>OZ004340.1:3600000-4200000 GCA_963924445.1 Philereme transversata
TTCAGGTCACATCTCCACAGCAATACAAGCACAAAACCTTTGGAGCGAACTTTTCGTAAGTAACACGACACACGACCACAAGCGAATGATAAAAAGGATAAAACACTTTGAAGCTAAGACACATTGAGTTTAGTGCACAAGAATAAATTATATGGAGTAAGAATTCCCGTTTGCAATTCCCATTGTTTTATTAGGTGAGATAAGAATAAACATAGAAGATATTTTTCTCTTCGTGCGAAACAAAAATGAATATTATAAAACCTATAGAGAAAATGTATGACAAAAAAGATAAGATGACGTATTTTAGTAAAACGTACTGGAAAGCGCAGCGTAGGATGTCCCGCCCACTAGACGACCTGATAAAGGTTGCTGGTAGTTCAAATATTATATAATATGTATTAGAAACTCATTGTGCCCCAGTCTTTTCCGTAAACAAGGTGTGACAGCTTCCCGCGGGAAGACTGGTCGAACGTTCTTGATCTCCGGTTAAAGTTTACCGGATTATATATCCGTTTAAACTTTAACGGCTGTCCTTTGTGGCTGGCGTGTGGTAAATTCTATGCAAATATTTGAAGTACGTTAAGGTAATTTGTTTTACAGAATAGCCGATGTCTTATGGTTTTAAGAATTAATTACAAGGACGGGGTATGACCTTTTCTTATAGACTCGAAACTTCATTCTACTTACGGTCGCATTAAGGCATACCACCATGGACAAAAGCTCACAGCTCCTGTCTAGAGAACAACAAGGCAGACTCCCTAGTAAGAGAAGGAGCCAAGCTTACACCAAACACAAATGATAACAACCTCTCCAATCCGCCAACGGTAGAAATCAAGAATAGACTGAGGATGAACTCCGAAAAGGAGCACCAGAAAGTCTTGGAACGCAGAACCGACTGCAAGCAAACAAAAACAATGTTCCTTGCAAATAATTGAAAAACAACAAATACCCTGTTAAAAATGAAATGCGAGGATCTAAGGATAATGGTGGGAATCATCACAGGACACTGCGAACTTAACCATCACCTCTTGAAGACCAGGGCAAGGACAGTGGACTTTGTCGCGCATGTCTTTAGGAGGAAGAGACGGTGGAGCACGTGATGTTTCACTGTACGGCCACGAGCGATATCAGGCTGAGGACGGGTCTGCAGGAGCTCATCGAATCCTCATCCGCTAACACAACGGCATCCACGGGGATCTTGGAAAGCTGCATCCATCAATCCAAAATCCTGCCCCGTTACTTCAAGGAGCTAGGATGGCTGGGGTCAGGTTTGAAGGGGGGTAATGCACAATACACCCCAATGCGGGACGTCAGTGCAGATCTTATTCCCCCCACCCTAGAATTAGAATTAGAAGGCACAACTTCTAGAAAGAATGAAAATAAAGAAAAAAATATTTATTTGTGACGAAACAAAACACACAGCACATTATGTACAGTACACACAAAAAAGCATATTTATGCATACAAAAGAAACAATACCTAGAAAATGTGTGTCTCACATCATGTCCAATCAACGGACTTCACAAAAAGGCTCAGTATTTTTTGTGATTTTGCCAAAACGCTGATCATTTGAAAAACCAATTAGCTAAGCCATGCATGCTGCATGCTGCATGTTGCATGGACAGGAATTAAGGTTACATCAAAACTTGACGAAATTTAATAAAACGATTGGCGTCTGGTAACTGCTGTGGCACAAGGTTAAAATTATTGTGTCCTAATTATCCTACTTGAATGAATGTATGAAATGAATGAATGAAAACTCTTTATTCTACCTTACTAGCTGAACACAACAGATATAAAAATAAAATATAAAACAAATAAATGTAAGCATAATGGGCAGTCTTATCGCTTAACAAAACGATATCGTTCAGACAACCTTTGGGTGGAGAGGATCATTGCTTAATGGAAGATTGGCCGAGGTGTAAAAAGAATAAACTAAATAACAGAAAAAGAAAAAATACTTTACCTTTAAGGTTAAGTAATTTACTTGGTCTTAAGGTTTAAGGTTTACTTGGTCGAAGAATAAACAAATAAAATGGTAATTTTTGGATGGTTGGGTGCTAACCGTGCAAGATTGGTTGTGCATGTTTGATATCATTAGAATTCTATGTGTCCATAAAAGTCTGACCTCTAGAATACTAACCACCAGGTGAGGTAGTGGTCAAGCGATTGGCTATCATCAATAAAAAAAACTAAACAACACCTATAAATTTTCCAAACCAGTTTAAACAACTACGTTAAACTAATTTAAAAGAAGGAAGTGCACAATTTAAAATCACACTAATATTATAAATGCGAAAGTTTGGATGTTTGTTTGTTACTCAATCACGTCGTAACGGGTAAACCGATTTCGATGAAATTTGGTATATAGATAGACTATAGCCTGTATTTAAACATAGGCTACTTAATATTGTTAAAACACGCGTGCGATGCCGCTGGCGAAAACATAAACAATTATGTGTGTATTTGGGTATTCAAAATTTAAAAGCAGACTACACTACAGATACTTACATAGTTACAGAGGTATCGGTAACGGTAACGGTTATGGTAACAGTGTTGTGAGTTCAATGGTTTAATCCCATCTCAAAAAATGCACAACGCGCCTAAAGAAGTTTTCAGTTCAATAAAATATATTTTTTTTTATCCAGTATATTGGATAAAAAAATGTAATACATAGTATGTTATAATATAAACATAGTTAGTTCCAGTCATGAAAGTGACGAGTAGGTAGGAACCTAATATCGTAGTAAATACATTATTTCTCGATGCTAATACCTACCTATTGAAACCTAATACCTTTTTTTTTTAATTATAGGCTATTGTTGGACCACGATCTCGCCTGATGGCGCGCGATGATGCAGTCTACGATGGTACACGCTTGCCTAGAAGAAACATATTCACTCGCGACTTGAAGAGCAAGGCGTTCCACGCTTTGGCGGTGCGCATAATAAAGGTGAAAGAGTACCGCTTTGTGTGTATGGGAGGTATATCTACGATGTAGCGATGGCACACCGCGGAGCGTCTGGTTGTCCGATGATACTCGTAGCATGGGGTTGGAGGGATCAGCTTGAAAAGCTCAGCACACTCTCCGAAAAGTATCCGATAGAAAACCGAGAGACTTGCAACATTTCTACCTAATAATACATATACCTACCTAATAATCGCGCGAGGAGAGCTGTGTGTGGCCACCTACGACAATATTCGTGAGGAGCATGGTGTAACCGCGGCGTTAAACAGACAGGCAGAGAGACAGAGTTACTTTTGAATATATGATTAGTATAGAGAGTGAGCATTACGATCTACTTATGTATCCCATCAGTTCTAATTCATATAGAGTAAGTTGGCTAGATTCCAAGTATACAGTCTGTCACCGCATTCACGGCATTAATTTAAAACACATGCATAATCGTATTAACTGATTTTAGAGATTGGTTTAATATCGGTAGCGTGAATAATTATCCAGTAATAGATACATTTCCAATAAACAATTTTTACGCAAATCGGCGGCACCTTTGCTCCGATGGCGCTTAGTCAGTTTAACACGTATCTACTTACATGATGAATGCTCGGTGAATGAATATGATTTGTTTACCTATTTTATATATGCAGTTTCATTGATACTTTAGGACTTGAAATTAAGGTAGATAGAAAATTAAAAAAAAAATAATGGTAATGAATTAGAAAAAAACACGATTTTACAGCAATACTAGCCATCAGCCCTACCCGTGATTTAAATTAATGTCGTAAATGCAGTGACACGCAGTATATAGATTCGGGTATTCTATTCAAACTCTTAGTTCTAAAGTTATGCACCGTAAGCTCTTTGTATAATTATGGCGCACTTCACCAAGGACCAAGTCGAGGCTGTAATAGCCCATTCAAATGGACAATTAAATCAGTTGCATTTGAATTTCAGATTTTATTACAAACTAGTTCTAAAGGAATAACCTAGGTAATGTTGAAATAGAAAATTATTCATTTGGTTGATATATTATATGTCAATAATAACATTACTTCTGCACATTCGAGTAAAATATACTAAAGTTTATTGAACTTGGTCAAGCCGTTCGTGAAAGCATAAAAATAGACCGGGTAAGTTTTTTATTTAGAATCTTAGTATCTTAGTGAGTATGGATAGCACTCAGGGAAATGTGTAGCTACTAGTGAAATAGTCTTGAGAGTAGGTTTTAAATATTTTGAGATAACCTTCTACAAACATATAAACGACAAACTTTATCACGTTATAATACCATTACAGAAGTACGGTCAAAACATGAGGTAGAGGACTATTTTGACTGTTTTATGCAAGAGAAGCCTTAGGTTATACCCAAAGCACTTTTTGGAAACGGTTATCACGTAGATGTCTTCAGTCATAAGTTGCACCCATAATTTTATTAGACCAAAACCAAAAAATCTCTATCATTGCAGTCATAAGGATAATTTTGAAACAACTTACTGAGAGCAGAGGGCCACCTAACTTTAACTTGGAATATCTCTGCATTTTTATCCTATGGATGTACAAAAACTATGGAAGGATCGACACTTTATTTTTAGTTTACTCTAACAAGAGTTCTTGTACGGGCGTACAAGAACTCTGGTGTGTTGTCCATAATTTTCTAATTTCCACAAACGGCGCACAATTACCGTGAGCTCACTGTTTTCCGATAATCCAGCGATATGTACCAGTTAGTGAGCCGTGGTTGGTACTACACTGAGTATACTAGGGCACTATGTTGCAAATCCGAGCCACCGTCTCATGAATATGAATATCGGGACACAACCAATGGGTTGTACTACTCACTGTCCAATAAAGTACTTTAGATTTATAGTCCGTCTACGTAAGATCCACATAACAGTAGGAACGGTAGATTTAAATATAATTTAGGAATGCAACTTTTTGTTTGTTTGTTCTTTATTGCACAAAGAGAAAAAGAGTTCCGCTGCACACTCTCCTTAATCAATCCGACAAATAAGTTAGTAAATAAATCCAAAACTTTTATGTAGAAGAGGTACCCTAAAAACCAAGTTTTAGTAAAATTTTAAATTGAAATAAACTTGGTTATTAAACCTTTAACTAAACTATGAATAATTTACGTAAAAATTTCTGACAAAATACAACTGTATAGCTTTAAAACTCGTAGCACAAAAAGGAAAAATGTTTTATTTATGAAAGCAGTGAACTTGTGTCACTACCCGAAAACAATGAATGGATTTACCAAAAATATAAGAAATTAAATGCATTGATGCAAGCATAAACACCAATAGATAGTAACTATACAGTTTTTATAAGCTCATAGTCATTTAAATAATTCGTAATTGTTTTCTTTTTGTTATCAGTCCACTGCTGAGCATAGGACTCTCCTTTCTATTTATCGACCGATCTTATGCGGCTAACCTTTATTACGTCATCCTTCTATCTAGTGGGGAACCATCCAAGGCTGCGTTTTCCAATTATTGGTCTCCGCTCAAGAACACGCCCAACAGCCGTCAGTTCTTCCACCAGACTGCCAATTCAGCTTGCTAATCTTATGGGGTATGTTAGTGGGTTTAGTTTGTCTACGTATCCCCTCAATGAGGGGATTTCACGGCAATGTTTTTATAACTGCTAACATATGGCGTTGCTCTTTCATACTCTGATTCAAAAAGAAGAGTGAATTGTCAATGTCAATTGCCTTGTCAACATTATTTTCCGAGGAACTTGAAATAAAAAATCAAACATTTTATTGTTATTGTGTCTTTGAGATTTTGGCATATTAAACCATATTTTTTTGCGGTGCATCTCCAAACAGCGTCATCTATTACGCTAGTTGGAACTAGTTTTTTCTTTTTAAATTGTAAAATGAAAAGCCCTCATTCTGATTTTATTTTCTTTTTAAAGATTTGGGTCGGCATATTTAAAGTTATGAAAGTTTAGAGTAGCTGGTGACTAACCCTGGAGTAGTGCGTTCAGTTCTAACGATTGCAAGACTGTAAGATAGATTGATATAGAATTTAGGACTGTATGTAACTGCTCCTTAAAACATGTCAAGGTCAAGATGAAAAGTTCCGCCACACACTCGCCGAAATTCATCCGATAGAAAACGGAGGCTTGCAACCTTTCGTCAATGCTCTAGGCTGTGGAGCCTTGCAACTAGTTAATAATTGAAAATTAGCTTCTTGACTCTTCTATACCTTCAAACTGGTACTTCACTAATCCGTCCCAGAATTGAGAGCAGTATCCGAGGTACGCAGTTTTTATAAATTATTAACTTAATACTTAGATATTTACTTAAACATAAATTATTCTTTTGGATGGCAGTATTCCTCAAGTCGACTGTAGGTATATAAACTCACCCTACCTCTCTTGGCTATATTCAGAATGGATTTTACGAGGCTATGAATAACTTTGAAGATCTGAGCCTTGGCTTGGCATACAGTGCAATAGGGGCACATGCATCGACAGGCCAAACGTAGGCCAAATTTATTTATGTATAGCTTAGATTTAAGGTACAGACGTGTTTGAAGCGATAGCGGAAAGGAAAATAAGCAAAAAGTTCGGGTAGTGAATTAGAGACTGAAAAAAATAGTAATGAGTCATTACGATCGTTTTCAGATTAAAATGATTCTAGTGCCTATTTGAACTACAACATTTAGTTTAGGTCATCACATCACACTAATATTATAAATGTAAAAGTTTGGATGTTTGTTTATTTATTTGTTTGTTTCTTTGTTACTCAATCACGTCGTAACGGCTAAGCTGATTCCGATGAAATAGGCTACCTTTTGTTCTATAGATCAGTTCCCATTGGATAAAAATGGGGTGTCAAGTCAAGTTGCAACAGCGAGTTTAGCTTTATTTCTAGGTTACCTACACATTTAGTAGTGTAACGTGTACGATGTTGCGGGCAACAGCTTGTACTGTAATATATCTCTTGTGAATAAAGAAAAGCTGTAGTATTTTAGATTTTTTTTATATAATTAACAAAATCACTTTATCTTAAAATTCTTACAACAGCATAATGAATTAACGATTCGAGAAACGAAAGTAACGTTATTATTTTAACAACTAAGTCTTTTCTGACGTTCGTAGATAAAATATAACTGGATAATGTATTTCTAACAACCTAACGGTTTATCAAGAGGCTAATCGTCTTTTTTTTTCTTCGCCAGTTGGTATTATACTTAACGTTTTTCGATTAAGTGTTTTTACTACATATGTGGTTGATGACATACTAAAAGTCTTGGGCACCACCTGGAGAAGCTCTATGTCGAAAGCAGTGGCAGAAACGAAAGGAAGCCTATACTCAGAATGATTTAGTTAATCTGCGCTCGACTATTTAGCGAAGCCTTAAATGGAATCTGTGATCCCAGTAAATACTAAAACACCAGAGACACTGAATATGCACTAACATATTCGCACGTATATTTGCTATACCTGTCACCGTGCCCTCCCCACACTGTCGTCACATTGTCTCCTCAGGGCCTGGCGGATAAGACGCCAACGCTGGATCCCTATATCCCAGTTTACGTCCCGACTCGATACGCATACTGTATACTGCATATTGGTAACACATTTCGCTAAACAAATATTGAACAACGGCCTTGAGGAGAAGCTGTGTATGCTTGGAACAGTAGGTCATCTACATACGTACAAAGTGGATTAAGATATTAAAATGTTACATGTCAGATCTTATTGACTACTCAGGAGTCCACTGCATATGTACTCCGTAGGTAAGGGTGTAGCAATATTATAGATAAATAGGCAGATCTAGTGGAATCGAAGTCGGCAGATCTTACGTTTTGAATTGGTTAGTGAAATCATTATTAGTATTTATCAAACTTTCGCGATCACATACGCGATAAATACCAGTTTAATGTTCACATAAAACTGGTATTTATCGCGATAAACACCAGTTTTATGTACACATAAAAGTGGTATTTATCGCGTATGTACCTTTTTTATTCGTTAGTCCGACGTTTCGGCTGTGTTGCAACAGCCGTGGTAACGGGTGGACTCACCCGTTTGTGATAAATACCCGTTTTAATAAATAATTATGAAAATATTTATGGTAAAAAAATATTTACGAGAAATCAATTAATATATGTATACATATTCTTATAGTAATGGAGTGTTTTTTCTTTAGACGTGAGAGAAAATTTTGTACAAATTTGGTTCAAGTCCCGTCTAGGCTTGAAAATTGTTGACATCTTGGAATTTTGTACCCCATTTTAAGCTTATTGCGCGCACGGAGGTGTCTGAATTTTGGCATAGTTAAAGTGTACATGGAGAAGAAGAGGTCAAAACTAAATTTAAGATTTATATTAAAAGCACGTACGGTTTAAGTTAAAGCACTGGCATCTAATTGTAATTATTTTGATTAGCAAACTTGTTCCATCCCAAAGTAGTATGAAAAAAAATTGTCAAAATGACTTTTTAGGATCTGGTCTGTTGCATTATAATCTTTTATTAAATTGTTATCTATTTCTTATGTTTGTTTCTTTATGTGGTGTAAAATAAAGAGTTTTCTATTTTATTTTATTCTCTAATTGCAGTTGGTTTACTGAAACTTTTCGATACTATGTACCGTACTGCTTTGAATGCGATGAAATGAATAAGATTTCATATTCTTAACTTTAGCGAGTTCAAATCCCGCGATTTATGCTTATTGGAGTATAAAAAACCGAAGGCAACGTGACGTTGAATTTCGTGTAACAAATCCGTCTTTCATGAAATAATCCATTAGCGGCGAGGGGTGAAAAAAATTGAGGTATATCAAGGCTAACACGACTTTA
Organism: Philereme transversata; assembly: GCA_963924445.1. Taxonomy (NCBI): domain Eukaryota; kingdom Metazoa; phylum Arthropoda; class Insecta; order Lepidoptera; family Geometridae; genus Philereme; species Philereme transversata. Next base: position 3,608,773 of record OZ004340.1, read on the forward strand.
CCGTTCAATTTACATCATGAGTCAATTTACACAAAATCTAAGAAGACTCATTTCTATCCTTATCACAATGGCGAGTTGCGCGCTTGTTTCTAGCGAGGCGATTTGTGATGGTGTTTATCGCGAGTGCGTCGCGTTCGCTCAATTTTTTGTTTCTTGCTTTGTTTGTTTGTTGTTCATTTTCATTAGTAGCAGTTATGTCCTCGAACATGCTTTTCGTTTCCTCCACGATTATACTTCTGTTTTTCTGTGCGCACATAAGTTACGTTTCAAACCAGATCAAATTGTTAATCTACCTAAGTTTTTAATTTTATTACATATAATATGTTATGTGTGCCTTACTAAATAAAAAAAAAATGGTTAAACACGTGAGTCCCGCCACACTTCAGCTAGTCCTTAATGTAGAAAATATTTTTAATCACTATTGGTATTTAATAAAAGGATAATGTTTTAGTCTAATAAGTAACTGATATGACTAAAGTAAATATTTTTTTTGTTTTATTTTCTAAATTATAGGCTAGCGTTTGACCACTATCTCGCCTGATGGTAAGCAATGATGCAGTCTACGATGGTACACGCTTGCCTAGAAGAAACCTATTCACTCGTGACTTGAAGATCCCTAGGTTGTAGTTATCAGGAAACACATACTCAGGTAAGGCGTTCCACTCCTTAGCGGTGCGCATAATAAAGGTGGAAGAGTACCGCTTTGTGCGTATGGGAGGTATGTCTACCATGTAGCGGTGGCGCATCGCGGAGCGTCTGGTTGTCCGATCATAGAATGAGGATGGTGGTATTTGTAGGACACAACGCACACGCGTCGAAAACGTTCAAGAATCGCCTCGTTGGAAACACGTTCGCAGTTCTCCAGTGTGGTAACGCTCTAAATGAAGTGGCAGAAATTAATTAACAAATGATACTGATTACAAATCTGTTAAAAAACCATAGCGTGACCTCCGATACATTTTTTATACCCTGCCATTTATACCTTTTTATATTAACTGAAGTCTAGTCCTAAGCGTCTTAAGAAGAACTACTACAATGCCTATTTCGGCCGCCAAGTAGCATTGCTGTGTTTCGGTTTGAAGGGTATGGTTGCCGGTAAAATTACAGGCACATGAGGATTCACATCTATTTGCCTCAAATCGACGGACGCAGGGCAGTGCAATAAATCAAATCAATTTATTTGTAAGAAAGAAAGAAGAAAGAAAGAAAGAAAAATATTTATTTTGTGTCCATTATTACACTCTACGAATACAACAATTATACTTATACCTGATACAAGACTACAAAATAGGTCGTCACTCAGCAGTGTGCCACTGTAACATATAGCTACTGTAGCGCTGGTATTATGTGACGCCTTTAGTGCGTGTGAGCACCAGAAAATAGAAACACGCGTTTACAATATTAATTAACATATGAAAGTATACAAGATTCACAAAAAACAAATTTAAACAAAATTTGCTGACTGAAGGTACAATGATGACATCTTAGGACATCTTAGACATCTTAGTGCACGTTCCTAAGTTGCGTAACCTACGAGGCAATACTTGGCTATAGGCGATGGTTATCAATTAACAGCAGGTGGGCTATAATGCTAGTTACATAGCAAGGTTGTTTTAAAAATGTTTGTGTCTACTTATATACGCACGTAAGAAGTTATACTTCTTTGGCGTAACAGAACAAAAACAGCTAAAGATTTTATCCCGTATACCACAACTCTTTGTTTGTAAAAGGAATAATAAATTAATAAATATAGTTCTGAATTTTCACGGAAACTTGAGAGACAGTTATCAGTTAACTTCATCATGTTGCTTTTTGGCTGTCGGTGTGCGTGCGCATATTTTATCCAAACGCGCCAACAATACCTATAACTTCAAAAATGCTTCATAAAGTTTATAATTTTTTGTTTGTTATTTTTAGTAGGAATATTTTCATTACATACTCCCTTAGGATTGCCCTTAGCGAAACGCACGTCAGTGCAAATCTTATTGCGCTAGAAATTACATGTATGACTCATACCTACTTTGTCAGGTTTACGGTCGCCACTCGAACTAACAAGCTTCAGTTTACTGATTCGGTAATGACATATTTAAACAAACACTTGAAACTGGGTTCAACAAACATAGTCGCATTAATTATAACCTAATCCAAATCAAAACGAGATAACCGAATTCCGATGCCAAAATTGCGATACGAATCGCTCGTACACCGAACTCGATTCTCGATTACGATTTGAAATGGATAGATTATGGTTTGCGTAATGACTAATGGCGTACTTTGGTGGTAGGATGATGAGTGCTACTAGATTAGTAATGTTTTTAAATGAATTAATGATTTATCGTAGAATTAGTGTCGGTTTGATTTACAGGTGTGGCAAGCGTATTTAAAAAAATCTTTGAATACAGTTTTGCTTCTTTTAAAAATAAAGGGATATATCCTTTGAATAAAATGTGCTGTCTTCATTAAGAGTATTTTCCATCAAGGTACGGCTGAAAATTCCAACCTGTGATTTTAAAGTGAACTATTGAGTCGAAAGATGAAAAACCGTGGACGGATAAAACACGCGATGTCGGGTTAGTTACACCATTATAACTCAAGAACGGCGGGACCGATTTTGATGATCACTGATTTTGTATCTGCCCCTAATAGCAGAATAACTATTAAAATATTGGAAAAATTTAAATTATGACGGAAGTTCATTTTTCATTTTCTCATACATAGATGTAGCTAATGATGGTTGATTGACAATACATTGGCAGCCCGCGTCATATGCATGTCAAGGCGATACTAAGTTCGGCGGGTCAGCTAGTACCAGATAAAACAAAAGCACATAAAGCAAATCACCGCAAAAGTAATCATGATAAATTGGCCTAGTTTGAACTTCGAAAAGCATTACCTAAAACAAAATACTTTATTCCACAACTTCTGAAGCGAAATGCTATAGCAAAAACACTTTGCAAGATATCAGATTTCTAGAGAAAGATGTGCCAGAAAGTTTGTAAAAAGTTATGAGTTTGCAGAAGTCGGCGAGTGCTTCACTTGTACAGCAATATTCACTTATGTATCAAATCCGCCACATTTATATTGAATTGGAGATATTTCGTTTCACTGTCCTTGATATTTTCTTTCTTGTTTTGGATATATGATATTTTGAAGTATTTTTTTCTAACAATATTGTTGACATTTAGCCAGATGGTATTGGTAAATATAGATTTCACTATTAGCTTTGATTTTTTTTTATAAATTATAAGATTGCGTTTGACCACGATCTCGCCTGATGGTAAGCGAGGATGCAGTCTACGATGGTACACGCTTGCCTAGAAGAAACCTATTCACTCGCGACTTGAAGATCCCTAGGTCGTAGTTATCAGGATACAAAGACTCAGGCAAGGCGTTCCACTCTTTGGCGGTGCGCATAATAAAGGTGGAAGAGTACCGCTTTGTGCGTATGGGAGGTATGTCTACCATGTAGCGGTGGTGCACCGCGGAGCGTCTGGTTGTCCAATGATAGAATGGGGTTGGTGGGATCAGGTTGAAAAGCTCCGCAGCACACTTTTCGAAATGTATCCGAAAGAAAACCTTAAGTGGCTTGCAACCTTTCGACGACGCTCGAGCATTATTAGAATCATTTAAAAGATGCAGCATCAACTTTTATATACGACTAACATAATTATGTTGTCACTATCGATCAATTGAATTTGGTAAGATTTTAATACGAGTATTTTTTTATCTAAACTTGCCTATGGCTGGCACATGGCAGTTGAGCATAACACAGGTAAAAAGAGACCAGTGGGTGGAGATGACTCTTGACGGCCTCTGTGGCGCAGTGGGCGAATGGCTGAGACTCTGGTGATTGCGGGTTCGGTGCCCGATGCCTAACAAATTCTATGATCAACGTATATTATATTCGTTCCGATTTGGGAATTTGTCTGATTTATATGTATAATTAACAAAAAAATTACGTATATCATAGCAGTTATCTAGTTCTCATATTTCAAGCTTTACTTCGTTTGGGGCTAGGTATTGCTGTGTGAAATATCCAGCATTATTTTTTTTAATTTAATTAAGATAGGCTCTGCATGATGTTGATAATGTTCTACAAATAAATTTTTAACAAAAATGTAATCGACTTCATAAAACAGAAAATCGAAAAAAGTCACAAGAAAGCAAAATAGGCACGCAAATTCTTTTACTTGGATGACATATTTTTTCCATTTATTTTGATTTAAAAACCAACCTATTTAACCGATTTTGATGAAATTTCTATAGGACCAATCTGAAAGTAGATCCTTTCAAATCGGTTGTTTAATGACAGAATTCTGAGCTTAAAATACATAAAAAAAAGATTCCAACAAATTAACATCCTTTTCTTTGAAGCCGGTTGATTAAACATAATTTTAATAGCTCTTTGTAAAGACTTGAAATAATCTACAAAAGTTATTAAGCATAAAATGCGACCTCATTACAAGTTTTCTATGAATCACGTAAATTATCGGCGTATCAAAAGCTATTTAATATTGCACGCACTTCTAATAGCTAAAATATAAATTAATAACTTAATACTTACAACAGGGAACTTCGGTACATGTCTTTCTTCGCCCGAAGATGGAATCTATGAAGATAAATATATTTTCATACCTAGCATATACCATACTAGCTGACCCGTCCGCAGCTTTGCACACGTGACTTGTCAATAAAACCTTCCTGTGCAGTCGGGTAAAGAGTAGCCTATATCTCACTCCCGGTATATGTCTAATACACATACACATTATGACCGGAGTCGGGAGCACACACACAAGATAATTGTATGATTTTGGGTACATAAATGTTACCTAAACACCTGATCAACTTTTTCATAAAATCAGCTGATTTTATCCAAAAATTTCTTCAATAACGAACATCGAATTTCGAATTGCTGTACCACATACATTATATTTTTGAGAACAATGACGCCCCCTTTTGTGATTAAATACATACCTATTCCGAAGCATCGTGTATATCCCACTTTTCAATGGCTTGCCAAGTAACACAATCGATTACTTACGTGAGTCCACAATAGTGAACAAAGTCGCCGGCACAACTAGTAAAGCATGCGTGCTTAGAACAAAGCCCCCATTGTACTGAAGTTCTTTGTTAACGTGGCCAAGTATAACTTAAGTAAACAGAGTAAATCGAGCTCTCGCATTGAAATTATTTATTAATGGAAAATAATAACATACTGGTACTTGTATTGTTCTAAAACACGCCGTATTCTAAAACTATGCTTATGCGTAAATCGGTATTAAGGTGTAGTGGTAATCTCTATAAAAATTAAAAAATAAACAATTGCGTCTTCTAAAGACCGTTACAGACGATCTACAGAAAGCTCAATTACTCCAGATCACTAGGAAAGTGTCCCCAAGACACTGACTGCATTGGCCTGCTGAATTACAATATTAATTCGTTGACCCAGATAAGCGCCAGCTCTCGGATCACACTTCGCTTCGACCCGACGACGTCCAGAAATAATTTAGAAAACACGAAGGGCCCCGGTACTCCATGGACCCATGGTTTCGACGACTCCCAAATGGCTCAATAACGTAAGCCCTGTCAAACTCGAAATATATTCAAAAAGTGCCTGCTCTAAGGCCACTAATGCTCATAAATTATTTTGAATACGCGAAAGGTTCAACCGTGAACTTGATCCAAAGCTTTCCTCAAACAGCTTCGTCAAAAGTTTATTTATATATTTTGGCACACATTACACGTTAAAAGCTATTAAAATAAGTACTTATGTACCTAGATATAATACAGTTTTGATCTGATTTGGAACATAACTTAAGTGCGCACAGCAAAACAGTATAACATCAAAGAATAATGGTCGGGCAATCAATTAGCATATTCGAGAACTTAACTAAAACAAGTGAACAGAGATAGAGGATGGGTTCTACCGCCAACCTGGAGGCCACGTCTTCATGATGCAAGTGACAGAGGAGTGAGTGAACCTGGTAGAGACAGTTAGTGGTGTGTGTTTGCCTCAACCGAGAACAACCGATAGAGCAGCACTAATGATAACGATGACGCAGCCTGTCAACACGTTGGGCCATCGTTGACGCAATCCCGCAGGCTGCGGCGCGTAGTGCGAGGCGAGACGTTGTTCGAAGCGGATTGCACTCATCCTGATGATGGTTCGCGAATTGAACCGAAACATTGTCGGTTGAATCACCGATAAAACGGTACGTGATAAATCCCGTATTTATAATAATGATACACAAATGTATTGCCGTGATTCTCAGCGGGTAAGAAAATTCAAGACCTAAATTATATTATTAATACTTATAACCTGTTTAATTTCTAACACATCTTTTAGCAGAGTTTGATTATTAGTCCATACGAACGTACGTAAATCAACTTATTAAAATTTATACTTGCACTGAGTGATAGCTAGGGCTGGTTATCACTCGGTGGTTATCTTTGAATAGTCATAATTTTGTGCAAAACAAACTCAAAAGAATAAACAAGTAGGAATAAACATTTCAGTTATGTGCTTTTGATTCATATTATTTAATGGTTTATACAACATACGACATAAAACACAATAATTTCACATTAAATTCCTTTAATTATAGGTGCAGTGTACAACCTACTGATACTATTTTATTGTAATTCTAAAATGGGCTAACAGATGTGGCTGTTTTTGTTTTGTTCCCGAAATCTTTCTTTACAATGTTCAAACGTAGAAAACCTGTTCAAACTAAACGTAAGGCTAATGCCTTACGTTTAGTTCTAAGCTACTTATCCATACAACATGTTATTTATAATATTTGTACGGATTTTAATCGGCTGGTTACAGCCGCCCTTATCAACCTGCGAAATTAATATGCCATGTCCTACGTTTCGAACGGCCCGGATATGGGGCCTATTTTTCATGATATCTCAGATATGGACGTCACAGGCCTGGGGGTAATTTGTCTCTGTCTACCCAACAATTAGGATGTCTACCCGTGGAATGGCCGGGGATAAAAATAAGGTGTCTTTTTCACACAGATTAGCACATCATGTGCTAGCTAAATTTCAAACATTATGTTGTAAAATAAAGTTGAAACCCGAATGCAGAAATAAATAAAATCGTGATGTTGAAAAACATGTTTGGTGCTATAAATAATTCTTCTTTAATCAAAATATTTATTTGTCAAGGAAGTTTTTTGCAGAACCCTCTTAAAAATCTGATATCGTCTTATAGTGTCAGTACTTCTGTTTTTAGTTGATATCTGAGCAACCCTGGGAGGGCACATACCACAAGAGTAGTAGATTTCCTTGTGAAAGGGTTTACCTGGGGAAATACTACCACCATACCTATTTTTGCCGCCAAACAGCATTGCGGTTTCGGTAAGAACGGTATGGTTTCTGGTGAAATTACAGGCACTTAAGGCTTTACACCTGTATGCCTCAAGTTGATGGACGTGGGGCACTTTCTAAGGTGCGTGACCTACGAGGCAATATTGTCACACAAGGATTTTGACAACACTTCGAAAGTTATCCTCGGACAAATAAACATACCTACGTTCATACAAATGCCGATTCGTCCAAGTTGATTTAATTATTTTGATTCGTTCGATCAATGAGGTATTAAATGAAAAAGTATTCCATCTTTTATTTGGATTACATGTACATATTTGCAACAAAATTACATCGTGCACAGTATTTTATGCTAGTAATCAGTACTTAACTCTTCTTTAAAATGCATGCTGCATTTTAAAGAAAAGATAAGTAGAAAGGTTTCAATATTTAAGTAGGTAGGTTACATAAAACAATACTAGCCCCCACACTAGGATACCTTGTGTTGCGGGTGGCTTATCTCTTCCTGTTAAGTATTTAGTTATCGAAAGGTAGTGTAGAAACATACATTGAACCTAGCGTATTATTTCTCTGCATTTTTAATGATTAAAGAACATACATTAGTTAACAAATCTAAATAAAAAATAAGTAAACAAAAATAAAAGAAATTTTTTAACATTTAGTTATAAATACACATCATTGCTATCATGAATTTGGTAAGTGCAACTTTATGTATAATGTTGACACAATAGATCATTACAGAAACTGAATTAAATAAATAAATATTGCTGGACATTTCGCACGCGCTATCCAGCCCCAAACTAAACAGAGACTGTACTAGAACCCCAAATAAATGGTAGATTTTTTTATACATTATAGGCTTGCGTTTGACCACGATCTCTCCTGATGGTAAGCGATGATGCAGTCTACGATAGTACACGCTTGCCTAGAAGAAACCTATTCACTCGCGACTTGAAGACACCTAGGTTGTAGTTATCAGGAAACACAGACTCCGGCAAGGCGTTCCACTCTTTGGCGGTGCGCATAATAAACTTATATACTTTTTTTTTTGTCAATACATTCTTATAATAATATATAGAAAAACATCCAGACCCGAAACAAATATCTGTAGATCATGCAAACATTTGTCCCGTGGCGGGAATCAAACCCTCCTGCGTCTCAGCCGGCTATTCGTCCACTGCGCCACGGAGGTAGTCAAAGTCAAGTTTTTATCTTGAACTCTACAATTATTTTTGACTTAGCAGATTTTAATAATGCATGAAAGGCAGAAATATATTCATTGTATTATTTACTTCTGACATCTTTGGAACATGCGATATATTTCAAGCAATATAAATACATTGCTTTGTGTCTATCGTCTTCCTAATAATACAATGAGATAGGACTTTTCAGTGTAACGCTACGCCACGAAGCCATTCTAACAAACATGATCCGAGGCACCACACATAGTTCCTATACAAAGTTCATTTTAAAACCCTTTTACGAGTACAACGTTGAACGAGTATTGTTTGTTTTCATTTAAATTTTGTTTAAGAGATAGCTATTGCTAGTGATATTTTCACGAAGATAGAAACCAAAAAGCGTTTAAAAGGTTGTAGCTTGAATTACTGCGGGAAATTTGGAGTTTTGTTATCATCAACATATTTCTATACAAATAACTGTGATTCTGATTATAGTTATTTCTCTCAAACCTTTACAAAGGCATTACCGGAGCCGAAGCCTGTAAGAGATCAGGTTAAATAAAAAATAAACACTATGAATATCGATTTTTATACTTAACTAGTTGACCCGGCATACTTCCTACCGCCTTGACATGCATATGACGCGGTCAATATACGTCGGCCATCATTAGCTGCATCAATGTATGAGAAAATGATTTTTCTTTATAATATCTTTTTGCGTGATTTTTTTCGATATTTTAATAGTTATTCTGCTATTCGGGATGGAGACAAATACGACAAATAAAAAATCATCAAAATCGGTCCAACCGTTCTCGAGTTATAAGTGTTCGAGCAAACCCGACTTTGTTTTATATATTAATAATAATAATAATAATAAATAATAAAATCTTTATTCATTTTTCATATTGCTGAGATTAACATTACGGATTAGTATCTACTTATAGGTAACACTTTATATTATATTAAGAAAGATAAGAGGATAGATTACCTACCCTCATTGTTTCGTAGATTTACTTACGATTGTAACACTATTTTTAGATTACTTATGTTAAGCAAGTAGGTATCCTACTAAGACTAGCGGTCCGTCCCGGCTTCACACGGGTGGACATTTACTTTCAAAACATTTTTTATGGCCAATTTTTTTACACCTTGGGTTACATTATTGAAGTTTTAGTACTGATCCCTAATTTTTCCTCGTAATAAATATAGCCTATGTTACTCAGGGATAATGTTATATTCTACGAGTAATGGTTAAAGAATTTTTGAAATCGGATTCGTAGTTTTTGAGTTTATTCGTTACAAACATACAAAAATACAAATTATTCCTCTTTATAATATTAGTTTACGCACCTTAGGAACGTGTCTGATGATGCATAGCCCTAGATACACCAACTTGAGGCATACAGGTGTAAAGTCTCATGTGCCTAAATTTCACTAGCATCCATCCTTCAAGCCGAAATACAGCAATAAATAAATAATAAACATTTCACACATCGCCATATAGCCCCAAACTAAGCAAAGCTTGTACTATGGAAACCAGATAACTGATAGAATACTTATATACTTTTCTGTGATTACGTACTTATAATATAAAGAAAAACAACCAGACCTGGAACAAATATCTGTAGAGCATACAAACATTTGTTCCACAGTGGGGAATCGAACCCGCATTCACCTGCGTCTCAGAGGGCTATTCGTCCACTGCGCTACGGAGGTCGTCCTCACTACGCTACGAAGCAACGCTGCTTGGCGACAGAAATAGGTGTTCGCTTGTTTAATCGCTCACAATTTGGCCACACCTAGAGCGCGTATAGAGTACTAACCCTGAGATACTCCGTTGCAAATATTCTGTTGCATACAATATTTAACAAACTTTACCGTCTACATAAAATTAGAGTGCAAAATTTTCAATCTTTACTCTTCGATACAGTGCGACTTGTCATAGAAAAACAAGTAAAGATGAGAGGAGAGAAAAACGTATGAACCCGTTTTCATTTATAAAATTGCATTAAAAATAAAAAAGAATTTTGTGGCTTTATGAAACCAGGGTAAAAGTGAAACTTTGTTTCACATTATAGACATTTTTCCTCGTTAGCACAAATGAGTAAAAGTCTATACACTACACGGTCAGCTGCCATATATAGTGTGTCCCTGGATAAAGTGCAACCCCGAAAGGGGGTGAAACTAGATCAAAAATTATCGACAACAAAATAGAAAAAAAAAATTAAAAAAAAATTCGTATATACTTTATTGATGTATTAAAATTTTTATTACTCACTAATTACTCTATTTAATAAAAAAATTATTTCTTCCAAAGTAGTAGGTCTATTTTGTTAAAATAAAAACCATAATCATGTCAGATATGTGACGATGACGATAAAATAACAAATAACTCACAAACGAGTGGCTATCGTGACTTAAAGTTTAATTTTTGTATTAAAATTACATTTTTTAGGCTGTTTTTTTCCAATAAACTCCAAAAATCTTAAAATTAAGCCTATAATACTAGAAATTTTTATGACTTTTTATTATTGTCTATCATAATAGCTTTTAAATAAAATAAAAACCTACGTTCTAACATAAAAAATGTGCTGGCTAGGAGCATTTAAAGTTGACACGCCAGCACATTTTTTATGTTAGAACGTAGGTTTTTTTTATTTAAAAGCTATTATGATAGACAATAATAAAAAGTCATAAAAATTTCTAGTATTATAGGCTTAATTTTAAGATTTTTGGAGTTTATTGGAAAAAAACAGCCTAAAAAATGTAATTTTAATACAAAAATTAAACTTTAAGTCACGATAGCCACTCGTTTGTGAGTTATTTGTTATTTTATCGTCATCGTCACATATCTGACATGATTATGGTTTTTATTTTAACAAAATAGACCTACTACTTTGGAAGAAATAATTTTTTTATTAAATAGAGTAATTAGTGAGTAATAAAAATTTTAATACATCAATAAAGTATATACGAATTTTTTTTTAATTTTTTTTTTCTATTATTTTGTCGATAATTTTTGATCTAGTTTCACCCCCTTTCGGGGTTGCACTTTATCCAGGGACACACTGTATAGGTGCCGCCATATTGGCCTCAGCTGCTCTGACGAGCGCCTTTCACTTTATCCCTACTCCGCGGCCGACCGTCACGCGACATGCAACACACAGACGAAAAAGTTTTAGATGATGTAATAAAAGTTTCACTTTAATAATAATAATAATATAACGTTTATTTCAGGCAACAATGGGCACATACAAAATATGATTACAAGGCCCATATCTATAAATACCTTAAAGACTCTTCATCTTCTTCTTCCTGTCCTTTTCCCACATTACATGGGGTCGGCACGAGGAGTGGGTGTCAATAAATCAATTAATGAATACAGAATTAATGTAAATTTCTTTGTTAAAATGTACTGACAAAGAGTATTTTATAATCTAATGCTTTGTCTCAAAGAAAGCGGAAACCGTAAGTTCTTGAACATTAAAATTTCAAAGCAAAAAGGTGTTGGAAAATGATAATTTGCGATTAGTATGACAAAAAGTTTCTGATCGTCGACGGGCGGTTCGCGAGAACCAAGTTGAGCTTTAAACTAGACATGAGTTGGCGAGCAACGAGAAGTGAGTAGTAGTTGGGATAGTTTAGTCGCTGGACTATGAGCGAGTGTGCGAGTACGACTGGCAATTACTTGCTGCTGGTAAGCATTTTTTTTATACGACCTGGAGTTGGACCTGGATATGGATATGATATTAAGTGGTAACCATCGCCTATAACAAAGTGTTATCTCGTAGGTCACGCACCTTAGAAACACGCCCTACAGTGCACTGCTCTGCGTCCATCAACTTGTGACATACAGGTGTAAAGTCTCATGCGCCTGTAACTACACCGGCAACCATACCCTTCAAACCAAAACACAGTAATGCTACTTGGTGGCAGAAATAGGTATAATGTTAGTACTTCCCCGGGTGAGCCCTTTCACAAGGCCCCCTGCATGTTTAAATATTGAAATAACAACTTGTAGCAGGATGATTTCCAAAAAGTTTTAACTACACGTCGTGTTTAAATAAAATCTATATTTTTATAAACAAACTTTTTGGAAATCACCCTTCTACAAGCCTTTTATTTTAAAATTTAAACATGCAGGGGGTTACCAGTTAGTGACGCTGTCTGTACCATACTTATTAAAAATAAAAGTAGGGGAGCCCGGGGTTCAAAGTTCCTGGGGTAGGTTGTTCCGACGGTAATAACTTTGTAAAGAAAAGAGATAACAATACACGCGAAGTGCGTCGCTTAAGCATCAGATGACGCGCCGCGCTGGCGGGCATATTAGTTGCTATGACGGCGGCGGACGACTGGTGGTGCGCACCATGCTATTAAAACACCACGTAAGTAAATTTTTTCGTATTTAAACTTTTTGGTCTATTTTTATTTTTTATTGACCGATTCATGTGTAACTTTCCTATTTGGTAGTGGCATTCGTTAGGTATCTTTTAGTTGAGTGTTTTTTAAATTATTTTCATTAATTTGCTAGCAAGACAGTCTTCATATAAAAATGGAATTTGGGGTTACAAGTTCCCTCCCGAAGGGGCTGGTTGTTCCCCGGAACAACTTACCCCAATTGACCTTCGCTTTTACCGTAATGTATAAACCGTATGTTTAAAGTCATTATTCTTTTTTTAGTATGCGTACCTACAAACTAAAAACTAGTAGAGGGAAAACCTCCAGGTCCTCCGGGTCAAAATGAGGAACAACCTCAGCATTCGACAACAGATTAGGGTGATGCCCCTCAGAGTGCCACTTCGATCATTGTGGACAAGAACTTCAATTAACACCAGCAAAGACAAATTCAGCTGTGTTTAACCCTGAAATTGTAAAACCTTTACCAAAGGCACCACGAAGATTGCAGACAGCTACAAAATGACGTTAGGAAAGACAGCTGTTTTAACTGACACACCAGAAAAAATGCATTAGTAGGAGAAAAGTCAAAGAAGAAGGCTAAAAAGAATGAAGAGAAGGGAAAGAAGAAAAACAACAATTATAAAGAAAAAGGTAAAAGCAAAGAGAAAGGAAAGGGAAAAGCTCAAGAAAAAGCTAAACGAAGAGTATTACAAGAAAGCGAGAGTGATAGTGACAACGATCTGGAATGGTACTGCATAATTTGTTGTGATTCATATTCTAATTCTCTTCCAAGAGAACAGTAGATATAATGTCGCATGTGTAAAAATTGGGCACATGTTAAATCTCTAAATAAAGCCGACACAACTTATGTGTGTCCCAATTGTGAGTCAGATGAAGAATTTAATGATGAATAAGAATGAAAGTTGCCAAAGTTAATTATGACTGATTAAAACAAGACTGATCTTTATTGTAATTCCACTAAATTAAAAATAATTCGATAACCTCGACATTACATCAGATGAAAAAGAATATAGAGGTTAGCAGTTTTGTTTTGTTATTTGATTAGATTTGTAAGTTATGATCTCACTGGTCATCACACATATTATTGAAGCGTTTGTCTGGAAGTTACCAGTTATGTTATGTAGTTTTTATAAGTGCAGTTATGTATTTGATAAGATTTTTAGCTTGATGAATCTCTGTTATAGTTTAAATGATAAAAAAACGGTTATCTGAAGGTAACCAGTTATGTTTTGTTGTTTTTTTTAGTTCTGTTATGGATATGAAAATATTTCTTAATTAAAAATAATAATAACAGATGAAAAAAGTGCCTCGAGTGCCTTTTCCTGTTATATTTTTTGTATTTTAAAGTTTAATTAAGCATATAGTAAGATTTATAAGCTAATAGATCTCAATTTTAGTTTTCCAATACAAAAGAAAGTTTATCTGGGGGTAACCAGCAGTGTTTGAACAACCTCCGTGGTGCAGTGTGTGAATAGCCGGCTGAGACGCAGGAGGTAGCGGGTTCGATCCCCGCTGCGGAACAAATGTTTGCATGATCTACAGATATTTGTTCCGGGTCTGGTTGTTTCTCTATATATTATAAGTATGTATTAAAAAAAATGTATATCAGTATTCTATCAGTTTTCTGGTTCCCATAGTACAAGCTCTGCTTAATTTGGGGCTAGATAGCGCTGTGTGAAATGTCCAGCAATATTTATTTATTTATTTATTTATTTTGTTGTTGTTTTTTTAGTTTATAGCACTGCATTAACACACAATAAATGGAACTATAGAAATGATTGTTTTAATTAAAAAAACCTATGTTAATCTTATATATTATTTCTATTATCCAAGCGGAACAACTTGCCCCACACATGGAACAACTCGCCCCAAAGTGGGGCGAATGTTCCGCTCCGAAATTTGGCAAAGAATTGCCTGTAAAAAAAGAACTATTGATATGCTGGCGGAAATGACTATACTATTACAAAGACCGATAAAGATCTTTTAATAGATACAAATATCAAAAATGTAACCATTAATTTCCATCATAAAATTCCATGTTATTTGAAAATCGGAACTTCCAGACCCTGCCTCCCCTATGACGTTTTTTTACTTAGATAAAAAAGTATTTAAGTATTCTATCTGTTACCAGGTTCCCTTAGTACCTACAAGCTTTGCTTAGTTTGGGGCTTTTTAGTGCTGTTTGAAATCATAGGTACCTAATCATAATTCTTTATTCAGTACATGATACAACAAAAAATATACTAGTGGTTCGCCCCGAACTGGGGTCTCGCGAGTCTTCCATAAAAACAAAAACATATTATTCGTAATCTTTGACTATCAAAATAGTGCCACGTAATAATTAACCAATAACTTGACCTATAGTTTCATACAAATTACAGGTAACGGGAGTTCATGTACTTTGGTTATCCTTTTTGGGGGCGAAATTGCAGTTATTCTGGATTTCAGACTTTTGTCTATATTTGTGTCACTAAAGCTACACGCATAATAAATTTCAGCACTGTAAGGTTAATGGTATACCCTGTGAATTTTGCCAAAGTTCAGTTTATATTATGGCTCATAACTTAAAAACTACAAGGTTTAAACTAAAAATAAAACAGGACCGAAATATACTTACAAAGACCTTTTATTAGACGTGCCATTTGACCAGATAGTCTCAATTTGGTTCATTTTTACCTCTCTTGAACCCCAATATCTCAACAACCCCCAACAGTTTTAGCTCATTGAGTCACACCAAAATTGTTCTATCACTAGCTACCTATATACCATATTTCACGATGATTGGATAAACGCTTCGAAAATTATTCTTGGACAAACAAACATACATACATAGGTATATACAACGCCGATTTGCCCAAGTTGATTTAGAGATCTCGCTTCGCTTGATCAACTGTAACTAATGTGTTGTAAAAAATAAACTATATTATCCAGATTTAATTTCATTTGGTGGTTTAAATGTCCAACATTATTTATTTATTCATTCTATCAGTCATCTGGGTCTCATAGTACTCATAGTACTCTGCTTAGTTTGGTTTTAGATAGCGCTGTGTGAAATATCCAGCATTATTTATATAAGTTTATTGTATTTATTATCCACAGCTGCTATTGCAAAAGTATCTGTACATATTAAAAAAAATTGGTTAATTTTGCTTAAAAAATACTTGTATATCCATAGTTGCAACTTCAATAAGCGTACTCAGAATTATCTTGAATGAACCTGCGCCACGTTTGCGCAAAGGAAATGGATTTTAAATCGAGGTCGTTCTATACGATTTCATATTCAACTCTATTTGATATTTTTTAGAAAAGCTGAGAAGTAAGTACCGTACCGATAAGTGGATATTTAAACATACAATACCTGCGACATGCTCCTAAATGCAGAGTGGAAACGTTTTGAAAATATTTAAAACTAGCTGACACCCGAACTTCGTACCGCCTTGACATGTATATGACATCATAATTTCTTTTAGCGTGAATATTTCCAATATTTTTAACAGTTAGTTATTCTGCTATTCGGAGCGGAGACAAGTCCAACAAATCAAAGATCATCAAAATCGGTCCAGCCGTTCTTGAGTTATAAATGGGGTAATTAGCCCGACTTTGTTTTATATATTAAGATTATCGCATGACACTTTTCGGTCTCACTTTGTATTAACCTAGAAAGAGATGGTTAGTATTCTCTAATAAATATAAATTTTTATTTTCATAAAATTAAGTAAAATTTCATAAATTTAACGTTATTCGTTAGATTATGCTTAATTTTAATTCGTATGTGGTGTCCAATAAATTGTTGGCTTTTTCACAACCAAAACTTAATTTATTTCAATCATTATTATTATCTCCCGGGATTTATCACGTTCCATTTTATAAGTATTACGACCGACAATGATTCGGTAAAATTCGTGGACCTTCATTAAAATAAATCACCGATGCAGAAACAATGTGGTTTATACACTGATAAAACGGTACGTGATAAATGCTGTATCAAACTAATATTATAAATGCAAAAGTTTGGATATTTGTTACTCAATCACGTCGTAACGGCTGAACCGATTTCGATGAAATTTAGTATGTATGTAGATTATAATTTGGATTAACACCTAAGCTACTTTTTATCCCATAAATCAGGTCCTTTGGGATAAAAATGGGGTGTCAAGTCAAGTTGTTACCTACTCACCATTTCTAAATTACCAACTCATTTAGTTGTGTAACGCGTACGAAGTCGCAGGCAACAGCTAGTTTATAATAAAATATAATAGATGTAGCAGGGCAGCAACTGAATAAAGGCCAAGGAGCGGGTGTGGAAGGGTGGGACGTCCAGCAGCGAGATGGGTGGACGACATCGTAAAAGTCGCGAGCCGTCAGTGGGCGAGACTAGCGCAGGATCGTGGTGGTTGGCACAAACTTAGGGAGTCTATACCCACCAATGGGTGAAGTCAGGCTTTGGATGATGATATGATGATAATAGATAAGAAGCAATCAGAAGTAGTTGTTAAAAAAGCAGCCTCAAGAAATCCACATAAATTATGTTTACCTAAAGTCAACCTGGGCATTTATAAAATAAATGTTTATGTGAGTTCCATAAAGGTGTATAACAAATTGCCCAATTGTTTTTTTAATATATTTAAGGAATTACCATTTAATGTATTCAACGCAAAGTTAACAAAATAGTTGGCACACTATTGTTTTTTGTGTGAATAATGACATTCACACAAAAATATATAAGGTTAAATCACGAAAGTGCCAATAATTGGTGGGGTGCCCAAATTTGGTCTCTTTCCTATAATGATATTATTGAATATTTAACCCATTCCAATGACTTTTAATTGAATTACTAGGTACTATGACATTTGTTTTTATTTTGTATTGTATTGACATTTCTAATTTTATTTGCTTATTCGTACTGATAATATTTTTCATAACATTAGACATTCACTTAGTTTAAATTTGATTTGTATCTGTATGGTAGAATATAATAGGTTAGGGAAAAAGTCTTTTCGTATTATAGTATATATGAACTTGAAATAAAATATCTTTGGCTATACTATTTGTATCTGGCTGGTTTTGGTATTTATTTATTTATTTATTTATTGACATAATTAAGTATGACATAGTCAAATTTGAATGCATAGGCTCCCGAACTAGTTAAAAAAACTGTATTTCAGGTGCCAGTGGCTTCTCCCATCATGTGTATATTTTAAATTATGTCTAGCAAAGATAGGATAGTTAAGTTTAAACATTAATTAAAAACAATAAATCATTATAACTAAAAAAGTAAGTATTTAAAAGAAATACCTAAGCTCTCTCAAATTCAAGTCTGTTACGTAGTAGGTGCTATACTTAGTAGTTTTGCTTAGTAATTAGATTATAATATATATATATATATATATATATATATATATATATATATATATATATTTTACATTGTTTACAATTATCAGCATCTATAAATATATGTAATATCTATGTATGTATTTATCGTTAAAGATATTCGCGTATGTAGGTAGTGTAGTGATAGGAACTTAGGAATACAAAAAGAAAACATCAACAATAAAAGCCATTTAACATTGCTTCAACACCATCGTAATCAAATTCTTTAAGCCAGGTAAGTATTATTTTTTTTATTTCAACGTTAATCTTCTTCTTCACCCTGAGCACTCTATTAAGCACATTATACAGATGAGGAACAACGACATTATATTGTTTTTGTGCAAATCGGGATCTAACTATTGGAACAGGACAGCGGTCAACCCTTTTCTGTAAATCAGGTAGATAGGGAACAATTTTTCTATGGTAGCGACGTAAACTTTCATAAATAAATAATTTTCTGATGCTAAGCACACTAGTTTTCTCATAAACGTCTGTAGTAGGGTGCCTGTAGGGTAGGTATAAAAGTACCTTTAGAACGGCACGTTGTGCACGTTCAGCGGTGATGAGGTGAGATTTTGTCGCTCTACCCCCTGCACAAATGCAATATCTTAGGATACATTCACATAAAGCCTTATATGTTTGTATAACAAGTTTTGCTCAGCAACTACTCGAAGAGTTCGAAACACATAAATAAGTTTTCTGATTCTAGACGTCATTGTTTCTATGTGCACGTTCCAGTTAAGCTTATCATCTATAACGAGTCCAAGGTATTTAATAGTATTAACACGGGTCAAATTAGAGCAATTACATGATTCACGACTGTTACAATTACAAGGAAAGGTATGTATCTTTACATTAATATTAGTTCCTGGATCTCCCGCGGCCGTCATACTGTAGCACATATATTTCGTTTTACTAGTATTTAGTGTAAGGAGGCTATTCTCTAACCATATCGTCACCTTTGAGAGGCAGTTCTCGGTTAGCGCTACTGTTTTTTTCAAAGTTTTATCATGAAATAGTAATACAGTGTCATCTGCAAACATCAGCAAGTCGAGACCAGGCATGGTAGTACTGCATAGGTCATTAATGTAGACGAGGAAAAGCGTAGGCCCTAGAGTACTACCTTGTGGTACGCCAAATGTGCACACTGCATTGTCGCTTTCATGCCCTTCGACACGTACTCGCTGCGATCTTTTGGTTAAATAATTCTGAAACCAATCGTGAGCTAGGTCCCTGATTCCAACATTTTCCAGTCTAGTTAGCAAAATCGGGATGGAGACAGTGTCAAATGCTTTTTGGAGGTCCAAAAAAACACCTATACACTTGTCTCCGCCATCCAGATAGGATGTAATTTTAGATGTTAGCATCAGGACTGCATCCTCTCGGTGGACTTTCCTTCTCTGAAACCGTATTGGTTTGTGCTTATGAGACTATTATTTTTGAGGTATCGCATGACTCTTCTCTTAACTAGCTTTTCCAAGACTTTGGACAGCGTGGAAAGAAGAGAAATGGGCCTATAATTTGAGGGATTACTTTTATCACCAGCTTTAAAAATTGGACAAACCACAGCTTGTTTAAATGCGGTGGGAAAAGTCCCTGTTTCTAAACTTAAGTTACAAATAAATGCTATAGGTACAGCGAAGAACATTATAAATTGTTTGAGTAACTTCGCAGTAATTTTGTCCCATCCAGGCGCACTGTGTGATTTAAGTGCAAAAATCATGACTTTGACTTCAGCGGGATCCGTAGGTGTCAGGGACATAGAGTTGACTGGACTGTTCGATGTCCTCGCTAATTTTGCGAGTTGACCTTCTGTTGTGCTCATTTTTGTTAGAGTCCCATTTGCAAGCATTTCACCAACAGTTGTAAAGTACGAATTAACTTGTTTAAGTGATTGTGTTGGATTATTACTAGTTTCTAACAACTCTCTAGATATATTTTTTTTGGGGTAAAATTACACACTTCTCTCATTATTTTCCATGTTTGTTTGATGTTGCCCTGATTTTCCAGCAATTTGGTTTTATAGTAGTCTCTTTTTAACTTTTTAATAATATTATTACACACATTTCTATATTTATTGTATTTATCTCTTAGCTTTTCGTTATTTAGTGCCTTTTTTGCTTTTTTATGTAGTCTGTCTCGCTTCCTTATAGATCTTACTACGCTTGTTGTAATCCATGGCTTTAAAGGTTGATTTCGTTTAGAAAAAGTTCTGATCTGAGTGATTTCTGATCTTAAGAATATTAATTAGTTTTGATGTAAACAGATCAGTTGCATTATCTACATTATCAATCAAGTATAAGTCTTCCCAGGACTCATTAACAAGCAAATCATTGATACCTTCATGATTCATAATAATTTTATTATATGTAATGCTGGTTTTAGTTACCCTAGTATTATTAATAAAGAGTAGGATAGGGGAGTGATCAGTCAGTGCTTGTTCAAATACCAAAGTTTTCCAGGAATAATTAGTTTTAACCATGAAATTATCTAAGCACGTAGCAGCTCTAGTCGGAAGATTTATACCCTGTCTAAGTCCATGCATGGCCATTATATTCAAATAATCTGGGGCGTAGTCTGCTAGATTATGAGGCAGGATATTCAAGTTAATGTCGCCGGTGAATATTACGTTATTGGTAGAGACATTCAATAACACAGAATCAAGGGATTCTAGATATTTACTAGCATTTTGAAAGCATGGTGGTCGGTAAGAACATATAACCGTATAATCCGGTGATATCGTAAGTACAAGACAATTACCATCTAAAAAAGATGGTTCATATGCTGCGGCTTTCAACTCTTGTCTTACGTATGTAACAACGCCATCATTCTGGTTTAGCTTATTTTTCGTCCAAAACATAGTGTAGTTATTTAAATCGGGTGGTGGATTAAGAGAACTTGTCCTGCATTCTGTTAGCACAAATATATCTACAGATACGAGTATCATTCAAAGTTTAAATTTTAAAGAAAATAATTCCAAATTCAAATTAGAAATTTGTGTGATTTTTATTTGTTATTCGTACTGTAAAGATGAGTGAATCTAATGAAGAAGTTCGATACATTTTAAAATTTTATTACAAAAAAGGTAAAAATGCAACACAAGCCGCGAAAAAAATTGCGATGTTTATGGACCTAGTGCAGTGTCTGTGAGAGTAGCACAAATTTGTTTTTAACGTTTTCAATCCGGAAATTTTGATGTCAAAGATGCACGTCGCTCTGGTCGCCCTATTACGGATAAAATTGATGCCATTTTTGAAAAAGTGGAGCAAGATCGGCATATCAGTAGTTACGACGTAGCTGAAGAACTGGGAATTGACCACAAAACAGTTTTGACGCATTTGAAAAAAACTAGGTACACAAAAAAGCTCGATATTTGGGTACCTCACGAGCTCACTGAAAGAAACCTAATGAAGCGTGTACTCATTTGTGATTCTTTATCACGACGTAATGAAACCGAACCATTTTTGAAGAAGCTAACTGGTGATGAAAAGTGGATCACGTACGACAAGAACGTGCGAAAAAGGTCGTGGTCAAAGGCCGGTCAGGCTTCACAGACTGTGGAGAAACCCGGGTTAACTCGCAACAAGGTGATGTTGTGTGTGTGGTGGGATTGGAAGGGCATTATTCATTATGAGCTGTTACCACCAGGCAGGACCATAGATTCTGAACTCTACTGCGTACAACTGATGAGATTAAAGCTAGAAGTTGAGAGAAAGCGGCCGGAATAAATCAACAGAAGGGGTGTGGTTTTTCATCATGATAACGCTAGACCTCACACATCTTTAGCCACTCAGCAAAAATTAAGAGAGTTTGGCTGGGAGGTGTTAATGCATCCGCATTTAGTCCTGACTTTGCACCTTCAGATTTCCACCTGTTTTGGTCTCTTCAGAATTCTTTAGGCAGTGTCAGGTTAACATCACGAGAGGACTGCCAAAACCACTTGTCGCGGTATTTTGATCAGAAGCCCCAAAATTTCTATAGCAATGGGATCATGCCCCTACCTACAAGATGGCAAAAAGTTATCCAACAAAATGGTACCTACATACTTTAGTTAATTGTAAAGAAACTATGTTAAAAAATGTTTTGAATTTTCTTAAAAAATGCGAAGAAACTTTTTCCCCAACCTAATATATGGATCAACAAAATGTAACATGGAAACATATGTACCTATATTCTGGCAAATAAACTTTCTGATTTCTTATAATAAAATACTAACTATTTCAATATTTTCGTTCGTAACGAAAGCTACATAAAAGATAGACAACTTTTTATATGCTTACCGCATGAAAAAAATTTAAATAATACTATTTCCTTAGACGAATAAAGACTGTAAGCCACCTTTGTCCTATTTCTTTCAGGATTCAGTCCCTACGTGGCCCATAAAAACTACCAAATAAAACACTACGCTACCGAAGTACCCTTTACTATCCAAAACTGCTGTTAGCCAGTAAAAGCCGTTACGTCATGTCATAAAAAACATACTACGGATTTTATAAATGATCGTAAAAACTTGAAATACGGTTTCTTGCTTCCTCTCAAAGTAAGCTTTTTAAAAGTGCTTTAAAAAAGCTAGTGGAAAAGCGACTATTTAAATACTTTTTTAATGCTCTTATATCGTAATATTTTGAGACCGCATTTAAGCTGGTTTATGCCCATTTTTAGCTGAAGAAACACGATTATTACAATATTAGTCAGTTTGAAGCTTCGTATTTAGTTAACGTAATCTTTAATTAAATCCTGTTGATAGAAACTTAATGTTTTTAAGAGATATTACTATATACCTTATGTTGGGGTACACAAGTAAAACACCCCAATTTTCAAGTAGGCCAAGTATTTTAATACTGCACCTAGTAATTTTCGGCTACAGTGACTAGACTTTAGCTTCAAGGCTTTAGGGCTCAGGTATTTTGCCCATATGTGGCTTAATTAACACATTTTTGACACCTACGTCTCTGTCTCTGTCGGATGCGGTGTTATTTATAAAAGCTTGATAAACTGAGGTGATGATGAAGATCAGGCGCCGGTCCGAAGACTACCAGCACTTTTTCTTTTTAGTGAACGGACTTTTTAGCTGTAAATTGAAGTATTTTTTTAGCAATTACGGGTTTCATTTCCTAAAAAATACTTGATTTTAATAGTTGATTTTCAAATTTCATGAAGAGTGGTTCCAGCCATTTCAAATGTTTAGTCGTAATCTGAATCATCTCACTTGTTTCAACCCTGATGTGACAGAGCCCGGTAGCACAATTGGTTAGTGCATCCTCGTATAAAGAGGAAGGTTGCGGGTTCAAGTCCCGTCTAGGCTTGAAAATTTTTGAGGTGGTTTTAAAATCTTTGGATTTCAAATGTTAATATCAAACATCATACATGAAAACAGTGCCTATTCATCCAACTTTACATAGAGATTTTAGATGACCTGCATGATATTTTCATGATCTACAGTTTTTTTCTTATAGTTTGCATCGCTAAGTCACAGTGATCCAGCCAACATCAACATCCCGTCACTTCACAATGGAATGTGTAGGTATATGACGAACAGCCTAATCTCTCAAAATCAGCACACGGTC
Organism: Philereme transversata; assembly: GCA_963924445.1. Taxonomy (NCBI): domain Eukaryota; kingdom Metazoa; phylum Arthropoda; class Insecta; order Lepidoptera; family Geometridae; genus Philereme; species Philereme transversata. The sequence goes on from OZ004340.1 coordinate 3,632,645, forward strand.
ATCTTTCATCACAGCAAAAATTCAAGAGTGCCTTACCGAAGTTCCCAAACTGATTATGTATCACTGCCATCAATAATTGCACTATATTAATAATTATTTGTTCCCGGTCCAGTTGTTACTCTAAAGCATATATTTACAATAAATGAGTTGATAAATATCAAACTGCCATAAGTCCACCTACAACAAAATTTGACTTTTTGATTCAGTTGTATTCACCTTTTAAATTTATGTTTGACAGCTCACTTCAAAAGCTCATAAGTCACAGGCATTGACTTGAATAAAACGGTTAAATTTGTCAGTTTTTTCAAATTCTAGTAAGTCCACAAAGAAATTATTTCAAATTCTCACATTTCCATTGCGACCAATCACAAAAGGTCAAACTTGTCAATATGGCGTCAGTCTTCCCGAAAGTTTTGTGATTGTGGTTGCGCTTCTCGTGTTTTTTTAGAAAATGGAAGGAAATTTAAATCAAATAGATAGTGTTGAGCCAGATAAAGCACGTAAAAGAAACAGATTGAAGAGTATAGCGAAGAAAGCAAGCAAAACGAAGTTAAAGTAAGCAAAATTCATGAAGAAGGTGAAGTTATTGCCGAAGTGCAGGAAGACGAAAGTGACATTATAAATAATAATACCGAAGAATACATGATGGATGAGGTGTTAGATTTTGTATAATTTAATTATGTATGGAATAAATATTTTTTCTATGTTATGTTTATTTTGATTTATTTTATGAACATTGAGATAACCATGTACCCTACTATGCTAAATTACATAAATAAGCTAACTATGCTATTCCCTGAGTTCGGCCCATAGTCTACAACAGAGGTTGGTATTTTTCAAATAACTATAAGTCCATATTATTCATATCAATATTTATCAATATATCATAAGTCCTGTATGGGCATATCAATCGGCAATAAGTCCAAACTATTTTTTATCTTTTTCAAAGTATCTATGAATGTTATTGTTAAATTGTTCATTAAAATAATTAGACACAGTCCATAGTCAACACTGTATAACACTGTTAGTACAATATTCCATAACACTAATGCGTAACTAAAAACGTTAATTTCCCAAATTTTACATGTAGTGGACTTATGGCAGTTTGAAATTTATCAACTCAAATATTATGTAAGTATTAAATCAGTTATCTGGTTCCTATAGGACATTATTTGCTTAATTTGGGGCTAGATGACGCTGAGTGAAATGTATGTGCAACCACTGTGCGACCAAAACTTCAAACTCAACTTCCTTCCTCAAACTTAAACTTTCCCCGCAACAATGGATTTTTCTTATAAGTTGGTTCAGAACTCCATTCATTTCTTGTTATTTTGCTACTTTGTACCTACTTATATTATGAACGCTTTGTTCAAGTTAGGTGGAATAGCTTCACACGCAATGCTCAGTTTTTATGAAGTGTTTTGTAAAACCAACATTCTTGAGAATGTTGCATTTTGTTTTCTAGCGACGGTTTTAACTCGAACAGTAACCTTTTCTGCCTAGGTTTTAATCACAGCTAATTTCGTATAACTATGAATCAACAGCACTTACAAGCCTCTTCATTAAAAAAACAAAACAAAGTACCGAGTTATCCAATTAACATAGCACTCGTGTAAAAACCCCATTCAAAATGTAAACAAAATCTAAGCACATTCAATTCCTTCACACTTTCAGACGAGGTAAGAGAAACGTCGTGCAATGTATGAAATAATAAATGAAGGCTTTTTATGAGGTGTCGTCTTCATAACTTGTGACAAAAGTTGAGAACATGGAGTATGTACTAAGACGGAATAAAGATGCCCAAAAAATATTTTTTTAAAACTGTATAGCTCTTCCTTTGACCACAATCTTGCCTGATGGTAAGCGATGATGTGGTCCAAGATGAAGTACGAAGATCTAGAAGACACTTATTCACTCATACCATAAAGAGGCCCGGATTTTTGTCTTAGTAAAAACAGACGTCTGTAAAGTGTTCCCTACCTTAGCTTCACGTTTCAGATTTTGCGGTATAGAGTTTTCATACCTCGCTATAAACGCTCGTGGTTAATATCCTGTGGGACTAGCTTGGCTGCAGTACCTTATCCAGTATAATTTTCATCTAATTTTTGGTCGCATTACATTCGTCAGCATCACCTTTTAGTTACGTCACACGTTGGAGCGACACCTGCCCAGGCCCACCTACCACATTAGTTTATAAGCTATTTTGTATTTAGTGTAAGAGTCTTAGTAACTTGAAATAAATATATTCTATTTATTGATCGAGTGAAGCGAGATCTCCAAATTAACTGGGGCAAATCGTCGTTGTGTTTATGTATGTATGTATGTTTGTTTATCCGATGATAACTTTCGATGCGTTGATCCGATCATCGTGAAATTTGGTATATATTTAGGTAATCCTGGTGTGATTAAATGAGCTAAAAATGTGTGGGGTTGTTGAGATATTGGGGTTCAAGAGGGGTAAAAAAAATGGGACTATCTGGTCAAATGGCATGTTAAATGAAAGATATAAACGATTTATTAGTACATTTTGACCCAGTTTTTATTTTTAGTTACATCCTTGCAGTTTTTGAGTACCTACACCAGTAACCCCACAGTGTTGAAATTTGGTATGCGTGTAGCTTTAGCGACACAAATATAGGGAAAAGTCTGGAATCCAGAATAACTGCAATTTCTACTCCAAAAAATATAACCAATTAACATTAATATTAAACTGTAATTTGAATGAAACTGTAGCTCAAGTATTTTGGTTATGCATTTCGTGGCACTATTTTGATAGTCAAAGATGTTTTTGTTTTTTTATGGGAGGCTCGCGAGATCTCAGTTCAGGGCGAACCACTAGTTTATTTTATAACAACCGTTGCGTGCACGCTAACGTCACGCACACGGTAACTACACACATTTGGATTGTTTTAAAACTTATTCAAGACTAGATAATCCATCTTCGTACATGGATGTTCTTCAGCGCAGGTTTATAAGTCGTTCTCGAGTCGATGGCTGCGATGTTTACTTCGCACCTGTGCCAGAAGTGCTGTACTCACTTATAAATAGGACTTGAGGAGTCCCACTTACTTTACAAGGTTTTATTTTAAACCTCTGATGCAAAAGGTGTTAAGTGTAATCCTTGGTCTTTCTTTTTTAATGTGCGAGTAGGTATGTGTGTGGGCGTGCATTTGTGGTAATGCGAAGTGTATGTATAATACGGGTTTAGACTTTAATTTCTACCCCCTGCTCACCTAATATTACAATTTTGCAAATTCATCGAGTTCAATGAGTTTAGGACGGTTGGAAATTTGGCATAGTACACAACTGTAGTATGAAAAACTTAAAAAATAGTTGATACTTTGTGTGTTGGAAGTATGTGGATTTTTCTATTCATGAAAAACCAAAAACAAGGTAAAATTAACCTGTTAAAATTATTAACATCTGCTTAAATGAGATCCGTTATTGTATGGGGTATACGATAACGGATCTCATTTAAGTAGGCAATATTTTTGTTAGATGACATAGACTCCTTGAAAATCTTAGTCGAACCCTGGGGTTTGATATATACAACTTTGGGTACTATTGGTATAGGTGATATAATAAAAACAACGGCTTTGGTCAAAGTCCGAAGAAAGTTGGGGGTGCAAATAAACAGTACTTGTGCTGTTAGAAAACTATTTTGGATAAGAAATATTGTAGAGCCGCGTCTTGTCTCGCAGCAGGTTCTCGACTACTAATATCCTATTTAAGAAAAAAATAATTAGCTGGTCTGTATCCACCCTCAAAATTCGTTTCTTTTATTTGAACGTTAAGTTGCCAACAATTGGCGTAACATATATCGAAATGGAACAAAACATAAAATAAACCTTCCTTATAATACCTATGTGCATGGTACTACATACATAACCACTTCTAAGTTAGTTTTTGTTAATATGGTAACGAATCTGCTGTGTATTTTATTTGTTTTGGTTTTTTATTCTTCTTCTTCTTTCAGGACAACTAACAAATTTAAAAACGTAATTAAACGAAATGTTTATAGAAAAGTGTCTATAACATATCGGATTATTTAGATGATAGAAAAGCTTGGGATTGAAATTGCTAACTCATTCAAAAATGTTACAATTTAGACGTAAATTATTTTCTGTATTGTACGTAAAATGGATAATTAAAATGAACAACCAGCCTTGTTTCTTGCATTTCTTTCCTGGCTCGGTCGCGAAGGAACAGGCATTAAAATTGACGTTTCAGAGTGATCCTTGTGATTTTTAATTTTAAAAAAAGATTTTGATTTCTTCTTTCGTATTGATGTCTCAAGACTATAGCCAATTTAAGCAGTACGTCACCACGTTCATGGCATCTTCGGAGCTGTTCATTAATTCCTCCATCAAGCAGTTGTTTGATCGATAGTGTTTTATATTGTAGGACCGAAACGGATAAACAGGTACTTGTATACAATAAAATATTTTTGATTCTGATTCACTTATAACTATAAATACAAATATGACGTACATATAAGGTTAATAAAGCAGTACGGATAATCATAAACTCATTTTAACATGCAGGTATGTAATCTAATATATTTTATAATATAAAATAAGATAAGATAGCTCTTTATTGTACACCAAAGTAAAACAGAGAATAAATTTTTTACAAATAGTTGTAGTACAATGGGCAGTCTTATCGCTAAAATCGATCGCTTACAGACAACCTTTGTATATACAGGATAATAATTGAACATATGACTTCGGTGCATCTATATAAAACTAAAAACATATCTACACTAGTGGTTCACCCCGAACTGAGATCTCGCGAGTCTACCATAAAAACAAAAAAAAATTATTCGTAATCTTTGACTATCAAAATAGTGCCACGAAATAAAAACCATTTAACTTGACCTACAGTTTCATTCAAATTACAGGTAACGGGAGTTCATGTAAATTGGTTACTCATTTTTGGGGTACAAATTGCAGTTATTCTAGATTTCAGACTTTTGCCTATATTTGTGATACATAAGTTACACGCATACCAAATTACAACACTGTGGGGTCACTGGTGTACCCTGTGAATTTTGTCAAAGTTTAGTTTTTAATATGGCTAATCACTCAAAAACCACAAAAAGTAAACTAAAAATAAAAACGGGGTTCAAATGTACTAATGAAGACCTTTCATTTGACGTCCCACTTGATCTAATAGCCTCATTTTAATTTTTTTTATCCCTCTTGAACCCCAATACCTCAACAACCCCGCAAAATTTTTAGCTCATTGAGTCACACCAAAATTGTGCCATCATTACCTACCTATATACCAAATTTCACGATGATCGGATAAACGCGTTGAAAGTTATCCACGGGCAAACAAACATACACACATACAACGCCGATTTGCTCAAGTTGATTTGGAGATCTCGCTTCGCTCGATCAACTTTAAACCTAAAATAATAATAATAACACAAATTTTATTGAAATAAAATTAGCAAACATGAAAATGGTAATGATGAATTAATAAGCAGTTACAACTTCAACACAGGGACAGATAATGGGTGTGTACTTTTATAACTACGATTTCGAAGAATAATGTAAGTGTAGTAAACATATTGTCCTATTATTAATAACAAATAGCTATGTTTCTTGCTTTGTTGCCTGAGGAGGTAAGCGTTGAAGCTGCTCCAAAATTTACATAATTTTTGCAGTTGTATCTCTATATTTGTAATCTGTTTATACTACTTTATCTGAATAAATTAAGTTCTGAAATTTTGAAATAGGACGCAAATTGTAGTGGGTGGATATAAAATAATGTTACGAGCTGAGGGTTCGGGATAAAATAATGGGAATCAGTCTAACCAAAATAACACTTATATTCAACACTAAACGATGAATACACGAACTTGGTCACACGTTATCACAACACACTAATTCACACCACTGTTGCACCACTTAAAGTCACTGAAATGTTCGCACGTATAGCTTAATCCAGACTGACTCGCGAGCAACTACTGTTCACGCGAGACCCTTCTCCACGTCAGTCCTCCAAGGCCTCGCTGAGACTCACTGACTGGCCGGCCATCTCTCCGGCCTATTTATATCGCGCACATTTCGATCGTTCGAGAACGATCTCGATCGTTCCAGGAAAGGGGTCGGTGTTTCGACAGAACGACCAATCCCCATTGTGCGCAACCGCAGACAATAACAACAATAACACAGCAAGACAAAAGCGTTCGAGAAGTTTCGATTATTACTCATTGTTTAACAGTTTCGGCGTAACAATATGGAAAGCCCATTAACAGACAGACGAAAAGACAAAGCTAACTTAAGCTACTGTTTCTACGACATGGGTTAATACGAGTATGTAGACTGTAAAGATCCGTGAAATGACTCGCCTTTATTGATCAATCAATCATTTAATTTACATAATGTCTGAACTTATCTGGAATCATAAATTTTATCTGCGTTTACAAAGAAGCATAAAATATACGAAAAAATCTCGGGACAATATAAAGCTGATTTCACACCACACGCTTTTATATGCGCTATTCTATGCTACTGACTTAGCATGAACGTAGGTACTATATTTCTCAATGTGCTACACATAATAGCGCTAAGGCTGATAAATTAAATAATAGTGTGTAGCTAGTAGGTGTAAACTGTTTATATTCATTTAAGTCGAAGTATTTTGTTTGTTTTCTTTTTCATTTAAATACCTACTTAAAATGTTAACTGACATTTGAATATATCTGAAAAATACGAATCTATAATAATAATAAATATTTCTGGAAATTTTACACAGCGCTATCTAGCCCCAAACTAAGCAGAGCTTGTACACACGGCTACACCTCGAGCTATGCATTTCCAGTATAAGCTGACTTCGCATTGTGTAGGTTTTCCGTACAATGAGAGGTCAGCATAGACTGGAAATGTATAGCTTGATGTACAGCCGTGGGTTCTATGGGAATCAGATAACCGATAGAATACTTATATACTTTTTTTTTGTAAATACATACCCACTTATAATATATATAAAAACACCCAAACACGAAACAAATATCTGTAGATCATGCAAACATTTGTTCCGTGGCAGGAATCGAACGCGCTACCTCCTGCGACTCAGCCGGCTATACGCCCACTGCGCCACGGAGGGTGTTAAAAAGCGCGGGTAATTTACTCTTGATATAGGAATCCGATTATCAACATAATTTTCCAACGGCTTTAAAAGAATATCAGTTGAATAGAAATGCCACATCACGGAATTCGGTACTGCATAGTTATTTATACCCTAATGCACATCACACACGGTGAAAATACTATATTATTTTATGTAAAAACATCTTAATTTATTAAATTACAGTATCTTAACGTATCACACACGGGTAAGATAGGTTAGTTTGCGAAATCCTTTTATTCTCTTGAAAATCTGTCAAACCTGTACACAAATCTTTCATATCTTACGATATGTTTCGTATCTTAAGATGAAATATCGCTGGGTATCTTAAGATACAAGTTAAAAATATACTTATTTGATTGTATGGCGAGTGATATTATATCTTAACTTAAAATATTACTCGTAAAGCATCTTCATCGTGTGTGATGTGCTTTGGTGGAAAACATAATAATAAATCATTTGATTCAGGTATAAACCTTCTTCTTATACCTATTGAAAATAATTAATTCTGCTGTCGATTGCCCGCCACTCCTTAGTAAGATACAATTTTATGCGCCTTCCAGAACGTTTAGGAGAAGCAACCTATTTTATCTACCCGTAGTTTCTACAAATTATCGCCAAAATGCGTTTGTGTATCGTGCAAGCAAAATATTCAATCTATTGAGCAATGAGCATGACCTTGACCTGTTCAACTGCAGTATTTCATCTCTTAAAAACAGAATTCATAATATCTTCTTTGATCGATTTAGGACATGTGTGACTGAGTGAGGATGAGTTTTTGATAACTAGTTTTGTAATATATCTACTTGTAAATTGAGTGAATGGCACCTGATTTGGTATCGTGAACGTGAGTGACCAGTGTTCGGTTAGATTTCGTCTTTTGTTATTTTGTTGTTGCTTGTTAGTATAATGTGATTCTATCAGTGGAGACCTTTAAATGGCCTGTTTATTACTATTCACTGTAACTATTGTGTTTAATATGTGCTGATGGTTTTCCTAAAATAAATAAATAAATAAAATAAATAAATAAAAAAGTTTATAACTCATTCTACTGCCCATAAAGATAAACATTAATTTAGATTAGATTAGACCTTAGTCTAAAATACACATTTTAATAAAAACTTCTAATTATTTACTACATAAACATTGAAATTTTAGACCTCGTAAACAACGAAATACGACACAGCACCACCCTTCAACCAACAATTTTCCTCCACGAAGGTCGACAGATGTTGGGTCTTCTGATGCTTAGTGGTAACCGTAGCTTCTAGATGTTCATTACACATCAGGCATCAGGCAGGACATATAGAGACCCAAAGACATAGATTTGTATTTATAGCTTACAGTGTGAAGCCAGCTTTTAGGTGTAAATTGCGAACGCTGTTAGCAATCATGATCTCACCCTCAATTCTTCATAAGTATATTTTCATCAAAGCCCGCATTTATATATGTCACTGGTCCAGAAATTAGGGATCTGTAGAAAAAACTAAGTCACTAACATAGCCCAGAAAACTAATAAACCAAAATGTCAGTCGATTGGCCACATAGTTTGAAGAACTGACGGCGGTTGAGGCAGAAAGGTTTTCGAGTGGAGACCACGGACTGGAAAGCAAAGCGTAAGACGGTCCCCTCTAGATGGAAAGACGACCTAATTAAGGTTGCTTGATAAGTTGAGTACAGGTCGCACAAGAGCGGTCGCGCTGGAATTTTATAAAGAAGGCATTTTTTCAGCAGTGGACGTCTCATAACTATGATGATGATAACAACTGGAAAAAGCTGTTATCAGTTAGCTTTTGACAAAAACGAGTCGAGAAAATAAAAAAAAATATGAATAAGAATAGGTTTATTTCACAACTTTAGGAATAAACTTATTCTTATTCATAATATTCTTATTTTTTGGACTCGTTTGTTTCAAAAGCTAACTGATAACAGCGTTTGTGACATGAGTCAAGAAAATTATGTCTCGTTGCGCTCTACTAGTGTACCGGTTTGAACACGCGCTGGCAACCTGCTTTCCATAGTAATCCAATAAAAGAATATGTAAACCTAATAACAGCAAAGCTTCAAGCTTCATGTTTGAGCAAAATATTCATTTTTGGTGTAATTTTTTTCAGTGTTCCGCGACAAGTTGGGAAAAAGGTATACTTTGAGTCACATGGCGTCTATCCAGATAACATTACCATTATAATATTATAACATTTTAATGTAACTACGTCTGTTTGTTACGATTTCAAGACTAAACAGCTGAACCGATATCGATGAAATTTGCTGTATAGATAGATTGGGGCATAGGCTACTTTTAACAAATTTTATGGAAATCTTTGCAACCAGTTTGTGTCTTAAAAACTTAACAAATAGACAGGTAAACAGAGAGACAGAGTTAGTTTTGAATGTATATGTTCTAAACAGGACTGTGGACAGGTTTAAAAAAAAACAAGTGTCACAAGTGACGACCTCTGTGGCGCAGTGGGCTGAGACGCAGGAGGTAGCGGGTTTGATTCACGCCACGGAACAAATGTTTGTATGATCTACAGATATTTGTTCTGGGTCTGGATGGTTCGATTATAAGGCAAAGACTATATGGCATCCGGGCTTGTCGCCGCACAACCCTGCACAACTAAACATTTGAATTTTTCCTGCATCGACTACACACGATCCGAGGCCATCCGACTTCAATTTTTACCTGGAAGCAACCGGGACATGCTCCATATTCGCCCCGTTATTTTTCGGCACAAGTGGAAGGATCTAAACAATAACGTATGTAATTGTATGACGTTGACCACACTGGTTTCGCGTCGGTGTTATGACAGTCAACTTTGCAGTAGGACGCACGCTCATGCTCAAAATTAGCCACACCCGATGTATCTTTGACCCCAATTTCCATCGAAACTGTAACTCGGATTAAAAAAATTAATAGAATACAAAAGCCTTAATTTGATCTACTCTGAATTATGAATAAATAATATTTAAGTAAAAACTTTTCCTCCCATGGACGCTTAGTAAATGCAGAGCAGGGACTTTGAAATATTTTGATCATGTCTGTTGTTCTATTAACGTGACATTTTTATTATTCCAGAACGTAGTACTAATATAAATAAACGTTTTATTTACTGGTAAATTATTTGCTTTTGCCTTTACTTTTTGAGTAAATAGAGTTTTTACCAGCTACCTTGTAAATCTTGCATACCATTCTAAAAACAAGTAGACATCATCAACGCAAGTGCCAGCGATCGACTAAAGAAATTTTTCTTTTCTCCTGATTCAATCGGACCTTGTGTAGTCGATAGCATACCGAATTTGGTTTTTTCTCGTATTGAAGAGACCCGTATGCCATATAGCCTAAGAATGTATTTACAAAAAAAGTATACAAGTGTTCTATCAGTTATCTGGTTCCCATAGTACAAGTTCTGCTTAGCTTGGGGCTAGATAGCTCTGTGTGAAATAGACATTGATATAGTCCATCAATATTTATTTATTTGAAATCCATTCACCGGAATGTTAAAAACCTATTGTAAACAACATATTTTGAGCAATAAACAATTGACTATTGACAAATAATCTCACTTTGCAGTGTTCGTTTCGCACTTGTACTTTCTATTGTATTAATCTAGATTCGCCCCGAGGTACTGGCAAGTCTCAAAGTCTCTCAAGCCATGTGACATGTCTACATGACACTCGGTTTAAGTGTGATTGCCGCCTCGAGTCAAGTAGGGCCTTGAATCGATGGAGCCCACTCAGAAATGTCGATGTGTCAACATCGATTTATAACAGTAGATTCGGACGTACATTCTAAGACATTATCACATTTTCAAACACAAATACAATCGTTTATTTGCTCTACACAAAAATTACATTAAAGGTCTTAAATCTATGCTTGTCAATGTATTTAACCTGCATGCAGGCGTGCAAGTATTTTGTCAGTAAGTATTTATTTAACAATGTCAATATCTAATAATAAAATAAAAAAAAACATTAATACTATAAACATAAATGTTTAAAAGGTCTTAAATCTATGCTTGTCAATGTATTTAACCTGCATGCAGGCGTGCAAGTATTTGGTCAGTAAGTATTTATTTAACAATGTCAATATCTAATAATAACATAAAAAAAACATTAATACTATAAAAATAAATGTTTAAAAGTGTTACCTTAAAATTTTGTCTTAAATATTTTACCTTGCAACACTTTCAGTTCTTCAGGTATAGGTAGGTGAATTTTTTTATGGACTTAATGATAAAGATAAAGATCAATTTTACGCAGAAAGTTCGTACAATTTTACACTGGTCTTACACTGTCTTAAGTGTATACAATTTAAGCTCCTGGTGCGCAAAGCTGTGAAGTAATACATTACACATTACATACCTACTTACCTCACGCGCTAGAATCCTAACCCTCTTTCGGCAGTCAAGCAAATAGTTAAAGCTAGTTTGCTTCAAAAGTAGTAGATATTTAGTATGCTATTTAGTATTTAGTATTCTCTACTATGAGCGCTAAGTAAAGAACTACTTAAAGTCAACGCCATCTCAACTGAAACTTCTCAAAAGCTAAGCTTTTTATAAAGTGCAAAATTTAAAAACTTTACAAAGGACACAGAGCACAACTGCATACAAAATGAACCTAAGTATGTTAACAAGATTCGTAAAGGCAAACAAGACATCTTCGAGCCAAGCATACTGCAAAGTTATAACAAGGCCACAGGCACAGTACGAATAACAACCATGCATACAGAAGTTTCACTCGGACACCAGAGGGCTTAGCCAAGTTACATTCGCTACGATACAAATCGTTTTCGAAAGTCGTCAACGCTTTATCAAAAGCGAAGATAAAAGATCGTATTACGAAGAGTCGTATTACGTTTACCCTGACGAACGCTAAATCCATTCGTCTGTTCATTAACTCTATGTTTAGCTATGGAATTCCGTCAGTAAAGTATGTAGGTACATTAATCGCCGCTGTCATTGCGTCATTGTTCGGACCGTAGACGGAGAAAGCGCAATTTCTGGTGATTTTCGTTGATATTATTTACTTATTAATATTTGCAATAACATAATTATAGAAATACATCCGAATTCGGAATAACAATTTAGGCGTGAGATTACGCGTGGGAATCGAACCCACGTCCGTATATTTAACAGTCAGGCTAGCTAACGCCTAGATCAACAGGTAGTTTCCCCAATTGAAGGGAAAACATTTTGCCGAAAACTGGCAACACAGTCGAACTAATGTCGAGGTTTTGTGTTTCGAGACAACCGTTTAATTATTGGGTGAATAATTCATAGTTACTTGTGAAATGATATTCCATTCACTTTTTTTTGTTTTTGGGAACAACTTTTACACTGTTTAATAACACAAGACGGCATTTTTGACAGAAAATAATGAATCACTCGAGACGTTCAAGTAGTACGACGCTATCTTTAGCACTGCCGCGAGATTGTATTCGCTTTTAAATTTGTATTCGCTTGTGTGGCTTCACTCGCACGTTCGGCGCGCTCTATCTGCCTTTTGTTAATCTGAGTTATTAGCCATAATAAACATTCATTTCATTTTAAACTGCCGTCAAACAATTAATCATACTTCACATCAGTCATACATATAACCGAATAAACTGAATGGGAATAATATTCATCTAATATATAAAATTTCCATGTCACAATGTTAGTTACCTACCGTACTCCTCCGGAACGGCTTTACCGATTTTTACCAAATTTTATATGCGTATTCAGTAGGTCTGAGAATCGGCTACTATGTATTTTACATACCCCTAAGTGATAAGAGTTGTTCACCCTTACATTTTTTTTTAATTTTTTGACGAAACTTTTTGTTTTTATTTTTTTATGATACAGCATTCAAAAATACATACACCCCTAAATTTTCACACTTCTACCATAAACCCCTATCTCAGCTTAGCAACACAAAATTTATTGATTCTAAGGCGGTACGAAGTTCGCGGGGTCAGCTAGTAAAAATATACAAGTTTGTACTATGAGGATAGAAATCATCACAGACACGTTTATTAAAACTTATCATTATTACTTAGGCAATAAAGTTCATTATGCTGTACAGTGTTATCATTTAATTATGCTTTACGGGAAATCCCCGATCAATTTCATGAGTATTGCGATCTTGTACCTAAATGTATTTCCATCACACATACTTACGAAATTGACAAAACTACTAAATTCTACAAAGGCGTTTTGAGCTAGGTACTAAAGAATCATAAGTTACGCTCGTAATCTACAAAAAAAGTAGAAATCTACCAAAGGTGGTCATTAGCATCATAATAGTCTGTGCAATTAATAACGAACGAGTCTCTCATAGAAAATCAAAGCAAAATGCTGCCGCGTAAACACATACTTATACAGGTACATTAGTTTACCAACGGACTGAGTCAAAACATTCAACCTAATCACAACTACAGCACATATTAATAAAGTCACAAATCCTTTAAATATTACTATCATTCGTCTCAAATAACGAGCATAGTATTAAATTACACTATGAAAAGATTTCTAGCCGTCGTTGTCGCTTTGTCGTAAATGAAGTTTTGTGCCTAGCCAAGTTACAGGTGTCGTATCGAACGTTAATTCCATTGGTCTGTGCGTCAGCTCTATGTTTTGTCTATGCCCTTCGTCAGCAAATACTAAATACCCCTCAGTGGAAGGCCGCCATCTTAGATATGCGCAAGAGATTTGACGCGCGTTTTTATCCACAGCGCCATCTGTGTTACCATGTCTGAACCATCGCATAGTTCACTTAAGTAAGTAGAGTAAATCCATATCCGTGTGTTACTTGGTTCCACCGTTCGTCACTAGGTGGCGCTGTCATCAACAGTTATGAAAGTTTGATAAATTGTGAAAGTAAAGACAAATAAGTTATATCGTAATAAAGCACTAACAAAGATAACAAAATAAATAAAAATAATTATATTTCTTTACAAAAAATACCATTTAACCGAGAAAATACAACGCAATACAGAAAACTTAACTTGAAGACTGAGCTCAGCTGATAATAAATCGCCATTTTGTGTCGTTGTCTACAGGGTTCTGGCGTTCGCTTGATTCTTGGCAAGAAAATCGATGACAAAGCGGTAACGCTTGTCGTTTGTGTATTTTGGCTACGAAAATGTATGAGAAAGTAATCGTTCGACACAGTCGATTCGTTTGATGTAAATTGTTGTCGATGGGTCACGTGATATTTTCGTGGCATTGTGTGAATCCCATACATTTTAATTCCACAATAGATTCGACAGCTGACGTTTTCGCTTGTCAAAATTGTCTTTTGGCTACGGATTTGTATGAAAGTAAGTTTGACCCCGCCGAATCGTTTGATGGAATGGATTGTTATTGACACTTGGCTAGGAATTATATGTTCGTTGTCGACAGACCACGTGGTAAATTTATAGCATGTGTCAATCCCATACATTTTCGGGCGTATCGACTGGCGTCATCGTTTATCGACTGTAACTTGGCTAAGCCCTCAGCTGCCTTCTAAGCTTACAAATACTAGTGGCTCGCCCCAAACTGAGATCTCGAGTCTCCCAACATTCAGCAAAAAAAAATTATTCATAATCTTTGACTAATACAATAGGGCCAAGAAATGCACAATCAGTTAACTTGACCTATAGTTTAATTCAAATTACAAGTAACGGTAGTTCATTTCATGTATTTCAGGGGTAGAAGTTGCAGGTATTCTGTACCCCTATATTTGAATATCAATGAATATATATATATACGAATATCAAAATCAGCACTGTGGGGTCACTGGTGTACCCTGTGAGTTTCAAACAGAAATTCAGACAGAAAAATAAACTCATATGAATGGTGCGCTTTGAGTACCAATAAGAATAGATTTCCTATTTTAAGTAAGCTTGCTAAACGATACTTAATCACACCAGCAAGCTATGTTTATTCAGAAAGACTATTTTCCGAAGCAGGTTTAATTTATGAGGAAAAGCGAAACCGACTTGCTCCCGAACGTGCAGAAAAAATAGTTTTTTTTGCACCACAATCTGCCTCTGTTGGATTTCAAATATTAATTAAAAAGCTTGACTAATTTAAGTTCATGAATATGAAAGGCACAGGCACATATTACAGATAATAATTGATACTGTGTATTGTTTTATTAAGGCAAATAATAAAAATTTATTATTTTTAACTCATTAGTTTTTTTGTTCGTTGAAAGTTTATTTTAGACGACTATTCGCCGAATGCCGAATAATACTAGGTATTATTCGGTATTCGATGAATATCAAAAAAGTGTCAAGTAATGCCGAATACCAAATAATAGCGAGTATTCGCGGCAACTCTAATATCAATATTCAATGTTACTAACAAATAGAAAGTATTTATTATTCATACTCTGCCCTATTTATCACAATCGTACTTTGATGTCAACCTATTTAATAATTTAGGTTCTACCTTTCCATACGCTCTGGTTTTCTTATAGCCAGTGAAAATGACGGTCGAAATATCAAAGAGGTTGGGTAGGAACAGAATTTAAGTATAATCCATCCATACTAATATTTGAAATGCGGAAGTTTTTTTGTTACCTTTTCACGTATCGTAATGAAATTTGACAAGAAGATGGAGAAAGACATAGGCTATGATGATTTTTGTCTCAAAAACCAATCTTGACAGGGGTGAAATAGGGGTTGAAAGTGTGTATGGGCAATCCATAATTCCTCAAGTTAGGGATCTGAAAATTCTTATTTAGGCTTTTGGTAAGAAACAAATAATTACTTGTTTCAACTTTTTTGCATAATCACCCCTAACGGAACGGAGGAGCTGAGGGGGACTAAAGTGAGGGGTTAAAATTATGAGGTATTTTTTAGATGCTCTCCTTACGTACCGTTGGTATATAGATAGATTGTGACCTCTTTTTACTACCTACATACGTATCAAATTTCATGATGATCGGATCAATGCTTCGAAAGTTATCCTCGGACAAACAAACATACATATATACATACATAAAACTCCGATTTGCCCGAGTTGATTTAGAGATCTGCTTCGCTCGAGCAATAAGGGCTGTGGATTTTGTTAAACTAGTGGTTCGCTCCGAACTGAGATCTCGCGAGTCTCCGATTAAAACAAAAAAATATTATTTGTAATCTTTGACTATCAAAATAGTGTCACGAAATCAATACCAACTAACTTGACCTACATTTCCATTCAAATTACAGGTAATAGAAGTTTATTTTGTGTGGTTACACTTTTTTGGGATACCAATTGCAGTTATTTTGGATTTCAGACTTTTGGCTATATTTGTGTCACTTTAACTACACGCATACCAATATACAGTACTGTGGGGTCACTGGTATACCCGTGAGTTTTGTCAAAGTTTAGTTTTTATTATGCTAATAACTCAAAAACTATAATGACTTTACTAAAAATAAAAACAGATGCTAAATTTACTAATAATACCTTTCATTTGACGTTCCACTTGACCTAATAGTCGCTTTTTCATTTTTTTTACCCCTTTTGAACCCCAATATCTCAACAACCTCCTAACATTTTTAGCTCATTCACACACACCAAAATTGTGTTATCACTAACCTAAGTATCAAATTTCACGATGATCGGATCAACGCTGCGAAAGTTATCCTCGGACAAACAAACATACATACATAGGTACATACAACGCCGGTTTGCCCAAGTTGATTTAGAGATCTCGCTTTGCTCGATCAATAAATTAAATAAATATTAAGCATTTTTTAATTTTTTGATTACTTACGTTAATTTAGAAGCTTGATTCTTTTATAGCTTTAAGGGTATGTACATATTTGATGTATTTATGTACGTATTTGATGTAAATTCAACTTGATACCTTTACGCGTTCCTGAGAAAAAGGGTCTTGGAAGACGGACATACAGACAAACAGATAGACAGATTTTTTTTTATACCACTAATGTAGCAAACAAGCATACGGCCCACCTGATGGTAAGCGGTTTTCGTAGCCTATGGACGTCTGTAACACCAAAGTATTACTCGCGCGTTGCCGACCCAGATGGACAATGAAGTGATGCTATAAGGATTCCTTTTTTGCTTTTGAAGTACGGAACCTTAAAAATACGGTACAATTGCAATCATAAATAAATGAATAGAATAAAATTGGCTTTTATAACTGTTTGTATAAATTTTACAACTTTGGTGACGTGAACCGTTTTCTTTTATTGTAACAGCTTGTCCTTCGACAAACCCTTCCTCTGAAGATTTCCATTTCACCCTGTCCTAGGCTATTCGCGTCCATTCTAGACCAGTCTATTCTAAATGGGGGCATTCCATTTTCCAATAATAAACGACCTCCGTGGCGCAGTGGGCGAATAGCCGGCTGAGACTCAGGAGGTAGTGGGTTCGATTCCCGCCGCGGAACAAATGTGTGCATGATCTACAGATATTTGTTCCGGGTCTGGTTGTTTTTCTATATATTATAAGTATGTATGTATTTACAAAAAAAAAGTATACAAGTATTCTATCAGTTACTGGTTCCCATAGTACAAGCTCTGCTTAGTTTGGGGCTAGATAGCGCTGTGTAAAATGTCCAGCAATATTTATATTTATTTATTTATTTAAGTGAGGGTAGTTGCTGCAGCTGCCATCACTTCTTGACGATACTCAAAGTACTCCAGTCCGCCGGGGATCACGGCTGTTGCAATACAGTGGAAACGTCGGGATAACAAATAAAAAAGGTACATACGCGATAAATACCCATTTCAGTCAGTAATTATTCAATATTCCGTTAAAAAAAAACTAGTTCCAACTAGCGTAATAGAGGCGCTGTCTGGAGATAAACTGCCAAAAATATGGTTTATATGCCAAAATCTCTAATAATAAGATCAATTATTTTATATTGTGTCACATGAAAACCTTTTCTTTTAATTTCACGTTCCTCGGAAAATAATGCTGACACAATTGACATTGACAATTCACGTTCCTTTGATAAATCAGCTTAAGAGTAAAGCCATCTGTTAGCATTTATAAACATAAAACATGGACGTGAAAACAGTAACTTTATTTACTATTTGTTATTAGATTTATTTATTTATTACATTTATATTAATTATGTGTTATATTTGTGTATTTTATTATATTTTATAATTATATTGTATTTGTGAGCATTATTATATGTATAGGCAATAAGGTAGTTGGTAGTTTTTTTATTTCTATTTGAATTTTTTGTTAGTTCCTAGTTAAGCACGCCAACCTTAGTTTTTTTACCTGTCACGGTTGACTGGTAGAAAAGATTTTTAGCATTAAGTCCTCCATTTGTATTTTTTTCTGTTTGTGCAATAAAAAATTAAATAAATAAAACTGTAAGCATACAGCTAGACATATGTATGATTACTGTAAAAAACGCAGTACTTGCAACAATACAGCACTGGTTTCCAATTATCTGGAGCCTGGAATCCTGTGGTGAGAATGTGTAAGAACCGAAGAAGTGAAGTGCCAATTACGCGTCCTGGTACCGTGTGTTATATGTCGGAATCGAGTTGTGATCGAGAATGAAACCGGTGGTAGTAAAAATATTACTTAATGAATTCCTAGGAAGTTACTGAGAAAGAGGGTGGATCGATATAATATCTGCCAATAACCATCCATTCGCAAAGATTTCAATTTACTCATAGCGCATGAAACTGCGTCGAAATATCGGGATACTCAAAAACTCACAAATCATGGTAAACATCCCGTTTTTATTACATATAGAATGCAGTACTTGAACTAAGTACTGCATTTCCTGTTAATCAGAAATTTCTCATTTAGAGACTTGAGTTTACGTCATGTAGCGTTGAGTTTTAGAAGTTTAAGAGGCAGACATATTCAGTGTATATATAGAGAGTGCCTTAATAGAGATGTGACGGACATCTTATTCCGTCTCGGTATTCGAAACATTCGAAAGATGATTTGTTTATGTATAATTTTGATCTCTTTATACAGGGTGGACCATAAGTCTTTTTATATTTGAAATGATGATTAAAAATAAACTAATAGCCAAAGGTAAAAACTGTTTATTGTTTTCGAAACTAGACAAAATGGCAATTTATTTTTTAAAAATAACGTCATCCATATGCGATCCTTCATTATTCTGGCATTGCTGCAATCGCGAGTGGAAATTTTCGATGACAGCCTGACACGTGCTTGATGAAATGATACCCATTTCTGCGCGAATACGATCCTTTAATTCTTCAAGAGTCACTGGGTTGGTGTTATAAACTATACTCTTGAGGTATCCCCATAGAAAAAAATCCATTGGGGATAGATCTGGGCTACGAGGCGGCCAGTTAATGTCACCTCTCTTCGATATCACTTTTTGGCCAAAAATTACTCGAGCTGCCCTTAACGAGTCATTGGAGGTGTGACAAGTGGCACCATCTTGTTGAAACCATAACCGTTGATTAAAACCAGCAAAATCCTGCAACGCCGGGGCAAAAAAGTTTTGTAGCATGACGATATACCGCTCTGAATTTACTGTAACTGCACGTCCCCTTGAATCTACATAAAAGTATGGACCGATAATGCCTCTTGCTGATAAAGCAGCCCATACAGTAACCTTGGGAGAATGCAGAGGTTTCTGATGTTTTAATTTCGGATTAGTGTCACTCCAATAACGGCAATTTTGTCTGTTAACATGCCCATTTAGATGGAAGTGTGCTTCGTCTGAGAAAAAAATGTTAGTAAAGCTGGTGAATTGCTCTAACATTTCGTTTGCAAACTGCAACCTAGTGGCATGGTCCTGAGGCCTTAATTCCTGCACCATTTGGATTTTATATGGATGTAGGTGTAAATGTTTCTTGAGAATGCGGTTCAAAGTTGTTCTTGGCACGTTAAGGACACTAGACCGCTTTCGAGTTGAAAGCCCAGGCTGGTCACGAACAGACGCTCTTACTCGCTCCACGTTTTCGGGGTCCCTCGATGTTCTAGGTCGACCGGATCGAGGTAAATTTACTGTTGAACCTGTTTCCTCAAACTTGAGCACTCATTTTTTAATCAACTGAATTGATGGAGCTTCAATTTTATGGCGTATGTTGTAATGAGCGCAAAATTTTCGTTGCGCTAAGGTCGCAGAATCGTTGTTTCGATAGTACTCGCGTACGCAGAGAGCACGTTGGCTACCGTTGAACGAGGCCATGGCACTAAATCCCCATTGGCCGCTCTTTCAATGCGTAACCCTCCGCCCCACCCCGCCCGCCGCTGCTCGACGCGGCAACCGATTCAAATATAAACGGACTTTTGGTTCACCCTGTATTTATAAATCCTCCGTCGTCCGAGACACGTTCTCGGAGACCCGGATGACGAAATCACCTCCGCTAATGCGGAAGGTGAGTCATCTATATCAGACAGAGCAAACACTTCACAGAAACACCGACCTCGCCGGCGAGGTCGACGAGTCCCTTCAGTCGCCGCTTATACGAGGCACAGACATGTACCCGGGCGTTTCTCTCCTATCCCCATCCCGGCAACAGCCCAAGCCGAGGTTCGTACCTAAGTGGTGCCCTTGCGCTAGTTGCCTAAAAAACTTACTGGGCTGAGCGCCATCTGCGCTCGCCAAAAGTTCGGTTAAGCTGTCACGGCCTCAGAGGCCAACAGCGAGATTAGTCCATTCGAAAAAAAAAAAAAAAAAAAAAAACCCTGTATTTATTTGCCCAAATTCACAGAAAAGGCAGTACAGTAATAGTACCTAAGTAGACAATAGATAGTTAATTTTTCAAAACTAATTTAGTAAATTGTTACTGTTATGATATTTAAATATTAAATAAATAATAATAATACGTGAAGAGAAAACGTTGTATCCCTTTTAAGCTTATTGCGCACACAGAGGAGTTTATAATTTGGTATAGTTACTAAAGGTTATGTGGAGACGGAGATGCGAATGCTAAAATAAAGCTAAAAAAATTATGTTCCAAATTACTTGACCCACAGTTTCATCCAAATAACAAGTAACGGGAGTTCATGTTAATTTGTTGTTTTTTAGGGGTAGAAATTGTAGATATTCTGGATTTCAGACTTTCGCCCGTATTTGTGTTACTAAATCTACACGCATGCCAAATACCCTGTGAATTTTTTTAAAGTTCAGTTTTTACTATGGCTAATAACTAAAAAACTACAAGGACTAAACTAAAAATAAAAACCTGATTGAAATGTACTAATAACGACTTTTCATTATACGTCCTATTTAGCCAACTAGTCTCATTTTGATATTTTTTTACCTCTCTATAACCCCATTATCTCAGCAACCCCCCCACAGTTTTAGCTCATTTAGTCACACCAAGATTGTGCCAACACAGTAACCACTTATATATAAAATTTCACGATGTTCAGATCAACGCTTCGAAAATTATCCTCGACAAACAAACATACATACATACAACGCTGATTTGCCCAAGCTGATTTGGAGATCTCGCTTCGCTTGATCAATTAGTAAGGATAGCCAAGCACTTGTCCACTACCTCACCTGATGGTATATCATATTTATTTTTAGGGTAACTTGCGCAACGATGGCTAAATGTATTTAGTGGCTAAATATGATTTAAGGATTGTTTTGCAAACCGGCCTTGATATTTGATTAATAGAATAGTGCCATAGTTCAAATCATTTAAACATGTTTAGTCACTAAATACGTTTCGGGATGGTTTTGTAAGCCGATCTGATTCCAAGATATAGTTTTGAGAGCTATTCGGAGTTCAACCCCAACCCTGCCCCGTACTAATGAGACTTAAGTTCTGGGACCTAAGCCCCGTCGGGATGTTGTGTCCTTGAAGCCTTAAACACTGCCATCTTATGAAAATTTACTCAATAAATATGCCACTGACAACGACAATTTTATTACTTAAATTATGGCAGTCTAATATAGAACTTCGGAGTAATGGGTAGGGTAATGAGGGAGCAAGCTGTAGAATGTGTATGGTGAAGGAGTTTGTAGAACGAAATGGTGTGTCAATGCCTACGAACTTATCACTTACTAGCGGCCCGTCCCGGCTTAGCACGGGTGGACACATAATTTAAAAAAAATGGCTAATGTTTTTACACCTTATTGAGTTACATTACTGAAGTATTAGAATGGAGCCTTAATTTCTCTAGTAATATAGATATATAACCTATTATATTAAGGGATAATGTAAGTTTCTAAATGTGAACGATTTTTAAAATCAAACCATAAAAAAAAAACAAAAGTTTTTGAATTTAATTGTTACAAACATACAAAAAAAAGGATTGTGTGGTTTTATAAAACCACGGTAAAAGTGAAACTTTGTTTCACATTATAGACATTTAACTAAAAATTTTCGCTGGCACAAATGAGTAATACACTACACGGTCAGCTGATGCGAACTATAGGCGCCGTCATATTGGCCTCGGCTGCTCTGACGAGCGCCTTTCACTTCATCCCTACTCCGCGGCCGACCGTCACGCGACATGCAACACACAGACGAAAAAGTTTGAGACGATGTAATAAAAGTTTCACTTTAAAAATACAAATCTTAATAAATAATATAATAATTATCAATAATTTCGCTCCATCCAAAGGTTGCCTGGAAGAGATCGCTTTCAGCGATAAGGCCGCCCATTATATTGCCTTATTTATTCTAGCCTTATATTTATTTTTGTATTATTTCTGTTTGTGTGGTAATTCAATAAAGAGTTATCTATCTATCTATATATCTTTCCTCGTTATAATATTAATATAAATACAACCTGTTATGGTATGTACGACATGAATTTAAAAAACACATCCGGAATTCTATATACAGATTTTAGAGGTGGGTGTTATACCGGTAGCTTGGATAACATACATTTTCAAACATCAAGTTGGCGCCTGCCATACTATGCTGCTCAGTCGGTTTAACAGGTACATACTTACATGATTAATTAATATCATTTGTTTACCCATTTTATACAAATACATAACATTTATTTGCCGAAAAAAATATTTAAACACTTCCGCCAGCGGCTTTGCACGCGTTGTTTGTTAACAAAAAGTGGGCTATGTTTTAACATATACAACCGGCTGAACCGATTTCGATTAACGAGATTATAACCTGGATTAACACTTTTTGTTAACAAACAACGCCTGCGAAGCCGCTGGCGGAAGCTAGTGTATACTTAAATTGTTAAATTGTCATAATATTAGATGTCGAGAGGCTGCGCGATTATTTTAAGCGTAGACATGCTGTGTTTATTTTTGTCTCTCTTTCGGGTTATAATGTATATCCTATCTTATATCTGAAGTCTGGTTATATTATGCAGAAGATAATAAGAAAGTCTCTAGATTCCTTTGAGCTTTTAGGCACTTCCGTTATCTTGATGTTTCGGGCGGGAAATCAGGTTTGTGGCAATTCCATTAAAATTATTATGCTAATTTTGATTTTCAGATTACTTAATTTTATTTGGCGCTCTACTGTCTGAGTTTTAATAGCTTTTTTGTTTTTAAGTTTAGATTAATGGTAAAATCTTACGATTTACCACAAAATTTAAACAACTGTTTATAGACAATAGACAATAGACAATAGACAATAATTTATTTGCTAAATAGCACACATAATACATTTACAAAACATGATTTAAAATGTAACAGATGAAAACATGTAAGACATAAACAAACAATAGGTGTAATAAATAATTAATTTTAAATATGAGGTAGGTATGTTGTGTGCTATAGCAGCAAAAGGGCCTCGACTCAGCATTATGTCAACTGGGTTAGTAGTTGACGCTGTTATTCTGCCTAGACCGCTTAATCACCCACCAGACCCTGTGAGAGCAAAATTATAATTGTGTGATGTCAATGATGAAATATGTGATGTCAATGATGAAATTATGTGATGTGTATGATAAATAAAAATATAATAATGCCAGGTGAATTAATTATAAAAATTACATACTTACCTAAATAAATTACAAAAAAAAAGTATTAAAATAAAAATTAAATAATTAGAATTGGATTAGAATAATAAAAATAATGAAAAAATAGCCTAAAACTAGCAGGTAAAGGGGGCGTTCGTACCAGGCAACCCAGTTTTCTGCCTATCTATCACCACTCGTTTGAAATGTTTTTTAAACGTGTATTTGGATTTCAAAAGTCGTAGTGGTGGTGGAAGATTGTTCCAACACTTGGTTGCAAGGTATCGGAAGCTGCCCCTAAACGCTACTGTCTTGAACTTGCTGTAGTGCAGCAGTTTTTTCGTTGGTCTTGAGCTATACTTGCTCTGCGACCCGTCGAGTTTTGAATAGAGATACTTTGGAAACCCTGACGTCATTACGCTGTGGACTAAGACAGCCATATGCAGATCCCTTCGCGAAGCCATATTTAATGTGGACGACTTATTTAAGTAGGGTGTGATGTGTGTTCGCGGCGGGATATCAAAACAGAATCTACAGCATGCGTTCTGAATTCGTTGCACAAGACGTGCTGTTTTAGCCATCAGACGGGGGCCATATACCAGGTCTCCATAGTTAAGTTTTGATAAAATGAGTGCATCACAGACTTTAATACGGATTTCCTCTTTAAGATAATTTCTAACTTTGTAGAGAAGTTTTAACCTAAAGAAACAGGACTTGATTAGGTTCATTACGTGACTTTCGAAGCGGAGTTGGCTATCAAATAGTATACCGAGGTTTCTAGCCTCATGGACCCGCTCTACCCCATGACCAAGTATATTAACGTCAAGAGAGTGCGTAGAAATATCAGCTATTTGACGCTTTGAACCCAGTACCATAAACTTGGATTTTGAGGGATTCAATACAAGGGCATTATTATTTGACCATGCAGCTATACTTCCAAGATCATTGTTTAGCTTCTCTAATTCATCCGGAACTTCTTTAGAGCGCATGGGTAAGTACAACTGTACGTCATCAGCATATAGATGAAACTTGCAGTGCTTAATGCCCCAGCAGAGGTCAGCACTGTAGATTATAAAAAGTAATGGTCCCAAGATTGATCCCTGTGGCACGCCACGGTTTACTTCAGCTACCGGGGATTTAAGATGCGAGCCATTCTCCCGATTGATCTGTACAAACTGAGATCGGTTACTCAAGTAACTGTTAAACCATTTAATGGAAGCTGTGTCAACCCCATAATAAGCCAGCTTTGAGAGCAGCAGTGATATATTTATTGAATCGAACGCACGAGAGAAGTCAAGTAACACAAGCACCGTACCGAGTCCCTGGTCTTGCGCGGCAAGGATGTTGTCAGCGACATCCAACAAGGCCGTCGTGGTTCCCCTGCCCTTACGAAACCCCGATTGAACGTCAGGTAGGATATTATTCCGTTCGACATATCTACTAAGTTGATTGTAGACAACTTTTTCAATGACCTTAGACAACACTGGTAGAATACTTATTGGCCTTAGATCCTTAATGTCGGCTGGATTAGCAACTTTAGGTATCGGGTTCACTAAGGCTATTTTCCATTGGTTTGGGAAAGTAGATGTCAAGAGCGACCTATTAATGATGGCGGTTATTAGAGGTAAGGTAAGCGGCAGAGTGAGCAATACCATGTCCATGGACAGACCGTCTATACCTCTTGCGTTTGTTTTGATTGCCAAGAGGATTTTAGCAACTTCTTCTTCGTCAACTGGTTGTAAGGAAAATATAATGTTATCGTTAAATCTATTAAATTCAAAAAATGTTAGCTTAGAAATCGGGATGGAATTTACACCAGAAACGTTTAAAAAATGTTTATTGATGTCATCAGGGTTGTCGTAACTGTCAGGTAGACAATTATCACTTTTTGTGCTGGGCAATACATCCTTCTTAATATTTTTCCAGAGTTGTTTCTCATTTCTTAATTCTGAGTTGATTCGGTAGTCATAATAGGCACGAGTTTCATTATAAATACTCTGAGTGACTAATGATTTTAGCTCCTTATAATAGCGCTTATGACTCTCTAATTTTGTGCAACGGTATCGATCGTGGGCTTGATTACGACAAGTCATCATCACTTTCACAGTATCTGTTATCCAGGGCGCAGGCTTACCTATGATTTTAACTGTCTTAAAGGGTGCATGTTTATCAAATAAACCTGTGATAACACTAGTAAAATTGACCACCATTTCATTTACAGATGTCGCTTCTGTGACTTTGTTCCAGTTTACACCTGACAGATCATCATTAAAGTTTTTAAGACTTATGTCTTTGAGAGGCCTGTATGTTATCGACTTTGGGGGGACGATTTCCTTTTTTATGTTGAGTGTCGCGGAGACAAAGGCATGCCCCAGAGAGGCGGTGATATTAGAAACTGTAATGTTACGAACCCTGCAGTCAGTACAAATAAGATCAATTAAGGTCTCACTGGTATCGGTAAAATGGGTTGGCGACACGACTACTTGGGACAGCCCCGTATATGTTAAGAACTGGTTAAATTTATTTGTCATAATATTATTTGGCTCCAGTACATTGATATTAAAGTCTCCCATAATAACTATACCACCGAAGCTGGAGAAATGAGCAACCGATGCAGTGAGTGCGTCGATGAAAACATCTATATTGATCCATTCGGGGCGGTAAGCTGTGCCGATTACTATACTTAATCCATTTATCCTGACTGACAACCACATTTGTTCTATTTCCGCATGTGGATGGATAATAGTACGCGCACAGATACCTCGTTTTATGTAAAATCCTACACCTCCTCCTTTACCGCGCTTCATGTGAAGCGGGCGCGGGGTGTTACGGAATTTATAACCGGGAATGATCGGCGCACGCGCTTCTTCATCTCTCTTTATCCACGTCTCATTGATTGCTACAATATCATATTTAGAGTTACTCATGGCAAAAATTAAGTCATTGTGACCCGTACCTAATGATCTTGCATTGAAAAGTCCCAACGTACAGAATTTCGTTTTAGAACCCATTTTCAATTATTGTTACTTTGTGATTAAAAATCAAGAAAGTAAGGCATGGTATGGGGGGGTGAATGTCACAGATAAGAGAGGTGGTGCCGGTGGTGGCACGGACTCGCCATAATATCATTTCAACAAAGGTAAATACGGAAATAGGATTATAATTAAATGTCAACAGCCACGTTATAATAAATTGTAACGTATCTTGTATACTAAAATGTAAAATAATGTTTATAATAATTTGTAAAATTGATTGTATACTAATATAATATAAAATAAATGTCAGAACAATGTGTAAAATAATTTGTAAAATTGATTGTAAGATATGAGGTATAAATAATTGCAGTTTATGTCGAATAGTCAGGAATA
The DNA here is from genome assembly GCA_963924445.1 of Philereme transversata. NCBI lineage: Eukaryota > Metazoa > Arthropoda > Insecta > Lepidoptera > Geometridae > Philereme > Philereme transversata. The sequence continues at coordinate 3,659,979 of OZ004340.1, forward strand.
AAATAAATGTTTGAACAATGTGTAAAGAGATTTGTAAAATAGATTGTAAAATACGTGATTTTATTAATAATAGAATAAGTTGATTAAACAGGAATAAAAATAATGTCAAAATAATTGTAAATACTATTAAAATAAAATGTCCCAGGTAGATAAAAATTTGTAAAGTTGATTTTGCTATAGCATCACAACATACACACACCTTTTGGTAAACTACCGTTACAGTAAGAAAAAAACTATTTAAAAACATCACAGAGCACTTTAGAAAAACACAATAAAAATTCCAGAATAATACCATCATCATAAACATGCTAAATCTTATAACAAACAGGCAAAGAGACATAACATCAACAAGCTTTACAGGAGGCTTATAAAAAACTAAGTGCCCTCGACAATGTTGCCGATTTTCCATTCTAGGAGCCGACCGCGGCGGCCCCAAAAACCCGCACAAGGTCGGCCTCCGAGCGCAGCCGGTGACGCGGAGAGTCCTCGCTTTGGTGCTGACGAGCGTATACCCGCCCGTCCTTTGACCAGACAAACCTCCATTTCAAACGGGCTCCCATCTCTCGGGCCCTCATAAAGAGCTGCCTGTTCTCCCGTGTCAGACGCTCGTTGACGTAGAAACGGCGCGGCTCGCCGGTCAGCCCGGCATCAGCGGTAGTAACGCCGCGGCGTACCCGTGCGGCCCGCAGTAGGTCGTCACGCAGAGCGCGGCGCACAAGTCGCACGGCGATAGGCCGCGCACTCGCACGTCCTGTCGTCTCGTCGCGCGCCACGCCTACTCGATCGGCACTCACGACGTCAGACTCACTCACCGACACCCCCAGCTTACGCGCAAGAGTTAGCACAACGTGGACGATGGCTTCTCCTTTAGCTTCCGGGACTCCAACAATATCAACGTCGTTTGACAGGGATAGCTGCTCTGATTGGCGAATTTGATCTTCGAGTCGTTGTACGCTCTCTCGGAGGTGGCCATTTTCCTTTTTTAGGGCGTTTATAGTGTTGGTCTTCTCACTAAGTGCCGTTTTTAGGCTTTCGAGCTGCGCATCGATCGACGTCAACGAGCCCCGAAATCCACCTAAGATTTCATTCATGGACTGCAGCTGCTCCTTAACTATTTGACCCACAGATTCAGTTATAGCCTTTTTGATTTCGGCATTGATAAGTGACCGTAGATTTTCAGTGGTCAGGTTGCACTCTTTATCTGACTCGATCTGTGGTGGACTTGATTTCGGCTTCCGTCTGGTAATATTACTGGCGCCGCTGTCATCTTCACACACTTGCAGGGACTGCTGGGTAGCTGAGCGAACGGGGGTGTTCGAATTATCGCCCTTGCGTTCTTTATTGCGACATGCCTGACATTTCCATTGGTCCTTCAGGTTCTGCTTGATCGCATTGTAAGCACGCTGCGTTACATTGCCACATTCCAGATCGTAGTGGTTACAGCAAAAAGAACATTTAAGGAATTCCTTTCCAGGTATTGACTTAAGACAGCCGGCGCAGGTCACCTTTTTATACTCCATTATCCCTTTACAACCGGATACATTCACAAAAAAATGTTGACATTAAGTTCACTAGCAGATTTTAGTTGAGGGTAACACGCACAATGAATTTCACTTTTTAACGTTTAATTTTTGAGTTGTTTCACTTATTCAGCACAAATTAAAGTATTTATGTATTTCACTTTACACGAATCGATAGATCGTGTTATTACGCGTATTTCAGTATAAGTTCCACTTCGAAAAACTGACTTTTTACCAATATTTTGAATAAAATTGGAAGAGCAAAATCGTACGTGTCTTCGTCTCACAAGGTCCAACGACCGACCCTCACAAGGTCCAACGACCGACCCCGCGTTTCAGTTATCGCGTTTATCGCGTGTTTCAGTTTTTTTTGTGGGTATAGTATTATTTTTCTAAACACGCGTTAAACAGTGTTTAATTATTTTTTTGGTAAGACCCTTATGCCCTCCTGATATTTTGAGTAGATACACGTAAGGTTGTATTAAAACGTAATTATTAGTACTGTATATTTTATACTTTTTCTTTGACTTTATCACAGAGTCCCCTAAAATGAGCATCAAACACTCAAAATCAAAAACGTTTTAGACAGAGGATTAATCTGAATAATTTGTTAACGCCTCAACAAAAAGTGCCAAATTTAATCACAAGTGTTCCAACTTTTTTTCAATACTGTCTCTCCCATCATTAAGCAGACCTAATCTTTTTTCAGTAAATGTATCAGTATTTTATGTGAATACGCGGGCGAAGCGTTTCCTTGCCATAATCTGTCAGTTGCAGAAGATCCCTTCTTTAAGTTCCCGATATTGCTTCTTTTTCTTAGAAATTAGATTCGAAAGGCACAAAAACTAAGACACTGAATAGGTACTAAAATCCCTAGTCAACAAAATAAATAAATAATGCTGGACATATCACACAGCGCTATCTAGCACCAAACTAAGCAAAGCTTGTACTATGGTAAGCAGACGAGTTATTGATACCTTACATGTATTTTTTTGTAAATATATTAATTTCATAACACACAGACCCAAAACAAATATCTGTTGATCATGCTCCGTGGCGGAGATCGAACCCGCAACCTTCTGCATACTAGCCAGCAATTCATCCACTGCGCCACCGAGGTCGTCAAATTTATCTACAGGATACTTCAGATGTCTATTGACTACCTCCGAAGCGCAGTGGGCGAATAGAATAGAATAGAATAGAAAAACGTTTATTTTGCATCACAAGTGTACATTACAGCTTAGACAAATGGGTATAAATTAATGAGCAAATTTGTGAGCAAAAACGGTCACCACTCAGCATTGTGCTATAGTAGCATATTTATACTACTATAACGCAATAGAAGCGAACAGCCGATTAAAATGCAGGAGATTTCAGGTTCGATTCCTGCCCCAAAACAAATGTTAGCATTATTTACAGATTTGGGTTCCTGGTCTAATTGTTTCTCTATATATTAAAAGTATGTATGTATCTACAAAAAAAAGACTATATAAGTATTCTATCAGTTACCTGGTTCCCATAGTACAAGCTTTGCTCAGTTTGGGGCTAGATGGCGCTGTGAGAAATAAAAAAAAAACAAAATAAAAAAAGTTATGAAACCCTTTGCAAAATCCAAGCCAGTGTTACACTGTAGATTGTGTAATTATACAGCCATGTGCGGCATTACACATGTATAATAAGGTCGTCACACATGATTGCTTTTCACTGCGTTCCGTCCCGGTAATTACTGGAATGCTTACGTACGAGTATATGGAACGTGAATTAATGCTACCTATATCGGCTGCACTGATAGCATTGTGCATTTTCATTGGATTGGAGGACATGCCGGTTTTCGCACAGTTTTGTCCTGTCCTCTTAGTAAGCAAGATAAAATAAGATAAGATATATAGATAAGATTTATTTTATCTTAGGTATATATATTAGTTTATATATTTTATTTCAGCATCCTCATCATAATCTCAGGCCACATCCACCCACTGCTGGGTATAGTCCTCCTCGTTATCACGCCACTCTCGCGATGTCGTCCGACCATCTAGCTGGTGGTCTGCCATCTGGTCTGCACCCTTCTTGTGACCACCACTCGGTTGCTGTCCTCGTCCATCTTTCTTATTTCCTCCTAGCCAAATGTCCAGCCTATCTCCACTTCAGCTAGTTGATTCTTCTACCCACATCCACGACTTTGGATTTTGTATTTTATATAATATGATAATCATAATATAATTAGTTACTTTATGTATAATTCGTTATATTTGTTTAAGATATATTTATGATTATTTTATACTTACCTACCTTTAAAATCATCTCTCTCTCTCTAGTCTCAAAGGTTTGCTGGAAGAGAACTATTCTTAGGGTTAAGCTCGCCTTTGTAAATGTCCTCTATCTCTGTACTTTTTAATGTATTTTATTTTGTACAATAAAGAATAAGTTAAAAGTAGCCTCTGTGTTAATCCAGGTTATGATCTACGTACATACTAAATTTCATAAGCCGTTACGACGTGATTGAGTGAGAGACAAACAAACAAATACATAAATAAACAAACATCCAAACTTTCGAATTTATAGTATTAGTGTGATATTGAATTTTATCATCACTTCTTCGTATCAGTCTTAGGATGTCCACTGCTGAACGCCTCCTCTATAGATTTCCTTAGTGGCATACAATGCATACTTATAATATCGCAAATTAATGCTAGCGATATTTGCCGGCTCTGCTCTAAAATTCTGTACTATCATTGTAATTTAGGTCATGAAGGTTTTCTCACATTTGTGTCATATCTTTATACGTATACTAGTTGTATGCCTGCGACTTCGTCCGCAATTTTCTGTATCTCAACAACAGCGCCACTTACCGGGTCCAATTGAGTTTTCAAACTATCCAGGAATCCATTGAAATATACACACAAAATTTCATCCTAATCGGTACTGAAGAATATTAAAATATATTAAAATATAATGCTTCTGTACGTGTGTATGTCACAGAACTCCTCCTAAAAGACTCAACAGATTTTGATTAAAAAAATTGTGTGTTTGACATGGTTTAGATTTGAAATTGGACCGCGAGTGGCGCTTTTGTTGAGATCCAGAAAATTACGCATCAAGTCACGGGCATACAACTAGTACTCTATAGGTACACTTTTGTAGTATTACTGGCGATAATCAAGCGCTTGATTACCTCATCTGATGGTAAGTGAAGGTGTTTTCAAAGATTGAGCTCGCTTGCCTCTCTCTCTAATCTTGAAGTACGTAAAGTAGATCACTATTGGACACAAATTAATTCATTTTATTTGATTTCATTATCTTATGCAACAGGACTGCTCTTGTAATTATAATTGCCGCCGCCTACTTACTATGTTTGCGTACCTACATACTTCTAGCAATAGATTGTAGACGGTAACTTGGGTAGGTAGGTCGGTTGTGGGCGGGTCTGGGTTTATCCATTAGTAGTTGCTATGCCTAGCTTGCGGCTTCGGTCACTTGTATTGGATAAATCTAGGCTTTCATTACTCGGCTCTGGGAGCGAGTAATGAGGCGAGTGGCTTTGAGGGAGAGCGCAGGTCGTGTAGATCCTCAAGGCAAGTCTGGTGGGGTCGTTCCTTCTCGCGGTTGCTGCCCGCTATTGGTCTATTTCCATCAGAAATAGACGTAACAGAAACCACCAGGCGCCGGCACTCTGTCGGTGGGGTAGGATGGGGGGGGCTTCTCCGCGTGTCCCTCTGATGAGCAGAGGGCGCAGTGGATGGAGTCGGGATGGGCTGGTGGAGCCGTCCCTTTTAGGCCTTTAGCCTTTTAGGCTTAGAGGAGTCGGGAGTCGGGCCTGGCGTGCACTCATCCTGCCACCGGGCAGGCAGTGGAAGTCTTCTTCCCTGCCACCGCCTCAAAATCTTAAGTGGGGTCACTGGCTGCGAGTCGGGAGACTCACAGCCGGCTTGCACGACCTCACTCGTCGTCTTGAGGGGGGGTCTTTGTGAGAAAGACCGCTCCCCTCCATGCCGGGGCCTGGTTGCTCGCAACTGGGCCAACCGCCGGGGCCGGGTGGTGAATGCTAGCGCGACCCCACCTTGCCCCACCTAGGCGGAATGATTGCTCACCGTGGTGGTTTTAGCCGGTAAGAGTCCTGCATAATCATTCCGGCGCCCCCGCGCCGGGTGGTATCCATGAGGATTTCCCCACGTAAAAAAAAAAAAAAAGGTAGGTCAGTTGTGTGTAACTATAAAATTATGTTTAGGTAAAGATGACGGATTTTATAAGTACCTATTTAAATAATGTGTAGCGGCTCGAGTGGCTCTAAGCACTGAGACAAACCTTTAAGGTTTTACAGTGCTGTATGTATTACAGTTAGTATGTAACTTTTTGTCAAATAAATAAATTAAAAAAAAATAACAGATGAAAATAGACCTCCCCCCATTTTTAGAGCAAAGATCTTATGCGGCTTGCGCCCAAAGGCTCCCAGCAACCTTTATCAGGCCGTCTTTTCTTCTAGTGGGGCCATCCGCTACACTATCCTTTCTGCTCCAACGGCTGTCAGTTCTACGAGCTATGTATCCAGCCCACTGCCACTTTAGCTTACTTATCCTGAGAGGATGTGTAAGCAAAGTAAAGTATTTTTTTTACAGTATTATACATATAAATACCAGGATAACTAGGTATTAGGTTATGAGCAGACATAGTGGTCGAAGGAAGCAACATTCATCATCATCACTGCAGCATAATGTAGCTGTCGAATGTTTTACCTCATTCAGGAGTCAAACTCCATATAATGTAATAATAATTTTATAAAGAGGAAAGATTTGTATTTTTGTATGTTTCTAACGAATAAACACAAAAACTTCTGGTCCGATTTCAAAAATTATTTCATTTTTATAATGGTACATTATCCTTGAGTAACATAGGCTATATTTATTACTAGACAAAATTGGGAAAACTAAAACTTCAATAATGTAACATAAGGTGTAAAAAAACTGGCAAGTTTTATTTTTTTTAATAAATGTCCAGCCGTTCGAAGCCGGAACGGGCCGCTACTATGATATAGACAAAAACTCAACAACACTGACAATACATTTTACATTGAGTATGCATGTGTTACTGTAAATAATGAATGAAGATTATACATTCATGTAAGTATTTCTATGCCATGTTTGTAATAATCAAATTATGTACATGAATGAGGTGACAAGCTCGATAAAACCCTGCCCTCCGAACTAGTTTAAGACTGTTCGTCGGGCAGTGACTTTTGTTTGTCTAGAAATCTCCTCATTGTTGATTCGGTCTTGTAAAGAAATACCAAGCATAGCCCTGTTTATAACACGCTGAGCGACCTTCAATCTTTTTATGAGGCCCATAGTGAGAGGCTAAGTTTTGTGGCATATGTAATCACTAATCACCGCGAAAGCTTGGCGCAATGACATCAGTGGATTCGAGAAGGAATGGTAAGAACCTGCCAAGAATCGCGATAGGTGGAAGGAGTTGGAGGAGGCTTTTGCCCAGCGGTGGGTAAATGTAGGCTAGTAAATAAATATAACCTCTGGTAACACACTGATAAAAGACTTGGAAGTCATCGAAACTATACCAAAACACGAATCTAATTTATATTTCAACGTCTTCTTTTATATTCACTAATTCTTAAAAATGTATTGTCCCATAGTGAAATACATACTCTGTGTAAACATGTAAACGTAGTTACTTTAATGTTAAAATGTGCATTGATTAGTTTATTTTATTGTGTAATTTTTTATGGAAAAAGTGCCCTCAGTCATCAGTAATTTGCAATGCTCTTAAAGGACACATTAGTATAAATTGCCAGTACCTGGTTTTTAAGACTTTATTGTAGGTACACTTGTTTATGCAAATAAATATCTTGTAAGTATCTAGAAAACTTTTTTTTTGTGTTACTGGTCTGTATGTCTGTCTAATACACAGGACAGATAAAAAACAGCGACAAGATAAAGAGATTACTAACCCCACAGAAAACGCCTGGAAAAGCTATTGGTTAATGAAAGACCTCATGAAAATAAATGTGCCACTATCTTTAAAAAGAAAACTAATGGGCATGTGCATTCTCTCCATTCTCACGTACGATGCACAAACTTGGTCCCTAACAGATTATCAAAAGTTCCACTTCGGTGTTTGTTAACGAGCTATGGAGCGCAGCATCCTCGGAATCAGGCTCACAGACTGTATAAGAAACTGCTAGAGATGGAGGGATGAACTGGATGCATACCATAAAGAGTGGCCCCAATTATCCAATAACCGAGATTCGTGAAAATATGGAAGGGAGGCCTTTGCTCTGCAGTCAAACTCAGATATTTTTATTCATTAAAATCACAAGGATCACTTTGATACGTCAATTTTACTGCCTGTTCCTTCGCGACCAAGCCAGGAAAAAAAGGCAAGAAACAAGGCTGGTTGTTTTTTTTAATGATCCTTTTACAATACATAATATATTATATATACACATACGTGGGACTCTACGAGCTGATAATAATAATAATAATGTAACTATGTATGTAGCTGTAAGTTTTCATAAATCTGGAGAACAGAATACTTACTTTTGCAACTTGATGTAACTCTTGTGTTGAGATAACTCAGCTAGCTTCTAACTTTCTTCTAAAAATCGGTTCTATTTAAAAATCTGAGCGAGGAAGTGGCGTTGTATCTAAGTGGATTTGTTGTGGAACATGGTTGCGGTTTGTAAGTTACAACTTTGGGTTAAAAAGTCTAGTTTAAGAGTACATTAATATTCGGAACCCGACCTCGGAGACGCGCGTACAAATGGGGATACAGAGTAGTTGGAATGTAGAGAAAGATTAAGATTTTTTAGACAGTACTTTAAAAGAATATTAAAATTGTTACTACACGATATTGAGAACAAGTTATGGTGCAGTTAAGTTATGGTGGTCGCGTGTAGGCTTGTACGTTTATGAGATGGTTTTAAAATCTTGGAATTTTCCGTAAGTGTTCGGATAACACTATAAAAGTAAAAATACTATATGGTGAAATTTAGTTTGTATAAAAATGTAATGTTAAAAGTGTATTCTTAACGTAGATAATACGGTATCCGCTTGACTTCAGGTAGGCCATATTTGTTACGGTAGTGGTACTCGTATTAAATCAAAAAATGGCATACCGTCGTTACTGCCTACGGCGTAGAGCCCCTACGACGTAGCACCCGTCATGCCGTTTTACATAATACGAGTGTTTAGGAGAGTTTAGTGGAGTAGTGGTGTAAACTGACGTTCTAGGATTAACTTATGCTATACCACGAGTATAAAAGTGGTTTAGTATACAACTTTTACGACAGCTATTATTCACGTAATTACTTTAAAACTAAAAACAAAGGACCTCAAGCCCCCCCCAAAACTTTTGGTCCAAATATTAAACCCTGAAAAAAATGAGCGTATTTTAATTATGTTTTATCTCTTGCAAAGATTTTGAACCAGAATCTCACAGAGAAGGAAGTCTTATTATGCAGTACCTACCTACCTACTGGTTGAGTGGACAGTTTCTATGTAGTACATAACTGTAATAATTTGTCTCATTCCTTTGCATTGTTAATTTTTCCTGTTTTTTATCTTTTTGTTTATTGTCTGTTGTGTATTTTTTTGTGTCAAAACATATATTCTATTATATGCACTTATACGTAGGTATCCTATAGAGGGTGTCCCGGAACTAGAATGTTAACCCTGAGTGTGGTGAGTGGGTGAGGTGATTTCGACCATGGAAATTAACAACTGTGAATAATTAAATAAAATAAAATGCCAAAATTTTCAGGATAAATTTCTTGAACTTTTTATGTTACTTAAACTTCTTATGACTTAAATCAGCTGTTTTTTTAAACGTTGCGCCTTGTTTAGAACTATTTTGACTTAAGGTAATTGACCTTAAACAGCTGATAAACAGAATTTTAAACAAAATCAGCTGGTTTTTTGTAGTGATTATTTAATCAACGAATTCACAAAAGTCGTAAAACATTTGTTGTTATAGTAAGTGTTGAGAATCGCCCCCTTTTGGATAGACCAGTTCTGGGACACCCTGTATGGTAGTTTATTGTGTGAGTTTAATTTTAGATCCCAGGCAGAAGTCTCTAGGTGAATGTACTCTATACGAGGTCTCTATGAGAAGAGGCGAGCAACCGACGGTTGCTTTCGGAATAGATAAGCGAAGTGCGATTCGCTCCGTCCCGCAAACTCTAGTTTAAATTTAAACGGGTTTGTTGCTTGTATCTGTGAATACTATTATTTTTGTAGAGAGTAAAATATATCTTTTCATCACTCATTCTTTGAAAGTTGGTCATTGTAAACTCGATATCGCCTCCGTAATTGCGATTGGCCGTAAGTAAATTGAAATTATTCTCAATGACTAATATTAAGATTAATGACCAAATATTAGAATGAGGCACATTTAATTCATAATAAGCTATGATGAAATACAACCTCCACGACAAATACTTACAAAAAATGTTTTTTTTAATAATAAGTTTTTTTGTTGAAAAATTACTTTTTCAAAACAAGCTTTTATAAAATTCTGAATTGAAAACGCAAGCAGATTCAAATGAGCCCTAATACTAGTGGCCCACTACAATCTATTCAGAAGTACCATTGTCTAGCATCTGCCTCCATCATCAGATCACCTCCATGGTACTATATTATTGTATTGTCACCAAAGTTAAATATGTATTCCAAATTTAAATGCGTATACAATGTTTCGTTTCTGTGCTGTTGATCGTTGAGGAGTTCCTTCTTGGAAGCCAACCCTGAGTGCAGCAGACATGTCGTGGTAGAACTTAGAGCAGGATATGATAATTAAATGCGTATACAATGTTTTGTGTCTGTGCTGTTGACCGTTGAGGAGTTTCTTCTTCGGAAGCCGAATTTGAGTGCTGCAACCACGACATAGAGGAACTTAAAACGAGCTATCATAATTAAATGCGTATACTAAATTTCGTATCTGTGCTGTTGGCCGTTGTTTTTTTGTTTGGAGCCAATCCAGGGAGTAGAATCAGGTCATGCTTACTATAAATATGCATTGTTTTCCAAAATAAGCGTGTATTCCACATTTCAGCTCAATCAGTTGAGGGGTACAGGTTTAAAATTCAGTTGCAAGATTCCACCCGGACAAACATCCATACTCGTACATTACAAGTTAATAAAAAGCTACAAGCTTTCTTTTTTGTTCCTTATTGTACATAAATAGATTCCAGACAACATTTTTACAAAAAAGGACATGTACAAAAGCAAGCTTAACACAAATAATAGTTGTCTTCCTGCAAACCTTTGAAGATAGATGATAAGCTTCATATTTTAATTACAACAACCTTTATCGAGCTGACGTTAAAAAAAATAGATAACTGAGTACTAAATAATTCATATCTAATAACTTTAGTTCAAAAATTCTAATTCATATCAAATAAATGTTAAAAAAACTAGTTAAAACAATTAGTTTTAAGTAGTACCTTGAAACAGCATGTGATTCATGCAAGCACAGATGTCAAGACTCATAACTAAAGCAATTAGTCCAAAACTTGGTCTGAAATCAACCCCTTGATTACAAAAGGCATAAAAACTTGCAACCAACTTAATCAATTTGAGCCTAGGTCAGTCTGCTAAGCTTAACCGTACCATTTATCGTATTAAATAAATTCCTAACAGAGTTACAAAGTTTAAAAGCTACCAAGTTGGATTATAACTTTACGAAAGGCAATTGAGTTTCGTTATAATTCGGCTAATTTAACAATAAAGGCTGGTAGGTTCTAATTTTGTAGATCGAGTTTGGAGTTTGAAGCATACGCATCTTTCAAATATGGACGTGCGTGGAAACCTAAAGAATACAAATCCTCAGAAATATTACATGAAGATAATATGCAAAAGCATGTACTATTTAGGGTTTGGCGATTGTTGGTACGAGATACGCGAACAAAGCGTCTTTCAAAAACGTCTCTATCTAATCTGGGCTATTATCTCAAACTGTTACACGTTCGCAATTTTTTTCGACGAATTTTTGGCGAATTGCCGTTCAGATCTGAACGCCAAAGAGAAAAATGATGTGGTTCAGTTTACGTTAGCTCACTCTACGATATCTGGGAAGATAATATTCAACTATATATACAAGAAGGATATTACAAAAGTGCTGGAGAGGTTACTGGATAGAAGCAGGTTTATGTTTGTGAGTACAGAATTGGACAAGGCGTGTGTGAAAAGATTTGTTACATTGTGTATCGTGGTTGTTGGAGTTTCGTATATGACATTGTTTGCGGCTACAGTGGATGGGATTCGAGCTTATTTTATTGAAGGTTAGTATTGTAGGTTTTTGAAATATAACTAGTACCTTGTTTGTATTCTTACTTCAAGTTTTACATTTATTAATAATAATAATTGCCTGGAAGAAACCGCTTTCAGCGATAAGGCCGCCCATTGTACTACATTTAGCATAAATTAGTTTTTTTATGTATTCCTGGTGTACAATAAAGAATTATTCTATTCCATTCTAATAATAATAATTGCTTCACACATCACCATTTCCATTTTTACCCCGCAGGGCACGCTTGTAGCAAGCGTTCGGTGCGTGGCGACACCGCGGAGCCCCATTACTCCCTGGGGTTGACAGAAACCACTGACCCTTGGTTTGCCTTAATTTGCCGGTCAAGGGTGGAGGCACAAAAGCGGAACATATGCTCCAAGGGTTAAAGTGTTAAAGGCATAAAGCCGGAAGTAGCGCTTAGTGAAACTGCAGCACACCTCTCAAAACCCTTTAACCGCCCACACCAACGTTGCCCCTTACACTGCCTTCTATTGGCGGCACTTATGGAGGCTCGTTTAATGGACGGCTAGTCATCACCTGCCTCAACCATTCTTAATATTACAGGATTTTCTACGTTTGAACATTGTAAGGAAATATATCGGGAACAAAACAAAAACATCCACAGCTGCTAGCCTATTTTAGAGTTACAATGTACTGTGTCTAATATGTACCATTGCTAGTTGGGTGTTTCTCTATAGACGTACGTATTTACAACACAATAAAATTATTTATGTATTCTATCAGGTGTCTAGTTCCCATAGTAAAAGATTTACTTAGTTCGGGGCTATATATATAATAGCTTCGGGTTCAGCATTATTTTTTATTTATTGTTTGTATTATGCATTGGAAAGCGAGCCCACCACTAATTTTTTTTTAATATATCTGGCCCCAAACTAAGCAGAGCTTGTACTATGGGAACCAAATAACTGATAGAATACTTATGTATTTTTTTTGTAAATACATACTTATAATATATAGAGAAACAACCAGACCTGAAACAAATATCTGTAGATCATGCAAACATTTATTCCGCGGTGGGAATCGAACCCGCTACCTCCTGCATCTCAGCCATCTATTCACCCACTGCACCACGGAGGTAATTGGATAAAACATACTTTGTTGCAACCTGAATATAACCTATTTTATTCGATTTCGCAGATGTTTTATTTAAACAACAAAAAAACTTAATTATATGTTATTATTATTTTAGGAATACCAATCCGCACTGAAGTGGTCTACTACCCCTCCTCATCAGACAGTGGAACCTTTGTCAACATCATTAGATTTTTTGTGGTGTTCCACTGGTTTTTTGCCGTCGCAATAATGACTCTTATCGACTGCCTCTGCATCTGTTCCCTGGTAATCGCTGGGTACAAGTTTAAAGTTCTTCAGGTCTACTTTGAAAACTTGAGAGAGAAGATTCTAGAGAATCCTAGAAGGAAGAATAGGGAGGAGTTGGAAGAGCAGTATAAAGAAGAATTGATGGTGGGGATTAAAATGCATGACGATGCTTTGTGGTAAGATTGATTTGATCAAAAGTGTTTGTATGTACGCAAGTAATAATTTATACTTCTTTAGCGAGAAATTAGTAATAAGTAATTTGCGCACTTAAAATAACTTCAAACCGGAAAAACTAACTTCATGTTGTGTTATATCGGCGCGCGCAACTTCCGTCACCTGCTGAAAATACATTTAGATCTGTTTCTCCTAACGCGCCAAAAGAAATTTAATTTCAAAAAAGTGTCACGTTACCACAAAAAAGATAAACAACTGTTTAACGCGTGTTTAAAATAATACTTTACAATTTTTTAAACACGCGCTACACAGTTTTTATCTTATTTCTTGACGCAGACTAACGTCTACACTGTCACATACGTATTGTGTTTGCCATTGTTTTTTGGATTTCTGGGCGGTTGAGGTGTTTTTTTTTCAGTACTGGGCCCGTAGCCAAATTACATTCGCTACGAATCTATTCGATTTCTACATACATTTGTTGTCGCTGTATCACGTGTTTCTTCTATAGCATGTGTCAAATCCCATACATTTTCAGACTAATCGACTAGCGTCATCGCTAATCGACTGTAACTTGGGTAAGCCCTCTGATATGGAACAAGCGATGGTTACCACTAAACATCAGGTGGATTATGATCCATCGCCTATAACGAAGTATTTGCCTATTATTTCAGACTCCTTAGATACGTGGCCTGCGATGCACTACCCTGTGTCCATCTATTTGAGGCTTTACATCTAGCCTCATGAACCTGCAATTTCATGTGCTAGACGACTAATTACTAATACTACTTTTTAAAATTAAAAAACTTATTAAAGTTCCTTGTAGTTCATTAGGTTCATAGGTTAGCGTTTGACCCCGATTATTATTTTTATTCGCAGGTGCGCCAAAAACGTGCAATCTGCTTTGGGCAATCTCTACAGTGTTCAAGTATTTGAGAGCGTTGTCTTACTTGTAATGTGCCTTCTCAAACTCGTTGTAAGTATTTAAAATGATTTTAGTAAGAACAAACAATAAGTCAAATTTAAAATCATTAGTATTTTAATCTTTAGATTAGATTAGACGTCCCTTGTTGAACATAGGCATCATTTGCATCTAGTAGGGGTCGTCCTACGCTGCGCTTTCCAGTGCGTGGTCTCCACTCTAGATTGGATATTGGCATTTAAACGTGTTATAAACCGTGAAGATAATATCGTGCACAAACTAACATGGCAAAAATTCGAAGGCATAATGCCATCGGCTTGTGGAGACCACACACGTAATGATTTCTTTGCGCAAACCTTGTGCAAGCCTGTGTGGGAAGGATTTCTTAGGGTAATGTTTTTATTGAACCACGCGTGTGAAGCCGCGGGCAAAACCTTGTGTATAGATTTTCTTAACAATTTTGCACGTGCATTCTTAACTGTACGAAAGACTAGACAAAATATAATAATGAACGGATAGGTACAAAACATAGTTTAACCACGGTAAGTCTCCATAACTGTAGTAATAGATTCTAGTAATAACTTTACTGTAGTAATAGATTATTCTTTGGAAAGTTTTACATTTCTGTTAAACTGTACAAATATTTACCCCACAACGTGGGTATACTTGTTATAAATTGCGTCAAATAACCAAAATCATATTTTATTGATTATACTCAATCGCTTGACCACTACTTCACCTTATGGTAAGTGATGGTGAGATCGAAGATGGAGCACGCTTGCCTAAAATGAATCTATTCCCTCTCGACTTAAAGACATTATGAATGCGAAAGTTTAGATGTTTGTTTATTTATTTATTTGTTTGTTTGTTACTCAATCACGTCGTAACGGCTGAACCGATTTCGATTAAATTTAGTATGTCCGTAGATTATAACCTGGATAAACACATATACTACTTTTTATCCCATAAATACCATGGGATAAAAATGGGGTGTCTAGACAAGTTGCAATAGTGAGTTTAGCTTTATTTCTAGGTTACCTAGACATTTAGTAGTGTAACGCATACGAAGTCGCGGACAACAGCTAGTCTAATAATAAAACACTATTAAAACTAATCTAGTTTTTAGCGATCTTTTCTTCTGACGCCTTAGCATAGGAAACATTGTTTTTATCTCCTATATGTATTAAACTTAAAGTTATGCAAACTTATCCTGGACGGTCTCCGTAAAGTGTAATAATTCAAAATTGCAGCGGGTAGAGCGAAACCTCATATTTCTGCTGGCAAATTTTGCGTACATTCTTTGCTTGATCGTGATCACCGGCGCTTACATGATGGCGGGAGGAGATATTACACATGAGGTATGCTTCGATGTTTTAGTTATTTTAAAATTATGCTTTGTTACCGTAGTATTTTATTTTATTATGCACGCTACGTTTCCAATTTATAAATTTGTAGTCTTTGCCTGGCTGTGTGTGCGTTTATCCAATTGTAAAGCTATTGCAAATTTTTTTCAGCTAGGCGGAAATTGAAGCACACTAGATTTTTTTTTTTAATCGTGTATAGATAAACTTGTCTTCCGATTTCTGCCTGTTAATTATTACTTTTGTAGAAATAAAATGCTTTAATCCCATATAACATGCATTAGGTATTTTCTACATCTTATTTTCAAGCTGGACCGATTTCGATGAAATTCGGTATACAGATCGATTATGGCTAGGATCGTTTTTACTCCCTTAATAAACAATATAAAAATTTTCAGGCTTTACAAGTATCAACAGCGATATTCCACTCTGGCTGGGAGCTGGTGGGTGCGAAACGTGAAATCAAAGCTTTAGCAGTACTGGCCTTACAACGAAGCCATGTACCGGTATACATGTTTGCCTTTGGGATTCTAACTTTGTCTTACAATAATTTTATTTCAGTAAGTATCTATGGCCAAGCACAGTAGTCAAAATTCGATTGTAAATATTTCAGCTTAATTTACACGGACTACCTCCATGGCGCAGTAGATGAATAACCGGCTGAGGCGCAGTAGGTTGCAGGTTCGATTCCTGCTGCGGAACAAATGTTTGCATGATCAGCAAATATTGGTTCTGGGTCTGGTTGTTTCTCTATAAATTATAAGTATTTACAAAAAAAAAGTACCTGTAGAAGTTATCTGGTTCTCATAGCTCATAGCTTTGCTTAGTTTGGGGCTAGATAGCGCTGTGTGAAATGTCCAGCATTATTTGTTTATTATTACGCCAAATCTCACACTTCTCCGTGCGCGCAGTTAACTTAAACAGGGGTACAAAAGACGGGCTATGGCTGATATTATGATGAAGTATTTATTAATTATTATTATACGCGTATATATTGGATAAATTCTTGAGTGAACAAATTTCATATAATTTATACTATATCTAAATCTAATTTTTATTGTTCTCTTTTATTTATTGTTCTTTATTTATTTTTAACCTGTAATAGGGATTTTTATTTTAAATTTTTTTATGACATTCTCAATCAAATACATTTCACTTTTGACGTTTTATATGAGATCAAACGAACTTCTTGAAGTGAAGTTCGATCATTATTATATGAGTCGCTTCATTCGAAGATACAATTAACTTAGGTAGGTAGTGTCTTTAGCCTACACGAGGAATTCGCACGTTTAGAGAATCGATTTATTTTTAATCGAGTTTCGAATATTTTTACTCTGTAACAACACTCGCTTACCGGTTGTCAGTCCGACTGCCACCTCATTATTTTCAGAGACATTAAAGCCTACTCAAGTTTTCTACGTTGGGTTCGGGTGGGTGGGAACCTGTGTATCTTCGAATGAAGCGACTCATATAATAATGATCGAACTTCACTTCAAGAAGTTCGTTTGATCTCATATTATATTTCGTCGCTTCATTCTTCAGATACAATTAACTTAGGTAGATGTTCAGAGCTTTCAGATTAGACTTAAAGGTTAAATATGTTTGTGTCAATAAAACATTTAATTAAATAGATAGTAGAAAACTTTTATTGTTTCAAAACAACACAAAATACTTCTTATAATCTTAATCAAAATAAATCATTAAGAACCGAAAGGAGACATATTTGTCAAAAATTTCTTTTATAAACGTAGGTTTAATTATATTAATAAATTATTTTCTTATACTAACAGCACATACAGAACGAGCAAATACTCCTTCATCCGTCACTGGACGGTTATAGAATTGAGCAAATGTCAGAGAAGAGGTGGACCATCCAGCTGTTTTTTTAATGGTATCGATACAAACTCCAGCGGATGCCGCCGCCGTAGTAGAAGCGTGACGTGTGCTGTGTGCACTAAATACTGTAACGTCAACGCCGCTCTCCGCTAGAGTTTGCTTTATCCACCTGCTTATAGTTTGTGACGATGCCTTCTTATAAGGTTTTTTGTGAGTAAGCAAAAGATTATCAGTTCCTTCAGGTCGCAACCCTGATGTCGCTTTAAGATAGTCGTCTAGGGTTTTTGCTGGACATATACTTGGATTGTCCGTAAAGTAAGGCATGTATAATATTGGCTGCTCTCGATTTGGTGCTGAAGTCTTTATAATATCCGATATCAAGATCTTTATGCCTGAGGGGGACCTATCAATGTTAGTGATCTTAATTAGAGATAAGGTTTGCACGCGATGGGAAGTGCACAAAGCTAACAAAATTGATATTTTTTTTGTAAGCTTGATCAGGCTTAGACTGCTATTAGGGTACCATGAGGATACGTAGTCTAGTACAACCTTTGGGTCCCAAGTGGACGTATATTTAGGTCGGGATGGATTTTTCCTATAAATACCTTTGAGTAAACGTTTAATTCGCTCATCTGACCCTACATTATTCCCTAGGAGTAACGATAGGGCAGAACGATGACTATTAATAGTCCCATATGATGCACCTTTATTAAAGTGATCTACTAGAAAGCCTATTACGGATGACAAAGGTGCCTCATAGGTATTTAAATTATTTTCTAGGCAAAACTCCCACCACAATCTGTATGTTACAGAATATTGTTTCATGGTATTTTCCGAGATGGATGCTAGCATTAAGTCGAGTGCTACGACCGGGGTGTTTAGCCTTGTAAATGCTGTCCTGAGAGCGTCGCGGCCCCCAAAGTAAGGCTGGTGTAGAGCCGGTGATGTAACCTGAAAGGAGAACGTAAAAGGTCCCCGTTAGGCGTAAAGAAGATGATATCTGAGATAAGCATTCTTTTAAGCAATGGAAACCAAGCTTGTCCAGGCCAATAGGGGAAGACTAGAATCCCAGTAGCTTTGTCATTAATAATTTTTCGTAAGCACTTTAGAATCAAGGCGAACGGTGGAAAAGCATAAAAGAACATAGAGCTCCAACTGACTGTAAAAGCGTCAATTGTTATAGCATCGGGGTCCGGTTGCCAAGAGATGTACCGATTGCATTTTGCATTAGTACGAGAGGCGAAGAGATCAATTTGGGGATTTCCCAGAGTGTGAATTATTGTTTGGAACGCCCAATTCGATAGTTCCCACTCCGTATCTACGTTTATTTTTCGCGATTCTTGATCGGCTTCAATATTATCGTGAGTATTAATATAAGACGCAAAAATAAAGATATTTCGCCTCTCGCACCATTGCCAAATGGTTTTTGTTAAATCATTCAAATGTGGGAAACGGATTCCACCCATGCGATTTATATAGCACAAAGCCGTTGTGTTGTCTACTCGAAGCAAAATAGAGCAATTAGAATGTGTGCTGGCGAAACTTTTTAAGCCAAGAAAAACAGCTAGTAATTCTAGGTAATTGATGTGATAAGATAATTCATCATCTTTCCATCCGCCATTAACGCGTTTATCAACGCAAACAGCGCCCCAGCCTGTTCGCGATGCATCTGTATATATTTCCAAAGCAAATTTTTGGTCTGGCCTCATTACATTGTTTGTTGACATTATGTTTTGTTCCCACCATTTTAAATCGGGTAAGACAACACTCGAAGGTTTAATCTTTGCCTCAAAATTATCATACTTTTGAAGAGCTAGATACTTTTGTCGCTCAATGGTTTTGGTATATAACCAACCATATCTTACTGCAGGACATGCCGCAGTAAGTACTCCAATGAATTGTGATAATTCCCGGACAGAACATTTAGAAAGTTTGGAAAACTTTTTGACAAACTTCATGATACCTAGTCGTTTCTCATCTGGTAAGCTTAGGGACATATCTACAGTATTGTATATGAAACCTAAAAACCGACAAACTTGTCGAGGTGTTACATTACTTTTATCGTAATTGACGACGAATCCTAAACATTTTAGCAATGCTAATGTATTGCAAACGTTTTCGCTGCATTCTTCATAAGTGTCACCTATACACAATATGTCATCAAGGTATATAACTGACCTATATCCCCTTTCACGAAGATGGTTCATGACCTCTCTCATTAACTTGGTAAAGACCCAAGGAGCGACGGATAAACCATAGGCTAGAGCAACGAACTCGTAGCATTTTTGGTCGAATTCGAATCGTAAGTATTTATGATGTTTTTTACAATAGGGACTAAAAGGTAAGCTTCTTTTAAGTCAATATTAGCCATATAACCAGATTTTGGTACGAGTCTAGCTGCTGTTCTATGGTCCTCCATTTTAAAATGGGTGGTCGAAATGAATTTGTTTAATGCCTTAAGATTTAGAATAAATCGCTTTGTTCCATTGGGCTTTGGTGCTAAGAAAACATTGGAAACAAAATCATTTTTTGTTCTTTGACATGGAGAAATAGCACCTAGGTCTAACAATTTTTTAATAGATAGTGCCATGTCTGCGTGCTCGCGTTGGGACACAAGGTTACGTGGAATATAAGTTTGTCGTACTTTCTTACAAAACGGTATAGAATAGCCATTTAAGATCCAATCAAGTATTTGAGTATTTTTGGTAATTTGAATCCAACAATTATAAAAATACTGGATTCTTCCAGCGTGTACCTCTATTGTTGTTGAGTTGTCGCACGCTGTTTGTTCTGCGCCGACGGTTTTTGTTGAGTGACGTTGCCTGTCCACGCTCTCCGACCTGGAGGAGCAGTCTTCTTCAGCCCTCCTCTCCCCCCCCTGTTCGACGAGAAGCGAGAAGGGCCTCCCCAGTTTCCCTGGGGGCGTGAGCGGCTTGTCGATGCTTGAGGGGTCGTAGAGGACGCCTTGGTGTTTGGGGCAGGTTTCTTGATTTGTAATCCGTGTTTCTCGATTACTTTTGTGGCCTTTATTTTCTCCGAAAGCTTGCTTCCAAAAAGCATTTCATCTCGGTCAACGTCTTGCATAATATTTAAAAAAGACTTATCCAATCCCGGAGTAACGAACTTTTTTCTTGCCTCCGTTTCTACATAATGTAGGTCACACAGCAGTCTGCAGCTATCACTGAGAAATTTGATGGCCTGAAGTCTGTCCTTGCCATCGTCTAGAAGGAGTTCCAAACCTTTGTTAAGGGCAGATATTCCCTGTCCCAATTGCTGCTGTACGGCTTCTACTCTTTTGTCCCGAGTCCGGGTACCTTCGGCTACAGCAGCTGAAATCTCGGGATTCAATTTTGGCGCTTGTAATAAAGGGCAATTTTCAGGTACGAGATACTCCTTGGCAAGTTTCTCTTTTGCCTCCTTTTTCATTCCCTTTCGTAAGATAGGTAACCACAGTCGTGATAAGTTTTCATGAATGTTTGGTCCAAATTTTGGCACTTCTTCAGTGGCTTCGCCTAGCGCAGTGAGAATGTCAGGGTCTAAGTCTGGTTCTGGGATCGGTTCTTGATCGCAGTCATTTTTAATCTCCTCATTGTTTGAAATACCCCTTAAGCCGCTTTGTTCGCCAGGATCCAAGGGTTCTAGATCGGCCTTGTCATGGTTTTCATTATCTAAAAAGATACAATAACAAAATGTTATTGAGTGATATTTGAGGGTAGATATGAAAAAAATAAATGCCACGGAAAATATAAAGAATATCGTTCGTTACGATAAATTATATAAAATTTTCTAAATGTCAGCAATAAACCTTAATTAGTTTTAGGAATTATTGTAAATTACCATTGTGAGGATACTCGATCCACCTCTAGGTATGACATTTTTGTTCGCTCGATTAGAACCATAAAACGTAATCGTTTCTAGAACGATTTCGAAATACCTTCGTGTTAACACGCGGTTAACCTCCCGGTTAGAAAAACTACCTTCGTGATGACACACGGTCAACCTCCAGGTGTTAAAAAAAACGAGCAATATTTTTTGAAATGTTTATCACTTAACAATGAAAAAAAAAAGTAATATACTAACCTGAATCTTTGTCGGAGTCTTCCGACGAGGAATAAATAATACGGCTGTATTTTCGCTGTTCCTGCTCCATTTTCCGGATTTTGCGTTGGTAACGCTTAATTTTTTCTTCATTCTTTCGTTTCGGCATAATAACAACGGAGCACAAAGTATTTTTCACTTTTATTTTATCTTTTTACGTAAGGCACGTGCGAACGCTGCCTCGCACAAGAAAAGAATGAGGTGGCAGTCGGACTGACAACCGGTAAGCGAGTGTTGTTACAGAGTAAAAATATTCGAAACTCGATTAAAAATAAATCGATTCTCTAAACGTGCGAATTCCTCGTGTAGGCTAAAGACACTACCTACCTAAGTTAATTGTATCTGAAGAATGAAGCGACGAAATATAATTATAATACATTGTTCGTATTTGTTTAGCTTTTTAGCCACTTTAAATATTTGAACACCTCAAGTAGGTGAAACACAGTGATTCCTCTTTATAGCACCATCTGTCCTGTACAATTTACCTGTATTTCGTGCAATTAAAAATCTTGAATCTTAAATTAATGAACGAAATGAATGAATGATTATTATACACCACAAAAGAAAAAAACATAAATATAAATAACACAAAATCAGACCTACTGTTTCTTATGTATTTTATAGTCATGTAAAAATTAGTATATTATTGCTTTACTAGATAGAAAAAGTCGAAAGCATGTCTGGATGGCGACGAAACTGAGGATGGCTAAATGTAACAAAGTCTTATACTATAGATAATTTCTGTTGATTTCAGGCTGTGATGAAAAAAGCCATGATGATTATCTAATCTAAAGAGTCCGCTGGATCCCACTGTTGGGTAAAGGCATCCCTTTCCTTTTTCCATTCATCCCGGTCTAGAGCTTCTGTCGACCAGTTTGCATTGTGCGTGTAAAGTTCTTCCCACCATCTCCGCCTGGGTCGACTACGCGGCCTCGCGCCTTGTGGGACCCACTCGGTAGTTATCTTAGCGCACAAGTCATCACGTATTCGACATACGTGTCCAGCTCAGTATGATGATTATCAGTGTTTTTCATTTTTCTTATGTTTTTCATTCATTTTTTTTTTTCAGGTAATCCGTTCTTCTTATTCGTTCTTCGCCGTAATGTATTAAGTTTTCCCAGTTTAAAGCATCTACGACGAACAAAAAATGGGCAATTAGAACATTACAAAAATAATAATAATCTACTTACTAATAATCCGCTCCATCTGAAGTTTGTCTGGAAGAGATCGCTTTTTAGCAATAAGACCACCTATTACACATTTTCTTATTTAATTTTTTTTATACAACGTGCCATCTTATGTACAATATTAATTGAAAACACGGGTAAGGCATTGTTGTAAAATATTGTATTGTACTTGTATTGTAGGTTTTAATTCAAATTCATTACAATAGGGCAATTTAGAGTTTCAAACAAACTTAGGGCGACTTGCGCAACGATGCCTAAACGTATTTAGCGGCTTAATATGATTTAAGGAGTTGTCAAATCATACAAATACGTCAAATATAAACATGTTTAGAAGCTTAAGACGTTTAGGGGTCGTTGTGCAAGCCGGCCTTGATATCAAATCCTAAAAATATAAATAAAACAACCTGTATAAAATAATTAAACAAATCATATTAATTAATTATGTAAGTAGAATAGAATAGAATATAATATATTTATTTGACACACACAAAGAAACACAGAACGGATCACAAACAAAATAGTAGACAGACAGGAAAAATACAGTAGAATGAGATATTATAACATGGGTAGAACACAAGTACCTACCCAGCCAGTAGGTAGATGTACTAACTAGTCCCGCTCCGTGCCACGCATGCCCAAACAGGTCCTGCCTCAGCTTTAAGCTCCTTTGTGCAAAGCAGCGCTGGTTTTCAGGCAGGGCCTTATGTAGGGTGACGTCACAAATTTAAAAATAATAATTCTAAAAATAATAATATTATAAATGAATAAGTAGGTACCTATCTGTTAAACTGACTAAGCATCAATGTCCCATAGGTGCCACCGATTTGATGTTTAAAAATGTTAAACATTGTGTATCAATGTATCAATTACTGGATAAATATTAAACCCACCTCTAAAATTTATAAACACGTATCCAGATGTATATTTTAAATTAATGTTGTACATAACTTAACAGGTTGTATAACTTGTATATCTAGCTTGTAAGATTATAATAAAGAATGTTCATTCCTTCATTCACTAATATCGAAATAAATGTAACTAGATTACAATGATAATGAATAGTATGATTAATATATTTAAAATATACGAAACGTTTGTCATAAACGCTTTAGCATCATTTTTAATCCGAAATAATGAATGAAAAATAAAAAAAATAATCGACTCAAGAATGGCGACCTATTTTGTTGTATTGTATTTTGTAGTAAGTATAACTCAGTTGTAACACTAGAATTATAAATTGACACAAAATAAATATATTCTATGTGTATTTGAGTCGACATTTTATTTACCACCATATTTAACAACCACTCTTTGTCGTATCTGCTGTTATCGGTGAAAATTGAGTTAAATGCACATTAAAATTAATGTTACGAGCTGAGGGTTCGGGATAAAATAATGGGAATCGGTCTAACCAAAATAACACTTTTATTCAACACTAGAACGATGAATACACGAACTTGGTCACACGTAATCACAACACACTAATTCACACCACTGGTGCACCACTTAAAGTCACCAAAATGTTCGCACGTATAGCTAAATCCAGACTGACTCGCGAGCAACTACTGTTCACGCGAGACCCTTCTCCAAGTCAGTCTTCCAGGGCCTCGCTGAGACTCACTCACTCTGACTAACTGCCCGGCCATCTCTCCGGCCTATTTATATCGCACATATTTCGATTGTTTGAGAACGATGTCGATCCTTCCAGGAAAGGGTCGGTCCCTCGACACAATGGCCACTCCCCATTCTGCGAAACCACAAACAATAGCAACAATAACACAGCAAGACAAAAGCGTTCGAGAAGGTTCGATTATTACTCATTGTTTAACAGCCTCGGCGTAACATTAAGTTAAACGCATTGTAAGTTATAAAATAAATCCTAAGAATAATGAAGGCAAGTAACTGGTTTATTATTAACCAACTTCAAAAAAACGAGGGCAATCTCATTTCGTTGGTTTTTTAAATGTGTTTTCAGCAATAATTTTTTACCACGTTGATTTCAATGATTCTTTTTTGTAAGAAAGGTAATAAGATAAGTATCTCATGAGTGATCGCATTATGATCAGATAATGGGTTCTATGAATAAATCATCACCCTCTTCAAATTAATTGCACATATTATATTTTCTATTTTCTGTAATCCGTTATATTTTTGTTAAAAAGTGAGGTAGAGAAAGAAAATATTATGATATTTTTTTTAATCATTACCAAAACGTAAATTAAATTAAAAAACGCAATAATAACGTCTCACTTAAGCACTAATAAACTGACAAATTTTTAAAAGCTCTGTGTGTGGATGAATCAGCTCAACATGATGCTACGGCATGTTAATATGACGCGGCGTTGGTCTTCCGCTGAGTTCAGTTTACTAACATGTAATGGTTAAAAGCACCTCATTTTCTAAACACTGAATACAGTCATTATTATAAATACGGGATTTCTCACGTAACGTTTCATCGGTGTTTCGACCGACAATGTTTCGGTTCAATGCGTGGACCTTCATCAGGGTAATTGCGATCCGTTCCGAACAATGTCTCGCCTCGCACTACGCGCCGCTGCCCTCTGCGCGTGAGTAGACGGGCGCGGTGGTGGGGGTTGCGTCAACGGTGGCCCATCGTGTTGTCAGGCTGCAGCATCATTATTATCATCACTGCTGTTCTCTTCGGTAGTTCTCGGTACAGGCAAACACACAACACTATGTCTCTACCAGGTTCACTCACTCTAAATCCCGTATTTATAATAATGATTGAAATAAATCACCAAAGTTTTATAAGTAAATGTGATGAGTGATTTTGGATTTTCATCTGACTTCTCACTTGTAGGAGTTCTTCCCGGGTCTGTATGAAGATCCGAGGGTGCCCATAATGAGGCTTAATACAGTGTGTCCCTGGATAAAGTGCAACCCCGAAAGGGGGTGAAACTAGATCAAAAATTATCGACAAAAAAATAGAAAAAAAAATTAAAAAAAAATTCGTATATACTTTATTGATGTATTAAAATTTTTATTACTCACTAATTACTCTATTTAATAAAAAAATTATTTCTTCCAAAGTAGTAGGTCTATTTTGTTAAAATAAAAACCATAATCATGTCAGATATGTGACGATGACGATAAAATAACAAATAACTCACAAACAAGTGGCTATCGTGACTTAAAGTTTAATTTTTGTATTAAAATTACATTTTTTAGGCTGTTTTTTTCCAATAAACTCCAAAAATCTTAAAATTAAGCCTATAATACTAGAAATTTTTATGACTTTTTATTATTGTCTATCATAATAGCTTTTAAATAAAATAAAAACCTACGTTCTAACATAAAAAATGTGCTGGCTAGGAGCATTTAAAGTTGACCACTGATTACGTCACCACTCAGGTACAGACCCTTTTTTAACTTATATTGTTGTAGATTATGGTCGCTGGGCCTGTTCTATGAAAGATGAAGGGTGGGGATCGAAACAAGACTCACAACAAGGCACGCCAGTCGCTCCGATATTCTCGCCGCTGCTACCGCCTACCGTACCTTACTGCGCCTTCAAGTTTTTGTTACGTTGTTTTGCTTCTGTTTTGTTTTTGACTTTTTGGTACGTTTTTGACTGTACTTTGTTGTGTTGTGGAGATGCCGCGATTGACTGAGTTCTCTCCGCGAGAAATCGCTGACATCCATTATTATTATGGTATGTCACGTGGACACACAACAGTCGCTCGTTCTGCATACATAAATGTGTTTCCGAGCAGACTTATACCGTCAGCACGAAATTTCCAAGAAGTTCACCGAAAGTTATCCAACATCGGACTTGGATTAGCAAGAGATCGCCGTGAGCAACAAGCTACCATTATTGACCATTCCATAGAAGAGGCCGTTTTAAACGATTTGTTTGCTGATCCCACAACCAGCATTAGACGCTTAGCTTTGCGTCACGGTATATCAAAAACATCCGTATGGCGAATTTTGAAAAAGAAGGGATTGCATCCATACCATTATCAGCGAGTACAGCATTTGCATGAAAATGTAGACAATCGTGCAAGATGCGTAATGTCTACGTGGATTCAACAAAAAATTAGAAATAATCCTCAATTCCTAAAAAAAATTTTATGGATGGATGAAGCGAAATTCACCCGGAATGGAATCACAAATTGCAGAAACTTACATGTATGGTCCGAGGAAAATCCACACCTAAAGAGGGCGTCTACTTTTCAAGTGCAATTTTCAGTTAATGTATGGGCAGCTCTAATAGACGACACGCTGATTGGGCCAGTTATTTTACCCGCAACATTAAATGCCGAAAGTTTTTTAAACTTATTAAGAGACGATCTGCCACTACTGCTGGAAGATGTTCCGCTGGCTACAAGGCAACAGATGTATTTGCAGATGGACGGATGCCCTGCGCACTACGGGCGCAATGTGCGAAGTTTTTTAAACGAAAACTACGCTAATAGGTGGATCGGCCGGGATGGACCAGTCGGGTGGCCGGCACGTTCACCTGACCTGACACCCCTAGACTATTTTCTGTGGGGTGTTATGAAACAAAGAGTCTACAGAACGACCGTAGACACCGAGGCAGAGTTACAAGATCAAATCATGCGATGTGCCGATGAGATAAGAAGTGACCCAGAGATGGTGCTTAGAGCCACACAACAAATCGCTCTTCGTGCGGCAATGTGCCTACAACAACAAGGAAGCCATTTTGAGCATTTAATGCATTAAACAAAACCCTTATTTCATACTTACATGTAATAAGTTAAATAAAAATGTTGTAACTAAAATTTGATTTTTAATACTACCTGAGCAGCAAAAAAAAACGTGTCTCTACCTGAGTGGTGACGTAATCAGTGGTCAACTTTAAAAGCTCCTAGCCAGCACATTTTTTATGTTAGAACGTAGGTTTTTTTTTATTTAAAAGCTATTATGATAGACAATAATAAAAAGTCATAAAAATTTCTAGTATTATAGGCTTAATTTTAAGATTTTTGGAGTTTATTGGAAAAAAACAGCCTAAAAAATGTAATTTTAATACAAAAATTAAACTTTAAGTCACGATAGCCACTCGTTTGTGAGTTATTTGTTATTTTATCGTCATCGTCACATATCTGACATGATTATGGTTTTTATTTTAACAAAATAGACCTACTACTTTGGAAGAAATAATTTTTTTATTAAATAGAGTAATTAGTGAGTAATAAAAATTTTAATACATCAATAAAGTATATACGAATTTTTTTTTTAATTTTTTTTTCTATTTTTTTGTCGATAATTTTTGATCTAGTTTCACCCCCTTTCGGGGTTGCACTTTATCCAGGGACACACTGTATAGGCATGAGCTATCAATTTCTTTTATATTTTTACATTTAGATTAAAGTAATTCTCCAATTAAAAACATAATTTAGAGAAATCGTAGAATAACATTATTCCACTCATATTATTTATTATTCAATCGCCTACTAATCAAATGAAAATTAGAATAGATTTAACTCAAAACATGAAAATAGGCATAGCAATAACGTAAACACCCGCATCATATTAATTTAATACTTATCATATGATTCCAATATATCTAAAACCCCTTTCCTAATTCGTGATATTTAACATCAATGCATACAAAATATTGTAAACACTAATATTGAACGTGTACATTTAACTAGTATTTGAAAACCGTTTCATCATTTCTCAGTATTCACGATCAAAGGTTTGATTTACTAATAAATTAATGCAGTAAAGATTTAGGGCGACTTGCGCATCGATGCTTAATCGTTTTTCATCATCATCATTCTCAGCCCGTGTCGACCCACTGCTGGGCATAGGCCTCTCTTCGTTTGTGCCATTCTTCCCGATCCTGTACTAGTCGGAACCACGTACGACCCACGGACCTGTTGATACCTCTCGCTTCATTCTCATTCGCGGACGTCCCCTATGTCGGTGACCATCGTATTAAGAGCCTAAATATGATTTAAAAGGATTTTCAAATCATACAAATACGTCTAATTTAAACATGTCTAGTTGCTAATTACGTTTAGGGATCGTTATGCAAGCCGGGCTTAGAGGCGGTGGAGCGCCAATTTGCACGCTTTAGAGAGAGACTGAATGAGAATATCCACAGATCTGGCATTTTTACCACCTCCATGGTGCAGTGGGAAAATGGCTGGCTGAGACGTAGGAGATTGCGGGTTCGATTTCCGTGATCTACAGATATTTGTGTCGGGTCTGATTGTTTCTCTGTATATTGTAAGTATGTATTTACAAAAAAAATAACACAAGTATTAATATATATCAGTTATCTGCTTTCCATAGGACAAGATTTTATTAGTTTCGGGCTAGATAGCGCTATGTGAAATGTTCCATATACCATGCGAATTATGCTCGCACAAATATACATACCTACATACAAAACAAAATCGCTCAAGTTGCCACTGAGATCTTAGCTTGCTTGGCTCGCTCGATCAAATATATATATCATATATGTATCATGAGATAAATACATGTATCATGAGTGATTTTAGTGACATTATTCTGAAGCCGTTCACTACCTTAGTAAGGGTAAAAGAGAACCAATACCACGACTATACAATAACTTTCTTCAGTGTCTATCAAAACCATCTCAAAGTATTGGTAGTAGGTTTCAGATCCTATCTATTTCAGGTGGATCAATACTTTACCCTTTGACCCTTGTAAATCATAAATATCAAACAAAAGCGCCCGCGACAATGTCGTCTTTGATTAACAAAAGGTTCAAATACTCAAAGTAAACCGTGAATAATAAATACCATTTTCGAATAAATATTTTCGATAGTCGAGAGATTGTATTTCAAATAATTAAGGTTGTGGAAAAACAATGGGGTTCATAATGGTATAATGGTGTACAATTTTATAAATGTTTGCATGATCTACAGATATTTGTACCAGAGGGCTTAGCCAAGTTACAGTCGATTAGCGATGACGCTAGTAGATACGTCCGAAAATGTATGGGATTTGACACATGCTATAGAAATACCACGTGACTCAGCGACAACAAATGTATGTAGAAATCGAATAGATTCGTGGCGAATGACATTTGGCTACGGGCCCTGGTCTAGTTGTTATATAAGTATGCATTTACAAAATAAAAAGTTAATAAATATTCTATCAGTCATCTGGTTCCCATATTACAAGCTTTGCTTAGTTTGAGGCTTGATAGCGAAATATCCAGCATTATTTATTTATGACTAGCTTCCGCCAGCGGCTTCGCACGTATTGCTTGTCAACAAAAAGTAGCCTATGTTTGAATCCAGTTTAATCTATCAACAGACCAAATTTCTGATTAAAACGGGTATTTATCGCGTATGTACCTGTTTTATTTGTTATCCCGACGTTTCGACTATGTTGCAACAACCGTGGTCACGGGAGGGCTCACAGTCGCAACACAGTCGAAACGTCGGGATAACAAATAAAAAAGATACATACACGATAAATACACGTTTTAATCAGTAATTATGTACAGTGATCGCGAAAATTTAAAAATACTAGACCAAATTTCATCGAAATCGGTTAGCCATTACGACGTGATTGATTAATAAACAAACAAATAAACAAACATCCAAACTTTCACATTTATAATATTACTGGGATTAAAAAATACAGTCCACTCTGTCTTTCGGCTGTTTTATACCATCATCGTGATAGGTCAAACAATTGTCTGAACATATTAAGATGAGTAAAAATTGCATCACCATTAAATCTTTTGTTTTTTGGATGATTCAAAAAACAGGTTTTAAATATGTTTAAAAACCTTCTAATTTTATTTTCGTTGTGTAGGAAGTGAGTAGGTGACCTAAAAAGTATTTCGTCGGTAAAAAGCTTACCTCTCGTACTTGTAACAAAGCCAGTGTTGACCCTCTCTGTTTGCGCAGCTCTCCCGAATCCTTTCTCTACAAACACTCCGTTTGTCTGTTTGTCCGCAGGTGCGGTCCTCGTTTATTGAAAGAGTGGCTCTGTGGAGTGACACTTGAGAAAGTCTGTTTTGGTTTTATGTAAGTATATTTGTACTAGTTAACTATTGGTTAATACGAAACCCACAATAGTGATTTTATATTTAGACTTTCGCTTAAATATGCTGTCTGGGTTTTGTTGAATACTACAAACGTCTCTTCCTTGTTTCCATTATTTACGCTCAGGTCTCCTCACTTTATATTGGACCACTAGCTGGATTGCGGGCGTTCTCTTCCTCTCCTAGTTAAACACTACAAAGGTAATCTTTGGAAATGTTAAGCACGTCACACACGGTGAAAATGTTATAATATTTCATGACGAATTATATTTTATCTAAACATAAACTAGGGGTTTGACCCGAACTGAGATCTCGCAAGTCTCCCATAAAAACAAAAATATATTAATCGTTATCTTTGACTATCAAAATAGTGCCACGAAATGGAAACCAAAATACTTGACCTACAGTTTCATTCAAATTACAAGTAACGGCAGTTCATGTTAATTGGTTATACTTATCTGGGGAAGGAACTGCAGTTATTCTGGATTTCAGATTTTTGGCTATATTTTTGTCACTAAAGCTACACGTATACTAAGTTTCATCACTGTGGGGTCACTGGTACACCAGTGACCCTGACCTGTGAATTTTGTCAAAGTTCTGTTTTTATTATGGTTAATAACTTCAAAACTACAAATTTTAAACTAAAAATAAAAACAGGGTCGAAATGTACTTATAAAGACCTTTTATTAAACGTGCCATTTGACCGGATAGTCCTACTTTTGTTTTTTTTACGCCTCTTGAACCCCAATATCTCAACAACCCCCTCACATTTTACATCTGTAGTCATGTACTGCTGATGTCTGTGTCTGTACTACTTACCTATATACTAAATTTCATGATGATCGGATCAACGCTTCGAAAGTTATCCTCAGACAAACAAGTCACGCAAGTTGATTTGGAGATCTTGCTTCGCTCCATCAAATATTATAGCGCGCTTTAAGCTATTTTATTTGACGTAAGATTTTTCTCGCGCACAGTTAACGATCTTAACAAACTGTGCGGGAGCAAAATCTCAATTTTTTTCGAGTTTTCTTTATATACTTTCCTTTTTTTATTTAAATCAATTTTGTAATTAGGTATTAGGTTAATTGGTATACTTACGTAATCAGGAAGGAACGTCAAACTCATTTAGTTGTATGTACGGGCACTGGAAACTGCGACACAGTATTTTACTAATGCAGTTTCCAGTGTTCACTTTGTTTTAGTTACATGTAGAAAGTTCACAATAAATAAATAAAAAAAAAAATACAAATATTTCCAACTTAAAAGTTGAAACGTTAATAAATAAAATCACATTTATTTGCCCAGTAAACGTAAAATCCATAAGGATTTAGACAATGTGAACACCGCTTACCTCTACTCGGTTATTGCACAACACAGCGGCTGAAAAGCGTAGTCAATTTCAATTTTAAATGTGTTGTTCTTGGCACACGAGTACAATGTGAGCACAGCCATCGGATTTATGTCATGTTTCCACCCCGCTATAAAGACCTAGTTCCAGTTTACGCAACAAAGATTCCAATCTATCAAGCCACCTCAGCTTTTTCATGGTTAGAAACTGATACATTTCTTGGCAGCGAGCAACACTGCATTACCTAGCGAAATAAAACATCAATCTTTCAATTTTAAAGTTAGTACTTGGGAAATTTGTATCTTGCGAGGTACGAGTAAGACGCATTTTGGAGATTCTCCAAGTGGGGCACGGACGATGCCAAATATGTCAGAAACTGCAAGATTTTTGCAAATACGAATGTGTCACGGATCGCTTTAAGATTAAATGTTGGTGAGTGAAATAAAATACGGTTTCCGTTTTCGCTCCCAAGAGGATAAATAGAATAGAATAGAATAGAATACTCTTTATTGCACACCAACAAAATTAAAATACAATAAAAATACACAAAAATTAAGGTAAGTACAATGGGCGGTCTTATCGCTAAAAGCGATCTCTTCCAGACAACCTTTGGATAAAGTTAACCTTTAACAGAATTCTTGCCGTAAGCTGCTTGGGGTTAGTTAAAAACGACACTATCGGTCACCCACCGAGGTAGTGACTACTTGGAACGTCGCTTAGCTGATCAACCAAGCAAGCGCTTGGAGTGAAAAGTAGGTGCGATTAGGAACAAAATTATTCAAAAGTATTCTATCTACCAGTTTTTTTAAACGTATTTTTAGTGATTGATGGGATATTTCCTCCATTTTTCAAATATTTTTGAACACTCAAAATATTGGGAACCCTGTTAGAAATCTTTATAGCCAATGGCCATAAAAAAAGGGCAAAAATGCTAAAACAATGAAACTGCGGGACCAAAATGTCACGCAACTGGCGTTCGATGGTCGAAAGTTTTTGTTTTTAATTTTGGACGGAACCGACTCGCTATATTTTTAAAACTAGTCGAAGCCTGTAGCCGTTTGTCAAAGTTATAACGATCTTTACACTAACGGACAAAAAATATACTTAAAATAATAAAATACAATCTATCTATCTACCCAGCCTCCAGCACCCACTGTTGGGTATAGGCCTCCTCTCTATGTGGCCGGTTGCGTCAATGGTGAACCATTGTGTTGACAGGCTGAATCAAAGGTTTGCTGGAAGAAAACTATTATTAGGGTTAAGCACGCCTGTGCTGTTTCTGTCTGTAAATCTATTTGTGTACAATAAAGAATAAAGAATCATCATCATTATCATCACTGCTGTTTTCTTTGGTAGTTCTCGGTACAGGCAAACACACAACACTAACTATGTCCACCAGGTTACTACCAGATTCACTCACTCCTGAGACATGGTCTCCAAGCTGGCGGTAGAACCCATCCTATATTTCTGTTAAAGTTCGGCAAACGAGTTATTTCTATCGTCTCTCGGATCTTGCCAGGAACGAAGAACTTCTCTCTCGCTAAAAGCCGGGCCTTGTCGAAACGTACATAATGTAGTGCGTCGAATCAGAATGTAGGGCATGTTCCGCCGCTGTAGAACTGTTGGAGTCGACATTTTTCATTGCACGTATGTGTTCAGTCAACTCTGTCTCTCTCTCTCTATTTGTTAAACGGCTCAACAGGTTTTTATGATATTTAGTAAATAGATAGATTATCTCCTTCATTTACACATAAGCTGATTTATATTGACAAACGACGCGTGTGCAGTCGCGGGCGGAAAATTGTGTTATTGTATTTAGTTTTTTTTTATTTGAAGATGGCGTCGGAAAAAGACCATATTTTTTTGTCCTCACTTGTAATATGAAACTAACAACACTGCCAGCACTGCACACAATGTGGCTATCACAATATATAAAACTAAGCCCGTCCGTCCGGCAGGCGGAAAATGTCTAACTTATAGAACGGGTGGCGGCCGTAAAACCTACCTGGAAGAGATAAAGAATAGGATAATTAAAATATGTGTTACAAATTAAGCTAATTATATTGAAGAGACTGATTCTACACAAGACATAAAAAATAAACGTATATAATAATTTTTTTTTTATTTATCATCAAAATCTCGAGAAAATCGATAAATGATGCTCGGCGAAATGTTAGGGAACTAGCTATTTGTACAATACCACTTCTGGCCCGGTCAATGTACCAAAACAGTCAACAGAGCGCGTACGGTACGTACGGCAAGGCGGTAAGTATCTACATGTTAAGCACAAAAACTAAACATTAAGGCTAAGTTCATATGAACAGTTCATATGAACTTAGCCTAAGTTTTTGATTACGGCCATTTATGCATATTTTGTCACCCACAAATAAAACAAAACAACCGGTACGGTTGACCTAGAGCCATAAAATTTGGCAAAAAGCATGTTCAAACAGCACAAATAAATGAATAAAAACTGAAAATTGTGATTTGTAGTAATATCACGTAAAAATTGTCGCTTCTTTATGTAGTAATATAATAGTTAGTGTTCTTTGATAATATGATCTTTTGTAAAAACGTTTGTCGCATATGATTAATTACTTAAAGTGTAATAGATTGAATTTGATGTTCATTAGTTTATAATAGACAAGCTTTCGCCTGCGGCTTTGTACTTTGTTTTGTCAATAAAAATATAATCCCCCCTCTGCATAGTCGGGTAACATGTATTCTAAGTCATAATCCGATTAGTTGTGAAAACGTAACAAACAGACAGACAGAGAGATAGTTACTTTCGAATTAATAATACTAATCCATATTACAACTGTAAACATAACGTATATTCATAAAAAAGTTCATGAAGTAAGATTGACTAGAATCGCCGCCGAGTTTATCTGAAAATGTCCAACTTACTCTAATGGTTTCTGAGAACACGCTGCTAAAGTAGGATGAGAAATTAAACGGGTCTCTTTTTAGAAACGAACGATAGATCTTCTCTTTCCTTTTATTTTTAAAAGGATTTTGTGATCCACGGTTAATAATAAATCCTTTAAAGAGACTTTGCTTTCTTTCAAATACGTAATTCATGACTTAAAAAAAAATACTTTGTAAAAGTCAATGTGGCTTATGTAACCCTGTCGTTTGATTTGGAACTTGCGGGTTCGAACCCCGGTTGAAACCCAGGGTCTCAACTCGACCCCAAATGACTCAAATACGTAAGCTCTGTTAAGACTTCCTTATTTGCGCCGCTTGAGATCTTCGCAGTATGTTCGGAGTTTTCTCTTATTTTTTTTTTTGGTTACCTGGTTATGGAGCAAGCTTATGGAGCAAGATGATAAGTGGTAACCATCGCCTATACACTTATATACTTATAGGTCACGTGCTTTAGAAACGTGCCCTACGATGCACTGCCCTGCGTCAGTCAAGTTGAGGCATAGAGGTGTAAAGCCTCATGTGCCTTAGATTTCACCGGCAACCATACCCTTCAAACCGAAACACAGCAATGCTACTTGATGGCAGAAATCTCATTAGTATAATATTAATATCTCATAAGGCGAGTTAGTAGTTTAATCTTAACTCTGCCAATATTGGTTAAGATTTATAAAATTGTTTGAAACAAGTTTTATAAATTTATCGATAGTTTCAAAGTTAGGCGAAGACGAAGCTAACTAGTTTGTAGTTTGAAAAAATATACTTTTTTATCATTTATTCTTCAGGCATTTCAAATATTTTTATTAAGATTAATAAAGAAATTGATTATTAATATTCATTTAAGTCGGCATTCAAAATAGCTAGGATTCATTGACATTGGGAGCTTCACACACCAAACGCGGTACGGAGCCACGCGGTGCTGTACAGGGGGACGCTGAAGTGGCAGTGGGTACATAACTCGAAGTACTGACGGCCGTTGGGGCAGAAAGGCTCTAGAGTGGAGACCCGTACTGGAAAGCGCAGCGTAGGGCGGCTCCTTAATAGATGTAAAAACGACGTGTTAAAAGTTGCTGGGAGCCGTTGTGTGTGCCGCACAAGATCCGTTACTCTGGAAATCTACGGGGGAGGCTGATGTTCAGTAGTGGACATCAACTCATCAGGTCAGTCACATAATATTTATTAACACAAGTTTTTCGTATCCTAAAAACTTTAGAAAACGTACCTAAATTTAATAAATTAGAAACAAACCGTCATTGGAATAGTGGAATATGTAATCGAGCAATGCACACCGAAACCGGTGCGCGCCGGTCTCTAACGCATCGCGTTGCCCCGCATCGCTCTTCATGATTTCAAATAAATCAAGAAATACTCTGTAAATTTATATGAGTGTTTTAGTAAGTAAACAATTATCCTACACATCATCAATATTTTTACATCTATTACTAAATACCACATTCTTAAGCATTGAATAATTTGTTTAGTCGTATCCATTCTTTAGATAATAGTCATACTCGTGGTTTCGACATTCAATCATATTTGATATCCGAATGATATAATTCCGAGACACGGAATTTTTCCCGGATTTTTTGAATTCATTTTAATTTTTTTCAATTCAACATTTGGGTGTGAGAAAAATGTGTTCTCGATGGATCCCACACACAAGTTGACTGATGCTCAAAAAACGGACCGCATCACTTGGTGCCATGCTATGCTTGCCAGATACAACGAAGGAGCTTCCAATTTGGTGTGGGACATAGTAACAGGTGACGAAATATGGATTTATAGTTATGATCCCAAAACGAAGCAGCAATCGAGCATATGGGTCTTTCGAGATGAGCCGAAACCAAATTGACGCGCGTGAAAAATGCCTCGATGATTGCTTTTTTTTTAATAAAACTGGACACGTGGCTACTGTTGCTTTATAAAATAGTCGTACCGTGAATTGTGACTGGTACACGACCAATTGATTACCGGAAATTATTGACAAACTCCGTGAAAATAACGGTAAACGCCGTATCATCTTGCACACGACAATGCAAGTTCCCACACGGCCAGACAGACAAATGAGTTTTTTGAAGGTGAAAAACGCACAACTTATGAGTCATCCAGCATACAGTCCAGACCTGGCACCGTGTGACTTTTTTGTTCCTAAAAATGAAGAACCAATTATGCCATCAACGGTTTTCATCACCAGAAGAGGCTGTCGAAGAGTATGAAAAATATGTATCTGACGTCACCACGGAGGAGTGGCACAAATATTTTCAAAATTAGTTCAATCGTATGAAAAAGTGCATTGACGCAAAGGGAGAATATTTTGAGAAACAATAAGTTCATTTTTGACCATTAACAGTATTTTTTTATTATTGATTCAGGAAAATTTTAATGTGCCCCTCGTATTAATCATTTAACAATGAGTATATTTAATAACACTTTATATTGAAAAATTACACTCAAAAACATTACATAGTTGAACAATATTTCAATAAATTGGTTTATAGGTATACCAACTTTGTATCATTTGGTTTTGTTGTTCTTTGGTAGTATTTTGACATCTGTCAAATCCGACCACACATTATCCTCGAGTATAAATTATTATTATTATTATCAGCCATTCGTGTCCCACTGCTGGGCAAAGGCCTCCCCCCATTCTTTCCAGACTTGGCGGTCCTGAGCTGATTGTGGCCAATCCGTTAGGAATTTATCCAGCTCGTCCCGCCATCTACGTTTTGGTCTGCCGCGTCGCCTTCTCGCTGGATCAGGACGCCACTCGGTGGCTATCCTTGCCCACAGCTCACTTGGCATGCGACAGACATGCCCAGCCCAGTTCCACTTCAGCTGAGCGGCTTTGGTGGCTACGTCAACAATTTTGGTCTTTGAGCGCAGTTCAGTGTTCCGGACTCTATCCGTTCGCTTGACACCCAAGATGCTGCGTTCCATCGCACGCTGACAAACTTTGAGCTTGGACTTTAAAATGTTAGTCAGTGACCAGTTCTGCGCACCATATGTCAAAACGGGAAGGATGCATACGTCCATTAGCTTTCTCTTGAGCGTTAAAGGAAGATCTCCTTTCATCATATCTCCCATGGCCCAATAGCTCCTCCAGGCATTTTCGGTTCGCCGAGCGATTTCCTTAACCTGCCTGTCCTCGAAGGAGACTATTTGGCCTAGGTAGATATACTCTTGGACGTATGCTAGGTCTTCTGCATCCACCGTTATTCTGGTCTTAACGCTGTTGGTCATGACCTTGGTTTTTGCCCTGTTCATTCCAAGTCCAATCTCAAAGCTTGCTATGCTAAGTTCTTGAAGCATCGTTTGTAGTTCTGTGGCTGATGAAGAAAAGAGGACGATGTCGTCCGCAAAACGGAGGTTTGTCAGCTTCACTCCGCCGACGTCAACTCCCTTCTCTTCCCAGCCAGCCGCCAGCTTCCTAAACACCTCCTCAAGGGTGCTGGTGAAAAGTTTTGGGGAAAGTGGGTCTCCCTGTTTTACTCCCTTGACTATTTTAAAGGATGGTCCGATTGAATTTAACTTAATTGAGGCTGTACTATGCGTATAAATATTTCGAATAAGGTTTATGTAAGTAGGGTCTATGTGCTGGTTTTTAAGGGCATCGAAGATGGCTGTGTGGTGAATACTATCAAATGCCTTTGTATAATCCACAAAAGCAACATACAAAGGCATGTTGTATTCGCAGAATTTTTCTATGAGTTCATTAATTGTTTGGAGGTGGTCTGTAGTTGATAGTCCTCGGCGGAAGCCTGCTTGCTCCGCCGGTTGTTCTATGTCTAGTTGCCCAGAAATACGGTACTCAATTATTTTTATAAATGCTTTATAGAGATGAGACACGAGACTAATTGGGCGGTAATTATTTATATCAGTTTTGTCTCCTTTCTTGTGCAAAAGTATAATATTCGAATGACAAAACCGGTCCGGAAATTCACCTGACTTTAAAATAGTGTTAAATAAATTGGTGATGTGTGGCAAAAGTGTCGGTTCTCCTACTTTAAGGGCTTCTGTAGTAATTCCATCTTCCCCTGGCGACCTGTTATATTTCATTTGTGTGAGAACTCTATGAACCTCGAGGCCAGTTATTGGTGGTATGGTGTCAGGGCATGAATATGGAATAGCATTTGTGGTGTGTTGTGGGTCTGAATAAAGAGATTTGTAAAAACTTGTACATATGTTCATTATTCTATCTCTACTCTGGTGTTTAACTCCAGTTTCGTCTCTAAGGCTTGTTATCCACGATTTGCCAACCGATGCACCCTGTTTTGCAATTTTAAGTGATTTATTTCTTTCTAATGCAATTTTGAATAACTGGGTGTTATAGTTTCTTACGTCTTTTCTAATGCTACGCTTAACCTGTCTGTCTTTAACTCTATATTCTACGCTATTGATGTTACTATTAACTCGTTCCTCTAATAATTTAATAGTTGCCTCTGAAAGTTTTTTATGTTTTTGTTTAATTTGTTTAATTTTACTACTTGATTTCTTAATACAATTTTCTATAATATTAAATTCCTTTTGTACATCTTCTTCATCTGATTTTAATAACTCAAAACTGTTTTTTAATTCTAAATTAAAATCTTCCTTGCATACTATTAAAGTTTCTTTAGATATCCTCTTTATGTTACATTTTATCATTTTAAATCTTTTAATGTTGAAATTGAACCGAATCGTAGCACGAATAGGTCTATGGTCAGAACTAAATTTTATTATGTTTATTGGTTGGACATTGGTTATAGTGGTTTGACTTGAGGAAATGACATAATCGATTTCATTTTTATATGTTCCACATGGGGAGACCCATGTCCAACGTCGTTCAGGTTTTTTATAGAAGAAAGTGTTGTTGATCCTTAAACTTTGTCCAAACGCGAATTGGATGAGACGTTCCCCTCGTTCGTTACGGACACCTAGTCCGTGTGGGCCTAAAATTGAGTCATCATCCAAATCTTGTCGTATTCCAACTTTTGCGTTAAAGTCTCCCATAATCACATTCCAGGTGCCTCGGTGTTCACCGCAAGCTCTATTCAGTTGATCATAATACTCTTCTACTTCATCATCTGGGCGTGTTGATGTAGGAGCATATCCTTGGATAACGGTTAAAAGTTTTTTATCAGTTACTTTAAATTTAAGCACTGCTACCCTTTCCGAATAAGCTATAAATTCAGAAATATGGTTCTTCCATTTTGTGGCTACTAGAAAGCCGACTCCATACATACTTCCTGTTCCATAGTGGTAAAAGATGTTGTTTTCTCGTTCGATAGTATTTTCCCCTTCTCTTCGTACTTCGGATAGTCCGAGTATGTCCCACTTTAGGTCCTTTAAGGAATTTTCCAATTCTAGCAACCTATCGTCTGATTTTAATGTCCTGACGTTAAAACTAACAATATTCAATATGCTATCTCTGTCCTTTGTACAATTTGCCTGGGTCGTTTGACGGGAAATCGATCTCGCCCGGGGATTCTTAGCACCCCTGGCACCGGGGTGGTTCTGCCTTCCGTCATCAACAGACCCAGCCCCGAAGCCACCGGGAACTTGGGGCCAAACGTTTATTGTGTCTGTCATAATGAGGGGGATTTGGACTATAACCCACCACGCTGGTCCAATTGCGGGTTGGTGGGTGGTGCGCCAGAGCCTCGTTTGCTGGTCGGCAGGGTATACCACGGGCCGGTGAGGTTGGCTTGGGTTCCGAGAGATGTTGTATGGAACCCCTTATACCCCGACCTACGAGTATAAATACCTACGACTTATACCTACGAGTATAAATAAAAAAATAAAAAATAAATACCTACTGTACCGAACAATTTACCAACCTTTTATTCATTATTAAAAAAAATTGAATTTCATCGGCAAAGGCTTGTTAGCGGACAAAAGGTATTGAATTTTATTTTAACGATTTGAGATCATTCTTATTGAAAAGATGAGTGTCAAGTAGCTCTGACATTAACCTAACATTCAAATATAAGTTTTTGCCCGACAACCTATATTTTTCACAAGTCTCATATACAAGTATACAAGTATGTAGATATCTCTTTTTGTACCTCTTAGTTTAAATAAATAAATAAATATTGCCAAACATTTCAATCAGCGCTATCTATCCCCCAAACTAAGCAAAGCTTGTACTATGGTTACCAGATAACTGATAGAATACTTCTTATTTTTGTAAATACATACTTGTAATATATAGAAAAACATCCAAACCCGGAACAAATATCATCATGTACGATCATGTAATTATAATGTTCCGCGGTGGAAATCAAACCTGTGTCTCAGCCGGCTATTTGCCCACTTGCCACGTAGGTCGTCAGTTTCAAAACTAACAACTGCATTTTGATTCTGGATTTAGATAAATGTAATATTTGGTTTTTCCAATTGTAGCGATCTGGGCATCTATATTTAAATCTAGATCTTGACAAGCATATTCTTATTTTACTACAAATGGTACATTCACCTTGCTGAGTGAGTTTTTGAGATAAGGGGCAGTTTATCCGTGATCATGGCGTATTCTGTCGAAATGTCGGTCACTAAAAGACTCAAAGAAGAAATGGAGAACGATTTCATTTCAAAACACAACCTGATGTTTACCCAACACAAACGTATTCCGTGCATAATCGTGAATTCCCTGTGCGTTATTATGATGTATGTATGTATGGATGCGGTTTCCCAACGCAACGCGCGACGACGGTTAATGTGTTGAGGTATAACTACGGTATACTCAACTATCTACATAAAAAAACAGGTTGTCGCTTTTTTGGTTTTTTAACCATTAAAGTATTCTACCAGTGCGTTCTGCTCGTGATTACCTATGCTGCTGAAACATGAACACTCAAGCTAAAACATAGTATCAGACTCCACTTAAGAAACATGTTGTCGCTTTTCGGGTCTTTCTTTATCACAGACATCCATGTTAGTAGGAGTTTTCCGCGCATTTTCGGTCTGATCTTAAAGTCCAGATCTTTTCGAGTTATATGGTCTATCGGAATCCTCATGACATGGCCGTACCATCGTAATCGTGTCTCTACACAAGGCTTAGCCAAGTTACATTCGATTAGCGATGACGCTATTCGATAAGTCCGAAAATGTGTGGGATTGACACATGCTATGGAAATATCACGTGATCTATCG
This sequence comes from Philereme transversata, assembly GCA_963924445.1. Taxonomy (NCBI): domain Eukaryota; kingdom Metazoa; phylum Arthropoda; class Insecta; order Lepidoptera; family Geometridae; genus Philereme; species Philereme transversata. The sequence goes on from OZ004340.1 coordinate 3,702,129, forward strand.
ACAACGAACTTAAGTAGAAAACGAATCGATTCGAAGCGAATGCTTTTTGGCCACGCCCCCTGGAAAGCATGTATATTTGTAGTAATTGTTCAGTTACAAGGCCTCTACGCACCGGTGGGGACTAGCGGTGGAGAACTCGAGAATAATACCCTTACCAGTCGCGACTGATGGAAGCAATACATGTTTTTTCTGACCAATAACATAACGTAAATATTTATAAACTATCGGCTCCTCGGATATTTTTATAAATCGCGGATGCAACCGACGCGCGTGCACGCCGTTAGAGAGAGTCAAAGCGACACGACGTCCGACACGGTGTACAGAACGTCCGGCAGTCTCGCATTATTCAATAGAGACAAGGTGGTCCACATAGCGATATGGACCATCTTGTAGTGGATTTGGATTTAACCTCAATCTCGCCTGATGACGCGGGATGCATTTTACGATGGATCTCACGACTTGAAGACAGGTTGTAATATCAGGAAACACAGACTCAGGCAAGGCGTTTCAGTCTTCGGCGGTGCGCATAATAAAGGTGGAAGAGAATGTTTACATATTGTAATAATAGTTTTTTAAATAAATTTATAATTAATATGTGAATAAAGAGTACAAGGAGGCCTTTGCCCAGCAGTGGGAAAAATAGACCAGCAAAAGAAATGTGAATAATATATATAAATAATAATAATAATAAATATTGCTGGACATTTCACACAGCGCTATCTAGCCCCAAACTAAGCAGAGCTTGTACTATGGGAACTAGATAACTGATAGAATACTTATATAATTTTTTTTTTGTAAATACATACTTATAATATATAGAAAAACACCCAGACACGGAACAAATATCTGTAGATCATGCAAACATTTGTTCCGCGACGGGAATCGAACCCGCTACCTCCTGCGTCTCAGCCGGCTATACGCCCACTGCGCCACGGAGGCAGTCAAGCAATATCTAAGCTGAAGGAATTAATCTTTATGTTATAAATTCTAAAGTAACTCTGTCTCTCCGTCTGTCTGTTTATTACGTTTTCACGACTTAAACAGCAAAACCGATTTCGATCATTTTGGTATATACATAAATTATGACCTGGATTGAGACGTAGCCAATTATTTTTTTGACAAACTATGCGTGCCAAGCCGGAGGCGGAAGCTACTTATATATTTATTATTTGTTCCTGTTTGTGTTTGTTTTCTTCTCTGGCCTATGCCAGACTATCTAAAATAAGGGTTTCCAGAAAAAAGTCTCCGATATAGAACGGAGACTTTTTTCTGGAAACCCTTATTTTACACAAGATGGAACATAATGGCTGTCTAGGTTGTTCAAAGAGACAGATCTTTTAATCCCTGTAGTGTCCAGGAAAGTTCTCGAAACAAGTTTATTTGCGCTGAATATCGGTGTACTCTCACGAGACGCAGTGAGATTTACAGTCAAGGAGGGCCCTAGATTTTTAATGGCCCAGGCGGAACTTCTCTCTTTAGATACGGGCTTGGCCTTGGCTTCAGTAGATCTTTATTAATATTATGAATTCGAAAGTAACTCTGTCTGCCTGTCTCTCTGTTTTTCTGTTTGTTTCGTTATCATGACTAAATGAGTTCTTGAAATTTAGTGTATATTATGACCGGGGTTATTTGTTTTACCCGACTGCGCAGAAGGAAGGTAATGTTTTCATTGACAACCCACGCTAGTATGAAGGATGTGGTGAGTCGGAAGTCATTGTCGTCATCATATCAACCGAAGGACGTTCACTGCTGAACTTAGGCCTTCACCCAATGGCTCCCAGCAACCTTTATCAGGTCATCTTTCCATCTAGTGGGGAGTTGGAAGTATATTATGAATATTTTTAAATTTAATCCACTATGATGGGGCCCGATCGGGGCATAATTGTGAGTCAAATAACGGCAACTATTTTGAAACATGATATCAAATTATCTCAAAAACTTGATTGGAACCCGCCATTTCCATTTGATACAGGGAGGTGATTTAAAAATATAAATGATAAATCCTAATTTTATTTTCTTTAAACTTCATAATCTAAGGCCGGCTTGCACAACTGCCCCTAAACGTATTTAGCGACTCAACATGTTTAAATTTGACATATTTGTATGATTTGATAACTCCTTAAATCTAAGTCGCCCTTAGTGACTGAGCTCTATACTGAGGAGTGATTTTTTAAAAGAGGATAGTTACATTTTACCTGCTCTTTTTACTTTTGTTTTCGTCTTGTTCTACACGCTAAAATACAAAATTTTGTTCATTTTGACTCAGAAAGGGATAAATCATCCTGAAATTACGCTTTACAAGCCTGTTTCAAACAAAACGGGATATTTACAGTGTAAAAAACCGGCCAAGTGCGAGTCGGACTCGCGCACGAAGGGTTCCGTAATATTATCTATAAAAAAGACAAAAAAATCACGTTTGTTGTATGGGGGCCCCTCTTAATATTTGTTTTATTTTAATTTAATTATTTTAAAATTGAATATATAACTAAATATTCTGTGAATATTTCAAGCTGTTGCCGTTATCAATATCGAGCAAAAACGAGCAATAAAATCACGTTTGTTGTGTGGGAGCCCCCTTAAATATTTATATTATTCTGTTTTTAGTATTTGTTGTTATAGCGGCAACAGGAGTACATCATCTGTGAAAATTTCAACTGTCTAACTATCACGGTTCATGAGATACAGCCTGGTGACAGACGAACAGTCAGACAGACAGACAGCGGAGTCTTAATAGTAGGGTCCCGTTTTATCCTTTGGGTACGGAACCCTAAAAATGGTCCTCTTGCATTTGCCACAGTCTGTTTCTTCATTTACTGAAAATATGTTTTGGTTCAAACATCCCCTTTTGAAAAGTCACTCCTTACTTGCCTACACTTACATTTTACCGTGACACTCCACACTTTTATGCCACCGAGTTTAGTCGTTAGCCGACACCTGGTTGGATACTAACGTTTTTGGTTAATGCGAAAGAAACAGTTAATATAAAATCCGTCGGGTAGAGGGTAGTAAAAACTGTAATTTTGTTTTCAAGAGCCAGGCCTGATATGCTAATAAGACAGCATTAGGCTGTAGTAAACAACATTTCTCGAAAAAGCGCTGACTAAGAGACTAAATGTATAGTACAAAACTAAATATTAAATTAAGACCTTGAAAAACTTTATGACAATTTATATTGTATCACAATCCTGAGCAGAATAATAATGTTTTTGAAGTGAAAACTTCTTTAGGCACGTTGAGCATTTTTTGAGATAGGAAAAAACCATTGAACTCGCGACACTGTTACCGTTACCTGTTACCGTTACTGACACCTCTGTATATAAAGTGACTACTTTTATAACTAATACTTTTGTAAAAAGACTACTTTTATTCAAGTTCTCATTTCTGTCGGCACTCCCGGAGTGCCAAGGTTTTTAGTGGTTTTTCTTTTATGCATAAAGGAAAAAAACGCTAATATATTAAAATATAGAAACACAAGCTGACGGGCCTCGTGATGTTAAGTGTTCACCTTCTCCTATAAACTCCTGCAGGACTCGAGGTACTGCAGTCGCGTTGCCTAAAAATTAATGCCTTATTTACACTTTTCTTGAAGGTGTTCACGTTGAAGTCCACCGGAAAAACCTCCGGGGGAAGGTCATTCCACATCTTGCAGGTGCGTGAAAGAAACGAGCGAGTGAAACGCACCGTGTAAGACTTCCACGTATCTACAATATGTTTATTTTAAGAGAAATATGTAAGTTCAAATGATTATCCATCAGACAGTCGTCTTTGTCGCAAGTTGCAGCAAGGTCCAAGGTATCAGCTCCTCCTCCGACGATCTCCGTGGAGCCATGGGTGAATAGCCGGCTGAAACGTTAAGGTTGCGGGTTCGATTCTCGTCACGGAACAAATGTTCGCAAGATCTACTAATATTTGTTCTGGTCTGATTGTTTTTCTTTACATTATAAGTATGTATTAACATAAAACAATGTATATTAGTATTCTATCTGGTTCTCATAGTACAAGCTTTGCTTAGTTTGGGGCTAGATGGCGCTGTGTGGAATGTCCAGCATAATTTTTTTTTTTTTTTATTTATCAGCTGGATGAAGCATGCAGCATAAGAAGATACCTTGGGCGTGATTGTAGTTGGAGTAGCCTAACCGTACTATTCCCAGCTTTAAGTATCTAGAAAAATCATTACGATATCAAAGACAATATATAATTAAAAGTAAAATCTATCAACCTACTTGTAATTAAGCTGTGTAATGAAATGGTGAATAAATAAATATTGAATACTGTTACTTTACTTTCAAATATTAATAATAATTACTCCTATACGTTTTCGTGAAATCCAGTCCATTCATAGGTTGTCTGAAAGAGTGACAGTCACATGTATTTCCACGTGTCTAGTTATTTGTATTTATATTGTTTGTTAATTAAGTGTGATCAATAAGCGTTTTACATCTATCGACTTACTACTCGTAAAATATACTCAAAATCTGATAAAATTTAAGGATAGAAAAACGTTATTGCTTTTTATTCTGAAAGGCATTAATATAGTTTGTATATAGTCCTCATAAAGCAAACATGTTTACCCTACACGCTTTGTTCGCGTTCTTCAAAACGTGAGGCTATTTTATGCATGAACTTCCGTTCAACAACCGTTCCCCAATTGCACTAGTAAATAGTCATAGAAACTGTAACAATAGCAATCGTTTTAACTGAGTTATAAAGCTTTAAAAGGAATATGTTTAGGTCCAGAAGCCGTTCCTGGTTCACAAGGTTTACTGAAAGCTGACATCCTATTTTTAAGGAACATAAAATCATGCCTATTGCCTGTATGTATATAAATGGTATATGTCACTTAGTTAAAGAAAATTCAGAACGATTTCTAAAACACTCTGACAAAATGCAAAGGCATACAAGGCATCATAATACAGTTTATCTACCACATTGTAAACTTGATATTTATAAAAAGAATGTATATGTAATGGTTGTAAAAATATTTAATAATTTACCAAAGAACATTCAAGAGCGGCCACTATTTAAATTTAGCACAAATTAAAATTATGGCTTTTAGATAAGACCTTTTATACATTAGAGGAATACTTTAATAAATAATGACTTGATTAATTTGACAGAGAATAATTATAATTGAATACTAAATGTTTGACATAAATAGTGTAATGTTACTAACAATATATTTATAATAATACAAATATGAAAGCTTTACAAGCTTATTGCACGCCCCTGAGTGGGGTAGAGTATAGTGAAACTATTTTATATTAAACGTTACATCTTGCTGTATAACCTATATTCTGGCAATAAATGACTATGATTATGATTCCAGTTTGACAGAATTGTACATTAAAAAAAATCCTTACCATCCATCCATCCTTGCCCTGTACATTGTCTAGTTTTTACCCGACTACAGCGAAGCAAAAACGAGGGTTATGATTTTGACCGGTATATATGTGTGTGGGTATGTTCATCCATTCCCTCATAACTTCTTAATTTCTTGTCATAATGGTTATGAGTTATGTGACGTCATATTAAATTGAATAATGGCGTTCTCTAGAGGACATAAAGCAATGAACTAAAAAAATATTATATAAATGTTTTTACTATACAAAGCATGGTTACATAATTGTAACAATATTGGTCCCCAAACTAGGTAAACCTGTATTTTGGAGACCTCCTTCCAAGTTGATCAAAATACTTGACTAAGTACACATTTATAAAAAAAAAATTGTAACACCAACAGAAGCGTCTAAACAACAATACAGGCATGCTATGCTTGCCCTGTCTCGGTAATCTGTTCAAGTACGTTTCAGGTAAGCCGTTGCATGTGAACACTCCATGACGTAGATTTTTTTTCTTTCCCTAAATCTCCATGGCCACTTTGCTAGCACAATCGGTGCCCCGTTCCAGCTCAAATACCCTCACGTTTTGACGACCCACAAAACCGTACAGAATCGAAAACCATATATTGTGCACCTTTACCTGGACACACTTTATTTCCCATATTATATCGATTTGTATCGTTTATTCCGATCTAAATCACATTTCCGTGTCTGATAGAAGCCACAACTGAATTTAGGAGACTCCCGGCGCCTGTTTATAGCTCTACATTTGTGGAATCACATAAAATTGACCCTTATCTCTCAATTGTCACGTATCCGTGGATACAGTTCGGGGAGAAACAAAATATCGGTATCAGACTAAATTTCTGATTTGGACAAAGTTTGCCATTATAATTTCTAATCGATAATTTAATAAGGATCATCATTAATAGCCAAGAGGATTAGCAAACTGAAGAGACCATTTCTTCGAGTGTGTGCCCCGCCCGGAGTGGGCGGGGCACACAACTCGAAGAAATGGTCGATGAGGAAGAAATGTTTTAGAGTGGTGACCACGCACTGGAAAGCGCAGCGTAGGACGGCCCTCAACAGATGGAAAGAGGACCTGATAAAGGTTGCTGGGATCCATGCTGTTGGTTGCATGGGGTTGCTGGATGCAGGCCACCCAAGATCGGTTGTTCTATAAATCTATGGGGGAGGGTTATGTTCAGCTGTGGAGGTCCTATGGCTGATGTGTAGTGATTATGATCATTTTGTAATACTGATGTGTACTGGCAAAACACCGTGGCCCTATCATTTACCAACTGAAGATAATGTATAAAAAAAAATAGTGGCAACCCTAGATGGGATAGGATGCAGCCGCTGAATCCACAACTCCTGGATCTGAAGTCAGGTCAAGAACATCCCACTAGACCAATATAGCTAAAATACTGTGGGCCTTGCCACAAAAAAGTTAAACACCAGTTTAAAAAAATCCTTATAATCCATCCATCCTTGCCCTGTATATTTAAAACAAGAAATGAATAAAAAATCGAAAACAAACAAAAACGTGTCCAGCACTTCAATAAATTATTTTACAGCTCTTAGATGCTGATTGCATTTTTGGCATCGACATTACCTTTGTATTGGGTTGAGAATTGGAACGAAGTTGTTCGTTGGTTTTTATTGTTGTTATTTATTACTTTAATGCATTGCTAGTTATTTACGGGCAACGTGATGTCGGAGTTTTGCAGTTTGCTTCCGTTTTTATAATTACCTACCCAAGAAGATTTATATTTTACTGTTTTTCTTTAACTTTAGTATGTATTAACTTTATATTGATGTCCTGCATAAGTCAGCCGTGATTAAACGGCAAACGAACATTCTAAAACCTACTTGTAACATTATTGCTTAAAATCTAAGTTTATTGGCAGCCACTTGGACTCCAAACTACTAAACAGCTGGTAGCTGGAATAGAACACTTCGACCTAAAACGATTCAAAATCAAATCATTTATTTCTGGAAGATTTACAAAGATTACAATGCTGTATAAGATATATGCTGGTACACAAGTTTGGTAGTTATAGACATCGCTTACTAGCCTCAAATTAGCTTGTGTTTTGGGGCTCGGAGTACAAATTAGAATCACACAATCTACAGAAATGCACGATTTCTAACAGCAATATTATCGACAATATATTATTGTTTAAAATTATCATGAAATGATAAATTTCATATACTTTCGTTCGCAATTTTGCAAATTTTTCACGTCACGTTTAGGGCGTTATCACACTGGCGTGTTTCCTGTGAGACGATTTGTGAAAGTCCTTGCCGCGACATCGCAATGTAAACGCCGCGTTCGCTTTATAGATATCTACACTCGTGCTCGCGAGCCTAATTTGTTGTTCCTATTGAAGGAACTACGCCGCGTGATAGCAGTGAGATTGAATAAAACAAAAATAAATAATGCTGGGCAATTCACACAGCGCTATCTAGCCCCAAGCATGGCAAAGCTTGTGCTGAGGGAACCAGATAACAGATAGAATACTTATATACTTTTTATAGTTCTAGATCGCTACGCAAACGGAGTGAGCTCGTTGATTGATCGCCTTGCTGAAAATACGCACGCGAAACGCCAGTGTGATATCGCCCATAATCTTTATAGTCATCCTCAGATCTCTTTTCTCTGCTACCTCTTAGTAGGATATACTATGCGTATAGTATTGACTACCTCCGTGGCGCAGTGGGCGTATAGCGGGCAGAGACGCAGGAGGTAGCGGGTTCGATTCCCGCCGCGGGACAAATCTTTACATGATCTACAGATATTTGTTCCGTGTCTGGGTGTTTTTCTATATATTATAAGTGTGTATTTACAAAAAAAGTATATAAGTATTCTATCAGTTATCTGGTTCCCATAGTACAAGCTCTGCTTAGTTTGGGGGTAGATAGCGCTGTGTGAAATGTCCAGCGATATTTATTATTATTAGTATTTTTCAAACTTTCGCAATCGCTGTACATAGTTATTGATTAAAACGGGTATTTATCGCGTATGTACCTTTTTTGTTTGTTATCCTTATGTGCATGTCCTGGAAACTGTGTAAGAGATTACCAAACTAGATAGATCATCATGATATCAGCCAAAGAACGTCCACTGTTGAACATAGGCCTCTCCCATAGACTTCCAGAGTGACCGATCTTGTGCGGCCTGCACCTAACGGCTCCCAGCAACCTTTAACAGGTCATGCACTAGAAAGCGCAGAGTTGGACGCCCCCCTCCCCCCCCCATACCCCCGTTTTCAGTATTACGAATTAAATAATTACCCTGAATTCAACATTCTATTAATCCATCACAGATGAATTCCATGCCGAATTGTGGAATTATTCCGGCACACATACGAGTGGTTTTGTGTTTTATCTTGCACCGGATATCCGCTTCACGCGTCATGGACTTCCCACAGATTATACAACAGTAATAACAGGAGTTTCACTGAATATATACATCGTTCAATCAAATTAAAATCGAAGGTAAGTTACTGTATTGCTACTGTTACTGTATTTATTTATGGATGAGACAGGCTCTTTTCATTCATAATATGCTAAAATTAAATACAACCTCCATGACAAATCCTTGTTTCTATTTTAAATAAAAGAAAATAAACATTGACAACCTCCGTGGTGCAGTGGGTGAATAGCCAGCTGAGACGCAGGAGGTAGCGGGTTCGATTCCCGGCGCGGAACAAAAGTTTGCATGATCTACAGATATTTGTTCCAAGACTGGTTGTTTCTCTATGTATTATAAGTATGTATATACAAAAAAAATGTATATAAGTATTCTATCAGTTATCTGGTTCCCATAGTACAAGCTCTGCTTAGTTTGGGGCTAGATAGCGCTGTGGGAAATGTCTAGCAATATTTATTTATTTATTTTATTTATTCATAAATGCTGAAATTAAATACAGTCTTTATGACAAATCCTTATTTCTATTTAAAAATTAAAGAGACCTCATTCATAATATGATTTAAGTGATCAAGCGAAGCGAGATCTCCAAATCAACTAGGGCAAATCGGCGTTGTATGTATGTTTGTCCGAGGATAACTTTCGAAGCGTAGATCCGATCATGAAATTTGATACATAGGTAGGTAGAGATAGCTCAATTTTGGTGTGACTAAAAGGGGGGGGGGTTAAGATATTGGGGTTCAAGGTTGTAACAAATTAGACTATTACGTCAAGTATGCGTCAAATGTACATGTGTAATGTACACTAATCTAATGTATGTAATGTAATGTGTGTAATGTAATGTGTATGCTACTACATTTCGATCCAGTTTTTATTTTTAGTTTAGTCCTTGCAGTTTTTGAGTTAATAGCCATAATAAAAACTAAACTTTGGCAAAACTTACAGGGTACACCAGTGACCCCACAGTGCTGAAATATGGTATGCATGTAGCTTTAATAACACACATGTAGTCTGAAACCCAGAATAACTGCAATTTGTACCCCAAAAAAGATAACCAATTAACATGAACTCCCGTTATCTGTAATATGAATGAAAAGGTAAGTAGTTTGTTATGCATTTCGTGTCACTTGATAGACAAAAATTACGCGAGATCTCAGTTTTGGGCGAACCACTAGTAAAATACAAGACTTTTTTAAATTTCTCGCATTTGTGATGAAAATGTATGTGTTCGCTCGCTCGTATACCTTGGATGCAATTGATCGGTTATGCGTATGACCCTTGCATAACAAAAGTACTATAAGGTACCACCTTCATAATCAGCTTACATGTGCGCGGTAGTGGTGCGCTAAGACCCAACTAGATTAAAATCTATAATATCAGCTCAGCTTTTCAGCCTTAATTCTTAAAGCTTTGGACGTCCAACTACCCTCTTCATAAGATATCTGCACTTTATAAGATTTCTGATAACTTTCCATCAAGTTAAAGCCCTTTTCAAGCCAATAGTGACACATGCCGGTACAAAATTGCAGCAAAATAACGGCGCTTTAGACCATTTCCTTTTAACCCCACTGGTTGTAAAACCAGAATTTAGCTGTGCGGAGGTTTGAACTTTTAAATTTTGATTTCTACTCTTTCTGTAGCACCGCATTGCATCAGTACATAAACAATAAATATGTATACACATATACACGCTTTTATTAGTATATAAGTAGGTAACGGAATCTTTGAACTTGATTTTCAACCACTTGAAAACGTCGAATTAAATTCAAAATGTGCACACTTATCAAGGACCAATGATAATAGCATAATAAAAAATAACAAATACGCTTTTGTAGTTAGCTGAACTAAAAAATAGAAAATAAATAAAAGTGTGTTTAGAAGTAGGCATAGCATAATAAATAAATAAATAATGCTAGACATTTCACACAGCCCCAAATAAAAGCTTGTACTATGGGAACCAGATAACTGATAGAATACTTATGTACTTTTTTTTTGTAAATACATACTTATAGAAAAACATCCAGACCCGAAACAAATATATTATGTGGATCATGCAAACATTTGTTCCGCAGCGGGAATCGAACCCGCTACCTCCTGCGTCTCAGCCGGCTGTTCGCCTACTGCGCCACGGAGGTCGAAAATGGAAGGAAGAAACTATTTTTTAGGGTTCCGCAGTTTCGCCATTTCTGTCTGTCTGTCAGTCTCGTAGACTACTTGTGATGTAGATCTGCAACTTATTAGTGATAAATGTTGGAGACGCCTAGTAGTTATGAAATAAAAATAGATAATCTTTTATAACTCGCTTTCATAACTTTTATAACTTTTATAACTCAAGCACCACATCGTCTGGGGTATCGTTGAATAGGATTTCCAAAAACATAAGGTTTTCTCAAACTTTTTTGATACAACAAAAATCTGATTTTATCTTTTTTTTTTATACATTATTGGCTAGCGTTTGACCACGATCTCGCCTGATGGCGCGCGATGATGCAGTCTACGATGGATCACGCTTGCCTAGAAGAAACCTATTCACTCGCGACTTGAAGATCCCTAGGTTGTAGTTATTGGTTATATCGATTTCAGTTATATCGGAAGTTTCTTAACTTTATTTTAACATACTTTACTCATCTCATCATCCGCCTTAGAACGTCCGCCTAGAGATAATTTTATCCTTAGATATAATAAATGTACCTATACCTATGTGGCTGTATATGTGGCTTGGAACCAACGGCTCCAATCAATCTTTATTAAGTCGTCTTTCCATTAAGTACGGGAGTACTAAAATCCCCAAATTTTATACCTCTTGCGTCCCTACAGTTGCGATTAAACATTCACAAAAAGACACTTCACAGCATAGAAAGGGTAAAAAAAAATCACATAACACTCCTAAATTGTTGAAATGCGCAGTTTTATGCAACTAAAGAGACTTTTCTATTGAAAGCTCGCGTCGGCTACAAAAGGTGAGGGTAGGGCGGCCGGATCTCCGGATTGTCTGCATAAAAAGTAATGGATGCGACGAGTCGACGATCCCGTGTATTCACCGTGTGAATATTTTTGTAGCAACAATTATTTTCTAACATGATTTCACTATTTTCTACCTATCATCATCCTTAATTCTTTATTCTTTATTGTACACAAATAGATTACAGGCAAAAACATCTTACAAAATGGACAAACCTTTGAAGATAGAGATAATTGTTTAGTACGAGATCAGAAAAGGGCATTGGAGTAAAATCATCATGATAATATCACCTATAAGACGTCCACTCTTTCTAGTTTTGATGGTAGGTTAACTTCATCATCATCATCGTATCACCCACAGGATACGAATAGGTCCACTGCTGAACATAGGCCTCCCACATAGATTTCCAGAGCGATCCATCTTGTGCGACCTGCACCCAACGGGTCCCAGTCACCTTTATCAGCTCGTCTTTCCATCTAATTCTAGGTGTTTTATTCCTGAAAATACATACAAAACGTTTCTATACCCCTCAATATTTTTGGTTTTACTTATTTGTGGTCCTAATGCAAATCTTCTAATATATAAAAATCTCATGGCACGGTATTTGTGGTCACACTCCTCCGAAACCGGTAGACCTATTTTAATGATTTTTTTTTGTATATTTGGTAGGTATAGGAACAGGTCGTAAAGTGTTTTTCCCCCTCCTACCCCCACCTCTCATTTTTTAATCGCTATTTTAGTATTTTTGTATGAACAATATCCATATAATTTAACCGTCGTTCATTGAGTGAAGTTCATTTACATGAAGTGTCGTGTTACTTTGACAAGAGTGTTTTATATAGTTTTTATCCCTAAGTTCCCACAGGAATGGGAAATTAAAAGCGTGCGACGCCGCGGGCGGGTCAGCTAGTAAAATTATATTCTTTTCTACTCGCCTAAATTCTATTCATATCTGTGACGCTAGAACCTTAAAAGAGGTTGTTTTTGTCTGTTTACCATACCCAAATATCATTTTAGTCTTATTATGTATACAAAAAGAACCAGTATTAATAACGAACGAAATATTCCACTCTCTTCGTTTTATTTTCTGTGTAACTGTGCCACGGAACTCTAAGCCAAATGTATGTCAAAATACAAATGCATTTGCTAAAACTCCGCTGTCTTTTGCAACGAAAACTGATGGAAATGAAGTTCCAACAACAATCAACGTGTTTTATCTCACACAAATGTTTGTTTTAACTTTGCATAGCTTGTTTAGATTTTTATTTTTGTACCCCTACTCACATATTAAATGCTGCATTCACACTAATATTTTAAATAAGAAAGTAACTTTGTATTCGAAACTAATTAGAAGTAATAAGAAATTACTGTCTGTTTGTTGCGGTTTTACATCATAACGGCGTACCAGATTATGATTTGGATTAAAAAAAATAAAATAAAATAAAATAAATATTGCTGGACATTTCACACAGCGCTATCTAGCCCAAATTAAGCAGAGCTTGTACTATGGGAACCAGATAACTGATAGAATACTTATATACATTTTTTTTTGTAAATACGTACTTATAATATATAGAGAAACAACCAGACCCGGAACAAATATCTGTAGATCATGCAAACATTTGTTCCGCAGCAGGGATCGAACCCGCTACCTCCTGCGTCTCAGCCGGCTATTCGCCCACTGCACCACGGAGGTTGTCACGGGTATTGAAATAAAATTGGGTATAGTTTTACCTAATGTTATAAGTGCACTTTACAAAAAAATACACACAATATGTAGATGTTAATATTTTTGAAGACCTATAATATTAATTGATGACCTCCGTGGTGCAGTGGGTGAATAGCCGGCTGAGACGCAGGAGGTAGCGCGTTCGATTCCTACCGCGTAACAAATGTTTGCATGATCTACATATATTTGTTCCGGGTCTGGTTGTTGCTCTATATATGTATATAAGTATTCTATCAGTTATCTGGTTCTCATAGTAAAAGCTCTGCTTAGTTTATAGCAAGATAGCGCTGTGGGATATGTCCAGCAATATTTATTTATAAATTAACTGCCCTTCTTTTTTTTAGTAAAAATTGTGAGAGAAAAAACTATATTAAAATCATCATCATCAGCTACAAGTTTTTTTAAGGTGCAGGATGCTTAAGATCGCTGTGTAAATCTATTAGGGAGCCTGTGGTCAGCGGTGGACATTGATTGGCATATATGATGAAAACAAAAATGTTGCAAAGAGTGATGCAAAGTAAAGACTGAGAATAGTGTATGTATTTAATTGTGTATTTAATTAAATTAGAAACGTATCCTACGAACTAGCTTCTATATAGATATAGATATTCAAGACGACAAATCTGTGTCTAGAAACTTTAGTAAATTGGATACCTAATTGGCTCCTAAGAACAATATGACAGGTTTGTAATTTTTCAATTAAAATACCGCTGAAAACAGTATTCTGTTCTTAATGTTGCTAGAAATTTCAGCAATAAATTCAAAGTGACAAACAAAATGAACAGACATTTCAATTGGCAGAACTTTCTTACAAGTTAGAAATTCGTAGATATAAATGTAATTTAAATTATACAAATATTGTCTCATTAATAAGATATCTGAAATCATTCGGAATACGCAGCGTTTTGCGACTGTCGTGAGGCGGGTACAGACTGCTGTAACGTAACATGCAATGTAATATGAAAGGAGCATTTCATAAATGTGGACGCAGCGCGCGCACAAACCGAGCATGTACGGACTCGCATCTTTTCCGGCATGCGCGCGGCGAATATAGCTCAGTCTGCCGAGAACACGCAAAGAGAATGGATCGTGACGACCAATTATTACTAGCTACGATGATTGTCGGTGCTTCATTAATTATCACCAACCATGTGATAAAAAAACGCCGAAGACCTCGACGATGGTGGCGTACAGAGTTGTACAGTCAGAGAGCTGGTGCACAATTAATGGCCGACATGAGATTAACCGGACAATTTCAAAATTTCACAAGGATGACTCCAACGACATTCGAAAATCTGCTCAGATTGGTCGGACCAAGAATTTATCGGAATTGCACACATTTAAGGGCTTCAATTTCAATCCAAGACCGACTGGCAATAACACTTCGTTTTTTAGCTAGTGGTGACTCTTACACAAGTTTACAATATACCTTCAGGGTATCGAAACAAGCCATAAGTGGTATTATTCCAGAAGTTTGCTCCGCTATAATTGAGGAATTAAAAGAATATATCAAGGTAAGTTTTATTTATAATCAAGTTTTAAACAAAATTTTAAGTGGTAAAATCACAAACCCTTCATCAGGCCCAAATCATTATAATCGTCTAAGGATTGCTGAGATTCAAGTGAAGTAACAGACGATGGCTGTTGATCAGTATCGTATTCTTCATTCCTTGCAGTGGTATAGCCATAGTGTGCTTGTTGATTTGTGTCTGGAGGCAGTGCGGAAGTCGACTGACGAAATGCGGAAGTTCCAGGACGATTCCCATAGCCGGTCAAATCGACATAATCTTGTCTTGTCTTCGGTGGTGCACAGTAGGATTCTTGGTATGAAGTCGGATAGTTATCCTGCTGACGATATGAGCCTTCGTAGAAGCCTTTGTCAGCTTTCATTAGGATGTCAAAAATTGCGTGTTCCACAGAATTTCTAGTTTGAGTAGAATAAGTTTTCATTTTAGCTGCTACATATGACGCGAAAGTAGTAGTTAAATCTACAGCGCTTGAACTTCCTAACTTATTAGCAGTAGTTTGTAATATGCCCACAACTTCTGAAAGTACACTGTTGTCATCCTTTTTGGCTTGCTTAGCTCGCGTAGGTATATAATCATTCCGTTGAGGTGGAGCAATAAATTCGTTCAGTGGATTTTCTTGGGCAATTGGTTGTTGAACCGCCACCTGAAAAACATAAAAATAATTTATAACTGTAGACTGTAAGGACTAACTTTTGATATAAACTACTAGACAGGAGGATGTAACTTTAAGGGCTACTAAGTATAATCACATCCTCGTATCTATCTATTAATAATCGTTTTTGTTTTAGATTCCAACGACAGAAGAATCTTGGTTAAATATAAGCAACCAATTTGAAGAGAAATGGAATTTCCCACACTGTTTAGGGGCATTGGACGGAAAACACGTTGTGCTTGAAGCACCTATCAAAAGTGGAACCGAATTCTACAACTATAAAAACTTTTTTAGCATCGTGCTTTTTGCTTTGGTTGACGCCGATTACAATTTTTTATTTGTAGATGTGGGATGCCAAGGGAGGATCTCAGACGGGGGTGTCTTTAGGGATACAAAACTTTATGATTTGATAGAAAATCGTTTAATAAACTTTCCATCACCTCATCCACTCCCAGAAAGACATATCCCAATACCCTACTTCTTTGTGGGGGATAGTGCCTTTGCTTTAAGTGAAAATCTGATGAAACCATATGCTGGGACACATCCAAAAGGAACTTCAAAGAGAGTATTTAATCACAGACTAAGCAGAGCTAGAAGAACAGTTGAAAATGCATTTGGTATCATATCGTCTGTCTTTAGAGTTCTAAGGAAACCAATGCTTTTACAGCCTGATAAAGCTGAGCTAGTAGTTATGACAATTGTTCTTTTACATAATTATTTGAGACGTCACTCTAGAACTACATACTTTAATCAAGAATTAATTGAAACTGAAGAAGGTATGAATGAAGAAACATGGAGGCAAAGTAATGAAGACCTGAGATCACTACTACCTTTAAGAAATATTCCTCGACGATCACCTGCACATTTAAATGCATTGAGAGATGAACTCTCTGATTATTTTATAAAAGAAGGGAAGATTTCTTGGCAAGACAGATATTAATAAGAAAAAAAAATCAAACCAGTCTTTACTTACCGAGTTCATTCTCTTTCTCGGTTTGTTACGGTCGTCTAAGAACTTTAACGCTTCATAAGCAAACCATCTGCTTGTGTATCTCTCCGAAGCACCTGTAAATAAAAAAGATAAAATTGATTTTAAACATAAAAAACACAATCATTATCTTCCTGTAAAAACACAATAACTAAAAATAAAGAGGTACAGCTCAGTAATTTTTAGTAATAAATAAAATAAATAAGTATTTTTTTACTGCCGTAGGTAGATAGTATTATTGTTTTCTATATCACACTATTTTGACACTAGGTGACTATTCGAACATCGAACACGAACAAAAATAACGTGTGATTAGAATAATATTATGAATAAATAATAATTAAGTGTTTTCTTACCTTTTCCTGTTCCTTTCGATTTTTTTTCCCTCAGTTTTTCACGACGGTAGGATGATAGGAGACTAATAATTTTGTTGTTACATTTTTCTTGCGTTGTTTCCATCAAGTTGGCAATTTCTAACCAAGCGTCCAGTTTCAGATGTTTTTTGTAAAAAGATTCATTTTGTGGATTCCACAAAATGTCTCTTGTTCTATACGCCTCAATTAACTGCAATACTTTCTCTTCACTCCATAATTCATGTGTAGGCTCTGCCGAAGCTGTGTTTTCTTCCATGGTTCGCGCGCGTACCACAGTACAGACACAGACAACCCGTCCTCACTGACGCTCCGTGCACACTGCGCGCCCCTTTGAGTTCGGCGAAAAAACCGACAAATGGTGGATCGCGGCGCTCACGTGTTGAAATGCTCTGTTCGTGCGCGTAGTGTGCACGGTTCGTGCGCGCAAGGCGTCTAGACTAAGGGAATTATGTTACATTGCATGATACATTGCGACAATATGGACGGCAAATTCTTTCATTGCGTGTTACATTGCATGTTACGTTACAGCAGTCTGTACCCGCCTTTTGACACAGTTTTGGTAGAACAATTGGTTTACTGAAAGAAAAAACCAACTATTATTTCAAGTTGAACAATATGACGTATGACGCACATAACCTAACTTTATTGGGGCCAACCTCAATCTCTTATTATTAGCAATATTAAAATAATATTACACTGACATTTCGTACCATTACCCTCAATTAGTAAAATTACTTAATTATTGTAAAGGCGAAGCAGTTTTGCTCACATCACTTTAAATCGTTCACTCAAAACGTTTCGCATTAGAGCTCAAATAAAGCGTAAAATTATCCTTAAAAGTAAATAAATCATGTTAATTTTCGCAATGTGTTATATCGAACGTGGTGTAATCACTAGAAAGCACTAAATATACAACAATAACTGATTATAGCAGTAATGTTTAAAGTTTTGGGGTTGAAATCGAAGTGATGTTGCTACACGCTTGAAAAAAACGCTCCTGAAACATTATGGTATTCTAAAAGATTGTGGTCGGCTGATCTACACTATTGCATTAATGTGAATCTGCCTAAAGCAGATTGAACTGATCATTATTTTAAAATTGGGATTCATCGCGTACCGTTTTATCGGTGTTAGGACCGACAATGTTTCGGTTCAATTCGAGTACCTTGATCAGGGTGAGTACACTCCGGCATCTTTTGCGTTTACTTTTCGACTATCACCTACCACAGAGGTCATCGCTTTTTTTTAATCTTTATTAATGAGCCTGATGACAATGGCAATTATGCCGTTCAGTTGTTACAACAAAAACACATTACTAGCTAATTAAATAGATAGATAATCTAGTATTCGACAACCCTGGCTTGAATTAAAGTTCAACTGAGACCAATCAATGATCTGAGTTGAACTTCAACTCATAAAGCATAACTAAATATTAAATTTTATTTGGAAGTGGTTTTGACAATATAATGTTGCAATCAGCAGATTCTTTCAGAAATGGTTTCTCAGATATGCCTCGTTAAGGGCACACTCCATCAAGACATGTACAGAATAAATCCGAAAAAAAGGGTGCGTGTGGAAAAAAAGTAATCAAATGTATTCTGCTAGAAAAACATTAAAGTAGTATGAAAAAAAATAGAAGTAATTACTAAACCAGCTTTTTCCCGTGGCTTCTCGCATTATTCTTAAATCATATATAAATAAAGCATAAAATCATATGTGAAACATAGGTTTTAAAGTTGTGAGGTACAGTTAAAAGTTCACTATGTTTAGCAAATATATTATATGATCAAACGAACTTGCAAGTGAAGTTCGATCGAAATTATATGAGTAAGCTTCATTTGAATGCTATATTTTAGGAAATTGCTGTACCGAGTATTCTTTTCAGTAATGGGTACTCAAAAGAATGCAGGGTAAAGGTAAGTGGTTGATGCGTGAACAGGTGATCAACCAACTAACAAACTCACTTTAGTATTTATAATATTTTCAACCGACTTCAAAAAAAGAAGGAAGGTTCTCAATTCGTCTGAATCTTTTTTCTTTTGTTTTATTTTATTTATTTATGTTTCTCTATTACTCGAAGACGCCTGGACCGATTCGAGAAATTCTTTTTTTGTTTAAAAGGGTATACTTTCCAGATGGTACCAAGGTACCAAGTCAGAATCTGATGATGGGATCCCAAAAAAATCAAGGGCAAACTTCAAATTGTATAAGGTTTTATTATGTTTTTACCACAGAACTCCATCATTTATCAACGGATTTAAAAAAATCTTGTTTTATTTGAAAAAATATATTTTCATGTTAGTGTCATAGAAATTTCATCAAAATCAGGTCAGTGGTTTGGTTAAGTCGGTTATATTTCGTTAAAAGTTATTTGTAATAGTATTAGCATAAAGAATATAATAGATAATTCTTTATTGTTACACCAAATCACAATAACTTAACCTAGAAAACATAAAGACTAATACATGGTGGTACAATGGGTAGCATTATCGCTTAAAGCGATCTCTTCCCGGTAATCTTTGAATGGACTGGATTGAACGTGAGAGGATATAGATGCAGCAGGGAGAATTGCCACGTAAAGTTTGTATGAACTGACCCAGCTGTTCGTTCGCAGTAACTGGTGTCCTTAAACATTGTTGCTTTTTGATATTAAAACGGAATGACTTTATGATTGACAGACGGAATTGTCTCGTCCCTGAAATAATAGCTATGGAAGGTATTTAGATTAATAACGGTAAGGCGGTACTGCGCATAATTTCCTGTCGTTTTAAATGGTTCGCTTTAATTTTGTTTGTCCGTTCTAAATTTAAACTTGTGAGTTCAATTATTTTAAATCAGATTAAAACTTGCTGTTGCCTGCGACTACTAAATGTGTGGGTAACCTAGAAATAAAGCTAAACTCGCTGTTGCAACTACACTTGACACCCCATTTTTATCCTATGGAACCTGATTTATGGGATAAAGAGTAGCCTATGTGTTAGTCCAAATTATAATCTACGTACATACTAAATTTCATCGAAATCGGTTAAGCCGTTACGACGTCATTGAGCAACAAACAAACAAATAAATAACCAAACATTCAAACTTTTGCATGTATAATATGAGTGTGATGTGTAAATCTGTGATATTAAGAAATTCCCGAATTTATAACCCGAAGATGACTATAGACTTTTGGCCTGGCTTGCATCCCTAAACATGTTTAAATTTGACGTATTTGTATGATTTATTATGTTTACAACTCTTTAAAACATATTTAGCCACTGAAAGCGTTTAGGCATCGTTGCACAAGTCGCCCTCAGTATCACGGAATCTCGTTATTAAGTTTTTTTAGTCAAGCGCTTGGCCACTACCTCACCTGATGGTAAGTGATAGTGTGGTCAAAAGTCGCTTGCTTAAAAATTACCTGTTGACTTTGGACTTGAAGATTTGAAGAAGTATCTGCGTCGTGTTGTGATAGTCCATCTCAATACGTAGATAAGATACTGTTGGAATCTTATCGTTCTCTTAAGTACCCTTATCATTATCATTAGATATGATCTAACGATAAAGGAGAACATTTTTAATTCTGAAGATCAACTTTGTCAAAACGGCAGACTGAAGACGGGACTGCCACGAACCCAAAGTCCTACTCTACTACTTTAAGGAGTTGGGGTGGCTGAGGTCCAGTTAGAAGGAGGGTAATGCACAATACACCCCAATACGGGACGTCAATGCAGATCTTATTCCCCCCCCCCCCCCCCCCCCGCCCTTAGAATTAGAATAAGATCAACTTTTACCAGCTCGTCTTACCATCTAGTGGGGGTCCGTTGTACGCTGTGCTTTCCTCGGTTCATATAAGCTTGATAATCGATGACTAAAACCAGATTTTTGGTCTCAGCAAAATGTTTATTACATTTTGGTAAACAACGGAAGACATTGTCCAGGATGTATAAATTCGTCCCACTTCCTGTAATTGAATTGTGATGGAAATACTCCAGAGAAGCATTTGATAATTACGTTTCCCTCGGCGGTCGTTTTGGTGGGAAAAATCGGTGGTATTATGAAATTGTCGTTTGACAACTTCCGGTTTGTGTAAGTTATGTAGGGTAGATTTCTTTTTGGGTTTTTTTTTGGATGGACACAGTAGCAAGACATAATAAACTGATCTTGAAATAATGTGTACTTGCGCAACGATGCCTAAACGTATTTAGTGGCTAAATATGATTTAAGGAGTTGTCAAATCATACAAAAACGTAAATTACGACATGTTTAGTCGCTAAATACGTTTATGGATCGTTGTGCAAGCCGGCCTTAATCTTTGACTTATAAAATAGTGCCAAGAAATTAATAACCACCTAACTTGACCTACAGTTTCATTTAAATTACAGGTAACAGGAGTTCATGTTCATTGGTGTATGTTCATCGGTGTTCTTTTTTGGGGTATAATTTACAGTTATTCTAGTTTTCAGACGTATCCCTATATTTGTGTCACTAAAATTACGCGCGTACCAAATTTGAGCACTTTGGGGTCACTTGGTGTACTCTGTGAATTTTGTCAAAGTTTAGTTTTTATTATGGCTAATATCTTAAAAACTGCAATGATTAAACTAAAAATAAAAACAGAGTCAAAATTAACTCACAAAGACCTTTTATTAGACATACTATTTGATCGGATAGTTCCATTTGGTTTTTTTTACCCCTCTTGAACCCCAATATCTCAACAACCCCCCAACATTTTTAGCTCATTTAGTCACACCAAAGTTGTGGCATCACTACCTACCTAGTATACCAAATTTCACGATGATTGGATAAACGCTCCGAAAGTTCTCTTCGGACAAACAAACATACATACATCCAACGCCGATTTGCCCAAGTTGATTTAGAGATCTCGCTTCGCTCGATCAATTCAAAGCCCGTCAGGGATCACGCCTATTCATTTTTGTGGTGGTGCCTAACCAGTTATTTAGTCTAAAGATATCCTATTTACATACTTCTTTAAGTAACTATTTAAGTTTCATTCAGTACTTTTTGGCTCGGAAAATAGAGTTAATACTTGTAAAGTAAAGCTATCTAGGTGTTTATTCTCTGTGGCAAGTTGAAAACTGAACGCAGTGACGTCATCACGTACGAAATTACAAGACCGGAAGTGATGTTATTCGACGTTACTGTCGGGCGGATAATGGGTATTTTCGAGTATAATTAAAACTTTCAAAAATGTGTCAAGGGATGCCGTGCTGAGAGCATCACAATTTTAACATTATTTTCACAATAAACTTATCTTATATATATTTTTAGGTTCAGAAGTGGAAATTGCTTAAAAAAACAAGTTTCAAACAAGAAATCGGTTTACTGTCACAAAACTCGAGATTTAAACTAACAGAAAATAATCAATTAAAACACAACCAAACTAACTTCTAAATAATGATTGCACACACTTGTAAAATTAACACTAACACAGTAAAACCAAAAGTGGCTCACGTGACCTCGTAACGACCGACACAAGTTCTGGCAGGCGTCTGTTCGCAGCGAGCGCGGGAAGGCAAATGTCCGTAGTTTTTTTTTTTTTTTCGAATGGACTAATCTCGCTGTTGGCCTCTGAGGCCGTGACAGCTTAACCGAACTTTTGGCGAGCGCAAATGGCGCTCAGCCCAGTAAGTTATTTAGGCAACTAGCGCAAGGGCACCACTTAGGTACGAGCCTCGGCTTGGGCAGTTGCTGGGGTGGGGATAGGAGAGGAACGCCCGGGTACATGTTTGTACCTCGTATAGGCGGCGACTGAAGGGATTCGTCGACCTCTCCGGCGAGATCGGTGTTTCTGTGAAGTGTTTACTCTGTCTAATGTAGATGACTCACCTTCCGCATTAGCGGAGGTGATTTCGTCATCCGGGTCTCCGAGAACGTGTCTCGGACGATGGAGGATTTTGTTGGCGGGCGAATCCAACGGGTAGACCGGAATGGTGTGCACCAAAGGGTTCGGATGATTAGAGGCATGTTCATAAAATCGCTTGGAAGCGAGCTTCATGAACCTGGCTATTGATTCTAATTTCATATCGCGATGTAGATCGTTATTGCGAAAATACCAGGGCGAGCCTGAGGCTTTTTGCAAGAAGCGGTTTTGGATGACCTGAATGGCACCAACTTTAGGAGAGTGGAATGTCCGTAGTAACGAAAGCGCTCGGTTTATATAGGCGGTGGCGCGTCGTCAAACGAATGTTCCTTACACGGCCTCTCCTGACCATGTGTCGTCCTCGACACAAGCTTTTCTGGTGCCACTGGGCCCTGCGACATCAGGCGCTGAAGGTTCAACCCCTGTGTCATCATCTAATGAAGGCATAGATGGGTCAGGCACAGAAGCAGCTTCATCGAGAGCAGTCTCATCATCGTCGTCATTTTCATCTGAAAGTAAAATTTTACTAAAAAAACGATGTATAGAAGGCATAGTTAAATGTATTCAGCTTTGCACATCGTTCTCTCGATCATCAGTCAAGTAATTCGTACATCTATCATTCAAACAGTTCATAAAATAACCACACATCCATCGTTCTTAAAATAATGCAGAGACGTCTCTTAAAAAAAAAAATCAAACCCAGCCCAGGCCTGTTCTTCATAGCTCCGGTCGTCCCTTCGCCAGAAGAGACTCCCTCGTTGCGCGGAGCGTCTTCAGCGTTTGGCCGTAACTGCCTGCAACATGGTCCGACGAACAGAGCACGCAGACCTTGACACGCAGACCGTATTCATACGTGTATACTGTCCCGACACGCAGACCGTATTCGAACGTGTGAGCTATCCATCACGCAGACCGTATTCGAACGTGTGAGCTATCCATCACGCAGACCGTATTCATGCGTGTATACGTACCCGACACGCAGACCGTTTTCAAACGTGTGAGCTATCCATCACGCAGACCGTATTCATACGTGTATACTGTCCCGACACGCAGACCGTATTCGAACGTGTGAGCTATCCATCACGCAGACCGTATTCATACGTGTATACTGTCCCGACACGCAGACCGTATTCGAACGTGTGAGCTATCCATCACGCAGACCGTATTCATACGTGTATACTGTCCCGACACGCAGACCGTATTCGAATGTGTGAGCTATCCATCACGCAGACCGTATTCATACGTGTATACTGTCCCGACACGCAGACCGTATTCGAACGTGTGAGCTATCCATCACGCAGACCGTATTCATGCGTGTATACGTACCCGACACGCAGACCGTTTTCAAACGTGTGAGCTATCCATCACGCAGACCGTATTCATACGTGTATACTGTCCCGACACGCAGACCGTATTCGAACGTGTGAGCTATCCATCACGCAGACCGTATTCATACGTGTATACTGTCCCGACACGCAGACCGTATTCGAACGTGTGAGCTATCCATCACGCAGACCGTATTCATACATGTATACTGTCCCGACACGCAGACCGTATTCGAATGTGTGAGCTATCCATCACGCAGACCGTATTCATACGTGTATACTGTCCCGACACGCAGACCGTATTCGAACGTGTGAGCTATCCATCACGCAGACCGTATTCATACGTGTATACTGTCCCGACACGCAGACCGTATTCGAACGTGTGAGCTATCCATCACGCAGACCGTATTCATACGTGTATACTGTCCCGACACGCAGACCGTATTCGAACGTGTGAGCTATCCATCACGCAGACCGTATTCATGCGTGTATACGTACCCGACACGCAGACCGTTTTCAAACGTGTGAGCTATCCATCACGCAGACCGTATTCATACGTGTATACTGTCCCGACACGCAGACCGTATTCGAACGTGTGAGCTATCCATCACGCAGACCGTATTCATACGTGTATACTGTCCCGACACGCAGACCGTATTCGAACGTGTGAGCTATCCATCACGCAGACCGTATTCATACATGTATACTGTCCCGACACGCAGACCGTATTCGAATGTGTGAGCTATCCATCACGCAGACCGTATTCATACGTGTATACTGTCCCGACACGCAGACCGTATTCATACGTGTATACTGTCCCGACACGCAGACCGTATTCGAACGTGTGAGCTATCCATCACGCAGACCGTATTCATACGTGTATACTGTCCCGACACGCAGACCGTATTCGAACGTGTGAGCTATCCATCACGCAGACCGTATTCATACGTGTATACTGTCCCGACACGCAGACCGTATTCGAACGTGTGAGCTATCCATCACGCAGACCGTATTCATACGTGTATACTGTCCCGACACGCAGACCGTATTCGAACGTGTGAGTTATCCATCACGCAGACCGTATTCATACGTGTATACTGTCCCGACACGCAGACCGTATTCGAACGTGTGAGCTATCCATCACGCAGACCGTATTCATACGTGTATACTGTCCCGACACGCAGACCGTATTCGAACGTGTGAGCTATCCATCACGCAGACCGTATTCATACATGTATACTGTCCCGACACGCAGACCGTATTCGAATGTGTGAGCTATCCATCACGCAGACCGTATTCATACGTGTATACTGTCCCGACACGCAGACCGTATTCGAACGTGTGAGCTATCCATCACGCAGACCGTATTCATACGTGTATACTGTCCCGACACGCAGACCGTATTCGAACGTGTGAGCTATCCATCACGCAGACCGTATTCATACATGTATACTGTCCCGACACGCAGACCGTATTCGAATGTGTGAGCTATCCATCACGCAGACCGTATTCATACGTGTATACTGTCCCGACGCGCAGACCGTATTCGAATGTGTGAGCTATCCATCACGCAGACCGTATTCATACATGTATACTGTCCCGACACGCAGACCGTATTCGAATGTGTGAGCTATCCATCACGCAGACCGTATTCATACGTGTATACTGTCCCGACACGCAGACCGTATTCGAACGTGTGAGCTATCCATCACGCAGACCGTATTCATACGTGTATACTGTCCCAACACGCAGACCGTATTCATACATGTATACTGTCCCGACACGCAGACAGTATTCGAATGTGTGAGCTATCCATCACGCAGACCGTATTCATACGTGTATACTGTCCCGACACGCAGACCGTATTCGAACGTGTGAGCTATCCATCACGCAGACCGTATTCATACATGTATACTGTCCCGACACGCAGACCGTATTCGAATGTGTGAGCTATCCATCACGCAGACCGTATTCATACGTGTATACTGTCCCGACACGCAGACCGTATTCGAACGTGTGAGCTATCCATCACGCAGACCGTATTCATACGTGTATACTGTCCCGACACGCAGACCGTATTCATACATGTATACTGTCCCGACACGCAGACAGTATTCGAATGTGTGAGCTATCCATCACGCAGACCGTATTCATACGTGTATACTGTCCCGACACGCAGACCGTATTCGAACGTGTGAGCTATCCATCACGCAGACCGTATTCATACGTGTATACTGTCCCAACACGCAGACCGTATTCATACATGTATACTGTCCCGACACGCAGACAGTATTCGAATGTGTGAGCTATCCATCACGCAGACCGTATTCGAACGTGTGAGCTAGAACATAAGTTGACCATAATGACCAAGCTTATGCGGCTAAATAGAACCCCACCAACCGCTAGTACGACGGCGCCACTTTACTCCCACCTGAGTATAAAGCGACCAACGCTGTGAGATTCAACTTACTTTCGAAAAAGGCAGTACACGTTTCTGGGCACCACTCGCCCCGCCACAGCACCATGTGTTGTGCCGCAGCCTGTGTTGTCTTGCCGTAGCGTCTTGTCTGTGTATGGGATACAGGAGGGTAGGTAAACTTCGTGAAAGTGTCCACTATGAGAAGACTGAATTTGTACCCTTCCGACACTGGCAGTGGACCTAGGGCATCGACATGCACAGTATGAAATGGGGTATCGGGTTTTTCCTATGAAGTGATATTTTGTAAAGTAGCACGGGGAACTCTCTTTTGTGAAATGCACACAAGGCAATGAGCTACATATTTACCAACAAACTGTTTGAGACCTGGGAACCAAAAGTGTCTGAGAATAAGATCGAGGGTTTTTTCTGCACTAATGTGTTCATGTTCATCATGAAACACTCTAAGGAGACTAAGCCGGTGTCCTTTAGGTGTGTATCATAGCAATCGTGATTCTGCACCTATTGGGACGTACTTGTAGTACAAGGTGCCATTTTGTACTGAGTAACGATTGGCATCTAAATTGCCATTGTGAAGTTTTTGAATGAGATCTTGAGTCTCATCATCAGCCGATTGCGCAGTTTGAGTCCAGTTACGGGGTCTGACGATTTCGTTGACGCCTAGCAACAGGATTACGACTCAAATAATCTGCATGAGGCATCATGACTCCTTTACGATACTCAATCGAGAAGTTAAAATCCTGGAGGTAGATCCACCAGCGAGTACTCGGGGCAAAATATCCTTCTTACGTTCAGTTGACTTAAGAGCGTTGCAGTCAGTAACAACCAAAAATTTTAACCCTACCAGGTAATGTCTGAAGTTCTGGAGGGTTTTGATGACAGCAAGGGTTTCAAGTTCGTAAGAGTGATATTTACTCTCAGCTCCTTGAGTGGATCTACTGAAGTAGACAACAACACGTTTTTTTGAATCTGGGTGAACCTGTAAAAGGACAGCACCGTAACCAGCACTACTTGCGTCTGTGTGGACCTCAATGGGAAGATTTGGGTCAAAAATCGCGAGGACTGGTTCACTAGTCAGTTGTTTAATGAGGTCTTGACGAATAGCCTCGCATACAGAAGTCCAAATAAACTTAACATTTTTACGGGTCAGATGAACAATGGAAGCAGTCTTTGTAACATAGTCTTTTATATGCCTCCTAAAATACCCAGTCAAGCCAAGTAGTTGGCATACCTGCTTCACATTTTCTGGTGGCGAAATATCAACCAAAGCTTCTACTTTTCGTGGACTCGGTCTAACCTGACTCTGACTAACAAATTTTCCCAAAAACTCAACCTCAGTTACAAGAAACGAGCACTTACGTAGATTGATGAAAAATCCAGCGGTAGTGAGGGTCTTAAGTACTTTATGCAACAAGTCAATCCCTTCAACTACTGTATTGCTTAAAAGAAGCACGTCATCGATGTAAACCAAAACGTTTCCCTCATTAATATGATCACGTAAGGTGTCGTTTATTATGCGTTGGTACACGATTGGTGAGTTAGCCAAACCGTAAGGCGTTTTGACATATTCAAAGTAATCTTCCGGGGCCACGAAGCCAGTAAGATGGATGCACTCCTCTTTGAGAGGGATTTGATGAAATCCCGCAGCCATATCGAGACTAGAAAAGAACTTATAGCCACCCAGCCTCTCAATGTGGTCGTCTATGAGGGGAAGGGGGTATCGATCTTTAACTGTGACACGATTGAGTGCCCTATAATCAACACAAAGTCTATCCGAGCCCTCGCGCTTCTTTACAAGTATGAGTATGATTGGACTTGCATACTCTGATTTAGAACGCCTAATGATTCCTTTATCTAAAAGATCTTGTGTAATTTCCTGAACCTTAAGTTTTTCTTGATACAAGAGCTTGTATGGTCGATAAACTACCGGAGTGAGGTTGGTAAGCTTTATCTCCATTTCGCCTGTCAGAACAGTGGTCGCTGTTTTGGGAATTGTTAGGCCTGTAGGAACAAAGATTAACGTTGCGCTAATTTCGTGATTCTGATCGTGCCTTTGCAAAGCATCTGTCCTCGGTGTGACCCTGTTTCTTACAAAACATGCACGAATTACTTGAGCCAGGTTGCATGTTGGAAGCTGTGTTTGATTTATTCAAAGTTGCACTGGACTTTGATTGTTTGCAATCACGACTAATGTGCCCCCATTGATTACAATTAAAGCATTTCGGACCGGACCGGTTATTCATTTTTTGTTGAGCGTGCTTTTTAAGATCGACTGGTTTGTCTCGTTTCGACGAACCAGGTTTTTTATAAATTGACAAAAACGAGACGATAGTGTCAGGGGTTAAGTCTGCATTGGCAGCTGCTGCGCGTACTTGATGGTTATCAATACCGCGAATAACAATGAGCGTTCTCAAATCGTCACTTAACCCTTGAACTATCCTTAAACGTAACAAGGCCCGACGCGCGTACTCCGCATAAGTGTGATATTTATCAGATGTTGTGTTCATAGCGTCAAACAAAATATTTGCGTAGTCCAGTTTACTGGGACAAAGGGACTTGAATTCGCGTTTGAAATTGGACCACGTTCCATCGTTAGTGACCCACTCACTTAGCCAGACTTTAGCGTCACCCTTCAAACAAGAAGCTACGCGTGATAAGCACTCGGGATCAGTCCAACCGTTCGTATCTCTGGCGCGATCCACCTCCTCACACCATGCTTCAATGCCGTTTATAGACGGATCGAAGTTAGACACATAATAATGTTGTGACTTCACGGGTTGCATGGTCTTAATTGCCAGCATTAAAGCATGCGCAAGAGTGGATGCCTCAGAACCAGGAGTAGCAGTCTCCATAGAGACTTGCCGTTGTGAGGTACTCGGAAGTACAGAACCCGTCGTCTCAGTTTCGATACGGGTAGAATGTCCCTGAACAGGCGAGACCCTACGTGAACGAGACCGCGACCTATTACGGATACTGCTTCGCGAGCGATCCCCATGCCGATGAGATTTACTACGCGGCCGACGCCTAATCCTAACACGCGATCGGCGTCCTTCAGCACTACGAGAATCACGTCGATCTCGGACACGTAAGCCACTTCGCAAACCACGCCACTCGTCACTCGAGCTACGTTTCGAATCACCACTACAACGGTCGTTTGACCTACTCCGCGAAACTGCTCTAGTTCGAGAATTATACTTCTTTTGATTACGTGACCTACCTCGAGTGAGTCGCCTCTCGTGGCTACGTGACCTAGTACGCACCATTTTATCAATCACAAAAATAAATCACACAATGACTAACAAAATGTTAGCAATCATTACGTAGGTAATTTGAAAAACTATTTCTAAAAATGACGGTTTTCTTAAAGTTCAATAAACTTCTTGTTTTCTTTATAGTGGGCAAACTAGTCCTCTATCCCACTTCTGATTTTAGGTTCAGAAGTGGAAATTGCTTAAAAAAACAAGTTTCTAACAAGAAATCGGTTTACTGTCACAAAACTCGAGATTTAAACTAACAGAAAATAATCAATTAAAACACAACCAAACTAACTTCTAAATAATGATTGCACACACTTGTAAAATTAACACAAACACAGTAAAACCAAAAGTGGCTCACGTGACCTCGTAACGACCGACACAAGTTCTGGCAGGCGTCTGTTCGCAGCGAGCGCAGGAAGGCAAATGTCCGTAGTTTTTTTTTTTTTTTTCGAATGGACTAATCTCGCTGTTGGCCTCTGAGGCCGTGACAGCTTAACCGAACTTTTGGCGAGCGCAGATGGCGCTCAGCCCAGTAAGTTTTTTTTTAGGCAACTAGCGCAAGGGCACCACTAAGGTACGAGCCTCGGCTTGGGCTGTTGCCGGGGTGGGGATAGGAGAGAAACGCCCGGGTACATGTCTGTACCTCGTATAGGCGGCGACTGAAGGGACTCGTCGACCTCGCCGGCGAGGTCGGTGTTTCTGTGAAGTGTTTGCTCTGTCTGATATAGATGACTCACCTTCCGCATTAGCAGAGGTGATTTCGTCATCCGGGTCTCCGAGAACGTGTCTCGGACGACGGAGGATTTTGTTGGCGGGCGGATCCAACGGGTAGACCGGAATGGTGTGTACCAAAGGGTTCGGATGATTAGAGGCGAGTTCATAAAACCGCTTGGAAGCGAGCTTCATGAACCTGGCTATTGATTCTAATTTCATATCGCGATGTAGGTCGTTATTGCGAAAGTACCAGGGCGAGCCTGAGGCTTTTCGCAAGAAGCGATTTTGAATAACCTGAATGGCACCAACTTTAGGAGAGTGGGCAAATACTACAGATGAGTATGTCATAATGGGGCGAATGCACGCTTTGTAAAGAGTCACCTTATTTTTAAGGGACATTTTACTTTTCGCGCCTAGAAGTGAGGACAATCGTCCTAGGGTGAACTTTGCTTGGTTGCACCTCTTAGTGATGTGCAACCTAAAGGAAAGACGCCTATCGAGGATGACACCCAGATATTTGGCTGATGGGAATGTCCGTAGTAACGAAAGCGCTCGGTTTATATAGGCGGTGGCGCGTCGTCAAACGAATGTTCCTTACAATATTATATAAAACAAACTCGGGTTAGTTACACCATTTATGAACGAGGCGAGGCGAGACGTTATTCGGAGCGGTTCGCACTCACCCTGATGAAGGTTCACGAATTGAATCGAAACATTGTCGGTCGAAACACCGATAAGACGATAAGTGATAAATCCCGTATTTATAATAATGAGTAAGTTTTATACCGAATTAATCACCTATACTTAGTCGATTTTCTTTAAAATTTGATAAAATAACTAGTAGGTTTTTTTTTCGAGAAGTCTGTTGTTATGTTTTGAGAAACCGTTACTTGAATATCGTCAGTACCACACACCCTGTATATAGAGAAACAACCAGACCCGGAACAAATATCTGTAGATCATACAAACATTTGTTGCGTGGCGGGAATCGAACCAGCTACCTCCTGCATCTCAGCCGGCTATTCGCCCACTGTACCACGGAGGTAGTTTAAGTCAAAGTTAACTTTTTGAATACCACTAACAGCCAAAGATCCGACTGCGTGATATCTACGTTAATGTGGTATTTAATCAATATATTTTTTTATAGATTAATATGAATTGAGAAATATTTTTCCACTGCGTTACCTATCAAAATATGGGCCAGATTTGTGACATATACAGAAATATTTCCTTGAACTGAAGTACAGCTTTACCCTAATGTCACCAAGCTTTTTGTATGCCAACTAACCTTCTAACTAGAAAACTGGACGTTTGTGGAAATATCGATACCCAGGATCCCAATGCACTTACGGCCGAATTCTATATTCTATCTATCTCTGATTTTGCCTTACTAGAAATAAGCAACTGTGCAAAAAATTTTGCGCACGGCAAGGTAATTTTGATTTGCTACTCTGCTAGTAAGACAATGTTTGGCAGTTGTAGTTGTATAAACACTGCTAAGACGCTGATTGTCGGTGGTCAGTATCACATTTCTAGACTCATATTCTGACGCTACAGAGGATCAGCTGAACAAGCTGGAGCGGTTGCAAAACCTCTGCATACGTTTTATACATGGTCTGCGAAAGTATGACCACGCTCAGTTTTCCGCGCTCAACTGCAATGGCTCGAGATCAGGAAGCGTGGAGATGTCCATATACTATGTCTCCTTTATAATATCTTACATGACCCTCAATAACCCAACTACCTTAAAAAACAATTCACTCCCATATATGCTGAGGACCGTCTTGTGCGTTCTTCGCAACAGCTTCAACTTATGACTCCCCAGCACAATACAACTTGCTACACCAAGTCATTCACCATCACTGCTATCAGACTATGGAATAGTATTCCGCAAGAGTTCCGGTATGTTTCCTCCGTTGAGGTCTTCAGATCCAAAGTGTACAAGCATTACCTCACTCTCATGATCGAAGCCTACAAAATGAGCGGTATCCTGTAATACTCTGTTATATCTTTTATACGATATATCTATATGGTTTCAATGTTTAAGTCTATGTAGTATATAATATTATAACAATATTTATTACTTTATGAATTGTAATACTAGGGTTTATTGATATTTATGTATTAGAAAGTAGGTTTATTGAAATACCATGTATCTGTCTAGGATTAGTTGGTTATATTTATTTGTTTATATCTATGTGTTTTGTAATTTAAATTAAGCCTCTCCCTCTACCAAATATGCACTACCTCTAGTAACTGATTTCCGCATTACACAAAGGTTAACTGGAAGAGAATGCTATCTAGCATTAAGTTCGCTCATGTACAGATTATTTTTATTTTGTGCAATAAAGGATTTTTCATTCATTCGTTTATTTCATTCAGTTGTTCGGCATTCCTCTACAAAAGAACGAGGGACGTAGGTACGCCTCGTATAAAAATTGTCCCCAATACTATAATCTGCATAACAATGAATGCTCTCAGTGGACACTGTCGACAGGATTATCATTGATATGTAGCAAAATAACTTTTGAGTTTTATCGTTTTAGAACTTCGTTTTAAAACGCTCAAAAGTATACTGATCGTTAATTAATGTGTAAAAAGATTTCAAATATTTACATTTATATAGGTTGTCTCAATAAGTGCGCACTTTTTTAATATTGTGCAATTTATTTTTTCGTGTATGTGGCAACTCTGAAATTTGACAGCTATCACCTGTGATTGTTTCGATTAATAAAAATGGAGCGTTACACAAAAGAAAAACGTGTTTTCATTGTGAAAACTCATTATTAAAATGGAGAAAGTTACACTGAGACAATTCGAAGAGTAGTCAAAAAATTTGAAGAAACTGGGTCCGTGTTGGACATTAAGTCTCCTCTGCATTGACGTATCGGATGATCTCTTGAAAATATTGCTGCTGTAAACGAGAATGTGGCCGAAACTCCGAAAACAACAATTCGGCATCGTGCTCAACAATTTCAAATTTCACGAAGCACTACGCAGCGAATTTTGACAAAAAACCTCCACCTTTACTCGTACAGGATTCAGCTTACTCAGGATCTCAAACCAGTACTAAACTATGCAAAGCGTTGGAAATTCGTTTAATGGGCAATAGAGCAAAGTGAAATGAACACTGATTTTTCAAATGGTGGACAGATTAGGTGCACTTTCTCGACCAAAAATTCCGCGAAGTTTGCGAGCGGTAACTTTGTCCATGTTTTGTAATGAGTTTTCACAATGATAACAAGTTCTTCTTTTGTGTAACGCTCCATTTTTATTAAACGGAATAATCATAAGTGTCATAAGACAGCTGTTAATTCAGAGTTGCCACATATACGAAAAACAATTTACACAAAAATTAAAAAGTGCACTCTTATTGAGACGACACCCTTTATAATATTTTACAAAAATAACGGTTGATTTGTCTCAAATACGCCGCAAACGATCTCATCAGCTGTAAACAAAGACACGAACATTCACGAACGAATGTTTATATTATGATTACTTCAAATATAAAACGCTTTAAGTACCAATCACGATCATAATAACCAGTTTGATTTCTTTGTTTTATAAAAACAACATTAGAAGCGTAGTCCTGATTATTAGAACTAGTTTCTAATAAATTCTAATCAACTAGTCCATTATGGCGTGAATATTTACTTAAATACCTACGTTTAGTTTGAATTATATGTGGTATGAGTAGGGTTACCAAATCCACAAATATGACTCCCGGATATATGTATATATAAATATCTTAAAATTGCGAAGAGAGAGCAAAATAGGCCGAGACGGAACCTGCCTCAGGCATCAGCCTGGTGGATGATTCCCTCTACATGATCAACCGGGCTGATGGTCTGGTAGAGGTTAAGACCTGGATTCGAATAGCACAGGATCCGTTAGAGTGCCGTTTGAGGGCTTACACCCAGCAGTGGGCTATCGGGTAAGCTGCCAACGATGATGATGATGATGTTAAAATTGTGTAAACTACTTTTCTGACCATTAACGATGAGCAAAACGAGTCAGATTTTTTTTATTAAAAATATAATTTAAGTAGTTATTCTAATTCTATTGGTGAGTGGGTCAAATTGATCGTCAAAAGATGCATTAACTGTTAATGTATAAATAAATAATGTACCAAAATTAAGGTGATGCATCGTAGGGCACGTTCCTAATGTGCATGACATATGAGGTAATGTTTTGTGATAGTTACCACTTAATATCATGTGGGCCATTTGCTCGCTCCATCCCTATGCTATATAAAAAATGATAATACGTAATTCATGATTTTTTAATAAGGCGTACACGAATGATTTTTTTCCACCCTAAGATATTACAATATGATAGTTTTTTTACTTAAAATCTAAAAAAAAACAGAAATGCAGAATGGGTGGTCTTATCGCTTAAAGGGATTTTATACAGACAACCATAGGACAGAGAAGACTTAATGTCCGTTCAAAACTTGAACGAGTTTTTTTCCGCTCAGAATCCTGTAGAAATTCCTAAAGTGTGGTTAGCAGCCATTTCGCAAACCGATCGTGGCGTGTTTGCCCGATCATTCCCGCTCGAGCACAATTTGCCACAAAGCACTACCGATATGTTTGCTCAGAACTGCAATATGCACTTGCATTCATCATAATATACGAGTATATTGGTGTGCTCTATTTTGAAATTGTTGATGGCCTCAATCATTTTGCTGAAGATGTAATACAAACTGGGGATCTAAAGTTTCGATCTAACTGATGGTACACTTTACCGTTTTCTGGTTTTCCTTATGACCGGGTCCGGGTCTATTTAAGGTAAATGTCTTCTAGGTCTTCGTACCATCTTAGACAATCATCGCTTACCATCAGGTGAGATTTTAGTCAAACGAATATTGGTTGATTGAATATACTTTATTGCACTTATAAAACTAGTACAAAGGTGAACTTAATGCTAAAGAGCATGCTTCTCCAGATAACTTTTGTGTATTGTAGTTAAAGATGTGTGCACAGAAAAGGGAACTAATAGAAATTTGCACATGACTAGTAAAAAAGCATAATGTACTTTAGACACACTATGTAAATAAAACTACATACAAAAAAAACAATATCATTTGATGTTAAAAAATACCGGTCAAATGCGAGTTGGACTCGTGCGGCGAGGGTTCCGTACCTACCATTATACCGCCATAATATAATTGGTAATAAAACTTGTAAGTACAAAAATTCACATTAACATGCAACTTATTGTATTTTTTAGAATTTTTCCTTTATTTGTACTGCTTTTACCTTGCTTTTTGCCAAATTTCATGATTCTAGGTCAACGGAAACTACCATATAGGTTTTCGACCCAAAACCTATAGGATACTTCCGGTTGACCTAGAATTGGCTAATTACTTTCATGATAAGCTATAACGAAATACAATCCATGACAAATCCCCAAAGTGAACCTGGGTGTAATCGATAGTTTTCAGCCCTTGTTTAACAATATACTATATTCTTTGTTCTACCAAGTTGAAGTTCCCAAAAGAGTTAAGGATTCACCTCAGATAACTTCTTATGATGCTATATTTTTATCAGTAATATTGCATCATTTACTTTGTAATAAATACATGTTAAAGTTGAGAATAAGTAAGTATTATGTGAAGCGAAAACACGATTCCTTATAATTTTCTCAATAGATAATGATTCCGAAATCGCGTCCAAACTTAGAATAAGCCCGTAGTATTTAATATATATTTTATTTGAGATCGTTAAATTTAATTTACCTCTTGATATTTATATGACGGCCACTTCAGTTTGATAATCCTTTGTGCTATGTCGTTGACTTTGGTTCATCATCGACTCTCCTTATTTCTGATTCGAACTCGTCGAGAAACCAAGCATAGCCCTCTTATTACGCAATAAGTTTAAAGAAATAAATATTACGACATTCCCTTGTCAATATATCTATGAAAATCTAATGTATGTTCACGAGAATATTAATTTTTTTACGAAAAACTGCGATAATCATAATTTTAATACTAGAAATAACGATAAACTTGCTGTTGCTTGCTGTTGCTGTAGACTCCATAAAGTTAGTAAATCGTTTAAAGGGCAAAGTGTACGCTTTTATAACAAACTCCCAAGGGATCTACAAAAATTGACAATTAACAAATTTAAAAACATAATTAAACAAAATCTTTATAAAAAGCCTACTATAAAATATCGGATCATTTAGATGATAGAGAAACTTGGGATTGAAATTGCTCCAACTCGTTCAAAATGTTACAATTTAGACGTAATTTATTTTCTGTATTGTTATGTATTCTAAAAGGATCATAAATAAAAACAACAAAACAACCAGCCTTGTTTATTGCCTTTCTTTCCTGGCTTAATCGCGAAGGAACAGGCAGTAAAATTGACATTTCAAAGTGATCCTTGTGATTTTAATGAATAAAATATTTTTAACTTTTGACTCAACAGCACAGAGAAAGATTCTTGAATACTCGTATAATAAAATAAATAAATATAATGCGTAAAACATATGTACCTATTTGTAATATTATGTGTTTTTTTATGTGCTATTACTTAATAACGCTTTGGTCTTTACAAACTGTTATGTTATTTCTGGAGTATTAAACGAATTTGAATTTGAGTGGAGACTGAGCACTGGAAAGCGCAGCGTGGGACGGCTCCCCACTAGATGGAAAGACGACCTGTAAATGGTTGCTGGGAGCCGTTAGGTACAGGCCGCACAAGATTGGTCGCTCAGGAAACATACGGGGAAGGTCTATATTCAGCAGTGAATATCCTGTGGCTGATATGATGGTGACGCTGATTTATATGATGAAACTGTTCCATGTGTTTCCATTTCTACCCTGAAATAGTTTTACTATAAATCATTAATTTATTTTTATGTGACGTACTAAATATGTATAAAGAATTTTCTATTCTATTAACCCTAAGTAATATATATTTAATCCCCGAAGATCATGTAAAGTTGGAAACCATCGAAGTAGCTTAAGTTATGAAACCCAAACTTGTCATGAGGCAGAGTTTCTGAAAGTTTTCCCACTTTGTAACATAGTTCGGCCACAATAATGACTACTTAGGCACTGAAACGTAAGCTCAAGAAGTCATAATTAGTCTATGTTACGATTTTCTTTGTCTTATGCAATGTTTTGTAAGAGTCTTCCCAAGGTCCGTATCCAGAACTAAACTCAAAACTGAAGCGAGACTCAAGCTACGTTTTTGACAGTTTTTTTATTGGGTGCTGTAATAAAATCTACGCCTGGATCTCATTCATGCTTGAGCACAGTTCTT
This sequence comes from Philereme transversata, assembly GCA_963924445.1. Lineage (NCBI taxonomy): Eukaryota > Metazoa > Arthropoda > Insecta > Lepidoptera > Geometridae > Philereme > Philereme transversata. The sequence continues at coordinate 3,740,014 of OZ004340.1, forward strand.
CAGAGTCCGCATAACTCTAATATCACAGAATAGGTAAACAAGTTAAGATTATTACAACGAGGGAAAACAGGCGCACGCGAACGAGGATCTCTGAACGATCTCTTGACTTGATCCGAGATTTTGTGCTAATTTTGCTTCTAAACTGACCATGTTTTACAGCAAAACCTATTGCCCGGCCCGGCCACATAACAAACTCCCGAGCGATGTACAAAAATATACAACTAACAAATTTAAAAAAGTAATTAAACAGAATCTTTATAAAAAATCCTACTATAACATATTGGATTATTTAGATAATAGAGAAGCTTGGGATTGAAATTGTTCCAACTGGGTCAAAAATGTTACAATTTAGGTGTAATTTATTTTCTTTATTGTTAATTTTGTATTCTAAAAGGGTCATAAAAAAGAAGAACCAGCCTTGTTCTTGGCTTTCTTTCCTAGCTTCGTCGCGAAGGAACAGCCAGTAAAATTGACATTTCAAAGGGTGTTTCAAAATGTGATTTTAATGAATAAAAACATTTTGATTTTGACATCTATTGTTGCCTCATTTTAGAGGATGCACAAGTTTACCGAAACACGCCGGGCAATAATGCCATAAATATAGCCCGTTTAGAGGCCCCTTTAAAGTAGGCGTTACGGGAAATTTTTGTGAGAAACAACTTTAATCTATCAACGTTTGCCACAGTCCCAATCAATCCCAGTCATCTATCTTAAAACTTAGTACAAATCAATAAAAAATCCATTGTCCGATAAATTTAAGTAGTTAATCTCCACCACAAAAAAGGGGTCTTTTTTATTTGGTTCATACTTTAAAGGCTTGCGTTTGACCACGATCTCGCCTGATTGTAAACGATGATGCAGTCTATGATAGATCATGCTTGCCTAGAAGAAACCTGTTCTCTCGCGACTTGAAGACACCCAGGTTGTAGTTATCAGGAAACTCAGACTGAGGCAAGGCGTTCCAGTCTTTGGCAGTGCGCATAATAAAGGTGAAAGAGAACTCTTTTGTAGGTATTTCAATCATGTAGCGGTGGCGCACCGCAGAGTCTGGCTGTCCGATGATATAATTGAGATGGTGGGATCAAGTTGAAAGGGTTAAACTTATAGCAAAGTTTGACGCCTGTGTCTATCGATGGCATCGTAGTTTCCAAACAACATTTTATTTTTATTATTACTTTATTGTAGAACTATTGGGATTGTGCCATTTGTGCCCGAACACCTGTACAATGTAAGACTCAAAAATGGCTTCTCCTGACTCCATAAATGTAGCCAAGTACCTATCTAACACAATATAAGTAGAGCTATTGACACGCTAAGAAGAAGGTTACTTTATTTTGTTTATGTATGTACATAGTCCACACAGAACTGATCTAGACGCTTCACGCTTCGGGATACAATATAGGTTTAAAAGTTGATAATTATATGTTTTATCTGTTTGATTGTATTCTGTTTACCATTTACGAGTACACCATTTCTGTTAGTTACACCATTCATAACTCAAGAATGGCCGGACCGATTATGATGATCTTTGATTTGTTAGATATGTATCCGCCCGGAATAGCAGAATAACTATTAAAATACCCGAAAAAATTAACGAAAAAAAATTATAAAGAAAATTAATTTTCTCATACATAGATGCAGTTAATGATGGCCGATTGACATTTGTACCGGGCTGATGTATATTGGCAGCCCGCGTCATATGCATGTGAAGGCGGTACGAAGTTCGGCGGGTCCGATTCGTATGCAGTTTTTTTTACTGTACGTTCTTACAGACGATAGGGCGATGGTAATGTTACAAGCTGAGGGTTCGGGATAAAATAATGGGAATCGATCTAACCAAAATAACACTTTTATTCAACACTAAACGATGAATACACGAACTTGGTCGCACGTCATCACAACACACTAATTACACCACTGTTGCATCACTTAAAGTCACCAAAACGTTCGCACGTATAGCAAAATCCAGACTGACCCGCGAGCAACTACTGTTCACGCGAGACCCTTCTCCACGTCAGTCCTCCAGGGCCTCGCTGAGACTCACTCACTAACTGACTCAGACTGACTGTCCGGCCATCTCTCCGACCTATTTATATCGCACACATTTCGATTGTTCGAGAACGATGTCGATCCTTCCAGGAAAGGGTCGGTCCCTCGACACAATGGCCACTCCCCATTCTGCGAAACCACAAACAATAGCAACAATAACACAGCAAGACAAAAGCGTTCGAGAAGGTTCGATTATTACTCATTGTTTAACAGCCTCGGCGTAACACTGCCCCCTCCTAAAACATGCTCGTCCCGAGCATTCTTAGCCCCATATCGCGGCAGCCTATCAACACGAACAATTTTAGGCGCACCTCGCGCTGAAGATGTAGCAACTAGAGGAGCCACATTGCCGTCTCCAGTACTTCAGGACACCCAGAGTCCCTTTCTCATCAGCGATCCCAATTCCAGCCTCCAAAACACGGCTCTCATGATTTCTATCTGTTCTTTCACTTCCTGGAATTCCTTTCCAGATGAACCGAACGATTCCCTCATCAGTCGAGCACGCTCTTATGGCCAACGTCGCTGATCTTCCTGTTGACGACGCTGCTCTTCTTTATCCTGACGTCGCTGTTCCTCTTGCAACCGAGTCTGCTCCACCTGTTCACGTCGCTGTTCCTTCTGCAACCGAGCCTGCTCTTCCTGCTGACGACGCTTCTCTTCTTTATGCTGACGGCGTTCTTCCTCCTGCAACCAAGCCTGCTCTTCTTGCTGACGACGCTGCTCTTCCTTATCCTGACGTCACTGTTCTGCCTGCAACCGAGCCTGCTCTTCTTGCTCACGACGCTGCTCTTCCTTATCCTGACGTCGCTGTTCTTCCTGCAACCGAGCCTGCTCTTCTTCCTGACGTCGCTGTTCTTCCTGCCAACGTCACTGCTCTTCTTGTTGACGACAAAGCATGGCCATAATAGCAGCAAGATTGCCTGTCACAGGAGCTTGCCCCACGGATGATGATGATGATGATGCTCCAAATGATTCGGTGGCGGCTGATTCCATCTCCATCGGCTGACGACTCTGCCGAGCTTCTTGAACCGGAGAATCTCCAAACCGCCTTTTATCCATTTCCTGTTGTCGTTGACCTCTCGTCCTGACACCGTCCACGCTATCCTTTGGTAGAACCGGCATTATTTTATCCCCCTTCTGACACCAAATTGTTACGAGCTGAGTGTTCGGGATAAAATAATGGGAATCGGTTTAGCCAAAATAACACTTTTATTCAGCACTAAACGATGAATACACGAACTTGGTCGCACGTCATCACAACACACTAATTACACCACTGTTGCATCACTTAAAGTCACCAAAACGTTCGCACGTATAGCAAAATCCAGACTGACCCGCGAGCAACTACTGTTCACGCGAGACCCTTCTCCACGTCAGTCCTCCAGGGCCTCGCTGAGACTCACTCACTAACTGACTCAGACTGACTGTCCGGCTTTTTTTTTTTTTTTTTTTCGGATGGACTAATCTCGCTGTTGGCCTCTGAGGCCGTGACAGCTTAACCGAACTTTTGGCGAGCGCAGATGGCGCTCAGCCCAGTAAGTTTTTTAGGCAACTAGCGCAAGGGCACCACTTAGGTACGAACCTCGGCTTGGGCTGTTGCCGGGATGGGGATAGGAGAGAAACGCCCGGGTACATGTCTGTACCTCGTATAAGCGGCGACTGAAGGGACTCGTCGACCTCGCCGGCGAGGTCGGTGTTTCTGTGAAGTGTTTGCTCTGTCTGATATAGATGACTCACCTTCCGCATTAGCAGAGGTGATTTCGTCATCCGGGTCTCCGAGAACGTGTCTCGGTCGACGGAGGATTTGCCTCTGACTGTCCGGCCATCTCTCCGACCTATTTATATCGCACACATTTCGATTGTTCGAGAACGATGTCGATCCTTCCAGGAAAGGGTCGGTCCCTCGACACAATGGCCACTCCCCATTCTGCGAAACCACAAACAATAGCAACAATAACACAGCAAGACAAAAGCGTTCGAGAAGGTTCGATTATTACTCATTGTTTAACAGCCTCGGCGTAACAGTAAGTATGAATAAATACTCTCTAAATTTCCTGCATAAATGTATAAAACAAACTCGCAGATTTAAGCTATGACTCATAAAGTTTTCTAATGTTTAATTTAGCTTGCTTTCAACTTAATAGGCGGGCATTAAAGTTCAGCTGTAAATCTCTCTACAACGGTTAAAACGGAGTTCGAATAAAATTTTGAAACAGAACCTTATTACATTAAGGCAACGAGTTTTCGCAACCTTAAATCATCAAGACGGACTTTATTTAATTTTATACGTTATATTTTAGTACGAGAGCCGATTGCTGGCTTTTTTGGGACAAGACATAAGAGCCGATCTGTTTCCACAAACTGCTTTATGCATCGACTCTACCTCTTCCTCGTTTCTGAGTAAAATATGCTTACGGCCACAGTGTCATAAGTTTTTACAAGACGGCCACATTGTAACATAAATAATTCGGGCAATTTTTACCCGCCACCTAATTATGACAGTAACACGACAGCAATCAGTCGCAAAACGTCAAATTTACCATGGGAAAATCTCTATTGCCGTCCCATTGCTGATGGCGCTAGTTTATATGTGTGATTTGACGTTTCGCGACCGATTGTTTGTCGCACTGCTGTCGCTAATTTTACATAATAATGTGTTCGGTCACAATTTAAACAGCTCAAATATTAAAACTAAAGTTGTATAAAAGCAGCAGTAATATTGTCGTGCCAAACGTCAACATCTCTATGTAGTTACGTTGGAAAAGTAGAGACATCACTATGGACGATACTCGTTTACATTTTTGATCAAGCGAAGCGAGATCTCCAAATCAACTTGGGCAAATCGGCGTTGTATGTATGTATGTTTGTTTGTCCGAGGATAACTTTCGAAGCGTTTATCCGATCATCGTGAAATTTAGTATATAGGTAGGTAGTGATGGCACAATTTTGGTGTGACTCAATGAGCTAAAAATTTGGGGGGTTGTTGAGATATTGGGGTTCAAGAGCGGTAAAAAAAATGAAAATGAGACTATTAGGTCAAGTGAGATGTCAAATGAAAGGTCTTTATTATTTTATTTCGATCCCGTTTTTACTTTTAATAAAGTTTTCGTAGTTTTTGAGTTATTAGCCATAATAAAAACTAAACTTTGACAAAAATCACAGGGTACACCAGTGACCCCACAGTACTGTAATTTGGTATGCGTGTAGCTTATGTATTACAAATATAGGCAAAAGTCTGAAATCTAAAATAACTGCAATTTTTATACCAAAAAAGAATAACCAATTAACATGAACTCCGGTTACCTGTAATTTGAATGAAACTGTAGGTCAAGTGAGTTGGTTTTTATTTCGTGGCACTATTTTGATAGTCAAAGATTACGAATAATATTTTTTTTTGTTGTTATGGTAGACTCGCGAGATCTCAGTTCGGAGCGAACCACTTGTATTATACGAGATAATAGTTAGTACTTATTTATCGTATACATCCTGAACACAATTCAACGTTTCAGTACGATTTAGCTTCGAAAACTTCTGTAGTTCACTATTTGCTTACTAGATAAAAAGTCAAATATTTTTATTCATTAAAATCACAAGGATCACTTTGAAACGTCAATTTTACTGCCTGTTCCTTCGCGACCAAGACAGGAAAGAAAAGCAAGAAACAAAGCTGGTTATTTTTTTTAACGATCCTTTTAGAATACATAACAATACAGAAAATAAATTACGTCTAAATTGTAACATTTTGAACGAGTTGGAGCAATTTCAATCCCAAGTTTCTCTACCATTTAAGTTATCCGATATTTTATAGTAGGCTTTTTTATAAAGATTTTGTTTAAGTGAACATAAAGCACTGATGTCTTGGCTTAATTGACATTTTACTTTTGACTTACGTCGATGATTGCGTATATCATAAAGTACATATTTATTACATACCCTCTGATGTCTTTAGAATCGCTATCGCTTCTATTTTAGGGCATATTAATTAACTGCTTTTATTTTCCTACCATTCCGCGCTACAATAACGAGACAGTTTTTAAATGAAATAACTGATGAGTGCATTACACGCTGTAATAGCATTGTGAGTTTCATGTTATGCTAATTAAAATAACTAATTAAATGTATAATACTGTTTGGTCTTTCAAAAAATCTTTAAAAAAGTACTTGTTGAGGTTTCAAAAATTTTCACACGTAGGTGGTTGTTCTGGGCCTGGTTTCTAGCAATATAATTCTAATTATTTAATTTTCAAAGCTCTTTTTATTATGCCTGTTTACTGTATTATATTTTAATTGTTAATTTTTCAAAACTATTTTAATTATGTCTGTTAACTGTTTATAATTGTGTATTTTCATGTTTTGTATGTTTTAAATAGTTCGTAAGTAGGGAGGTAACTAAACGAGTCCGAAAGTGTATATGTACTGGCAATATGTATCGATAGGTAATTGTAAACACAGTTGCTGCCCTGCACACACAAAACTGGCACCACGGAAGACCAGCGCTATTGTAGTATAAATATGCTACTATAGCACAATGCTGAGTGGTGACCGTTTTTGCTCACAAATCTGTTCATTTATACCCATTTGTCTAAGCCATTGTACACTTGTGATGCAAAATAAACGTTTTTCTATTCTATTATATTCTATTCTAAATGTTCAAGTGTAGCCCTACCAGCGTTCTTGTCCTCTGTCTAGCACAAGTACTTTAGTATAACAAATACTAACTCCTGCTTCTGTTTTGGCTATACTTTCACAATATCTTTTCTTGACGAGGCTAGAATGACTTGGTGAAGTGTTTGCCCAAATACTGATCTCCCCAATCGTCTTTCGTCTCAACGGCAATGGGATGGGCCTCTGTGCGAGTTGCCGCGGAATTACCTGTTACAAACGTGTTCAAGCTCCACAGATCGTGCGCGTCTCCTTGCTATTTCCAAATGGGAGTCAGGACTTTGGCTAGAGCGAGACGGAAATGTCTAGTCTGCTTTATTTCGCTGAGAAAATGCAATGTTTATGCGATGACTCAGGAAATTTTAGAAGCAGTTATACCTTTTAACTGTGCTTATGCAAAATCTGCAAGTTTTATTTTTTATTGTTATCATAATCCAAGACAAGCTGCTTAATAAACTCAATTTAAACTTCCTTACTCGATCACCCGACAGTTAACCAAGATTGATGTGAAAATCCTTCCTTCAGAGGATAAATAGGCATAAGCCGCTCTTAGGCCATCTTAAGGGCCCGTGCCATTTCGACGGCTTTGTATTATCCTCTGTTTTAACCGACTTCAAAAAAAGGATTAGGTTTTTATGTTTTTCACCTTAGAACTGCGATCAACCGATTTGGAAAATTCTTTTTTTATTTGAAATGATATTTTCAGATTGGTCCCATACAAATTTCATCAAAACCAGTTCAGTAGTTTGGTTAAGGCGGTTATATTTTTGTGAAAAGTATTTTTTTATCGGTAACACCTACTTATTCTTGTTTTTTTTTTATAGATGATAGCCAACCGCTTGACCACTACCTCACCTGATGCTAAGTGAAGGTGTGATCGAAGATGGAGCATGCTTGCCTAGAAAGAACCTATTCACTTCATCTTGTAAGAGCAAAAACAGCATATTGTCTCACAATGTTTTGCAAATATATGATTCCTTTTTAGTAGAAATAAGTAATTACGCAGAATACCAGTGTTATTGTATGCTTTTAACATACCTACTTAGAACATGCTGAGCTGGCGCCATTTTGGCGTGACTATTTTTAATTTGGTTGTTGAAAGTTGCGTGGGATGTTCCTGTTATTTAGGTACATTATTTAAATTTCTTGACTTCTAGTATTTTTGTCATATTTTATGTACAAATTAACTAAATCAGCCAGAAGTCAAGGTATCTTATCGTCTGTTATTGTGTTTCCTGTGTACTATGTCATGTCGTGTCAAATAAATGTTTTCATTTTATTTAATTACAAAGTTACGTAATTTACGTATAAATATAAATATCATTGCATGTTTGTTGATGGAGGCATATTAAAGCCTTAATTGTTTAAATAAATTATTATTGTTTCAATTATTACTATAATATTATTTAAACTTTCGCGATCACTGTACATAATCTCAATAAAACGAGTATTTATCGCGGATGTATCTTTTTTATTATTTATCCCTACGTTTCGGCTATGTTCCACTGCCGTGGTCACAAGCGGACTTGAGTACTTGGAACTACCGTCAAGAAACACAGCCGAAACGTCGGGATAACAAATAAAACAGGTACATACGCGATAAATACCCGTTTTAATCATTAATTAAGGATTACTATTTTGTGATTTTGATTTTCACTCTGAATTGTTTCTCCTGCACTGCTTCACATCACATGGAAGATACGCGCAATGCGAACATCATAATATGAGTTGCAGTAGATAAGTATGGCATGAAAGTTCTATGTGCTCTTAGCGTGCTATTCCAAGCAAAATATAACAGAAAATATATAAGACATTCCACATTCTACTCTGTAGCTAGGAATTCAGCGCAGCCAACATAAACGCTATAATAGTATAGGTAGATTTTTATTCAGAGCTGCCAACATAGTTGCACTCCTATTTCAAAATTTATTTTTAAACGACTCTGAGGAGGAGGTTGTCCGTCATATACTTTTTTATACATACTCCGTTATAGCTGGTTTGATTTTGAACAGATTAACATTCTTTGGGAACGTTAATTTAAAAAATGGTTTGTTTTATGGAACGACTAATTTTGGGAAGACAGGACCTTAAGTAAACAAAATTGTACCAAAGATAAATGCACAGTCGTTATTCACAAGGTGTTCCGTTCCCTTGTTACATAGCAGGTCTTTAGAAGACATTTCTCGAAGTGTGAGAAGGGATTTACAAGATCTGTAAAGCTGAGGCCACACTATACGTGCACCATTATTTCAAAAAACAAAACCAATGCCCTTACACCTACAAATCTTATGGCACTGTTTATCGTGTGACATAGTATTTAAAATTTAATTTGGGTTTGCCAGTCATATTTGCGCTCATGACAGAACATGCAAGAGGACCGCGACTGACACGTCGCGGAGGATTATACTACGTGTGTTTTTATGTACGACACTAAATGAAAACACGGGTTGGGCTAATAGTAAGTATTGTTGTAAATTAAATTTTAAAAAAAATACCATTGAAAATTTTTAATTTTTAAAGTACCGTAATAATATCAAGTTCTAAAATATCAATTAACAGCCTGTATAAAATAGGTAAACAAATCATATTCATTCAACATGTAAGTAGGTACCTGTTAAACTAACTGATTTACGTAACAAAATATTTATTGGAAATGTATTGATTACTGGATAAATATTTAAGCTACTGGTATTCAACCCACCTCTAAAATCAGTTAATACGATTCCGGATGTGTGTTTTAAATTAATGTTGTACATAACAAAACAGGTTGTATATGTGCTAAGCTGAGAGCTACGCTTGTAGTTATGCTTGTGACTACTAGGCGAGGCACAGTGTGGCCAACTGCGAAAGTTGTCAATACGTCTGTTCACTAAGATAACTCACTAAGCACCCAGCTTGGCTGTTAGCAAGCGAGGCTCCAAGTAGTGAGGCCAGGGCCTTAGTAAGTGGAGAAGTATCATTTTACCCCGACTGCGCAGAAGAAGGGTAATGTTTTTAGGGTGTATTTATTAAACGTATTGATCAAAACCTATCGAGTAAGGAATCAAAATGAAGGTACATAGAAGACCATTTCAAAAATATATAAGACCTATTATTAGAGAAAAAGTTTTAGTGTAGATATTCTGCTCTCAGCCAAATTCCTTGGCGAATTTTGTGTGTGTAAGATAATAATCCGATAGTTTCCGGGCAGTTCTTATTCCAACAACTTATTTCTTTATTAGTTTTGTAAACAGTTCAAACAAAATGATCAAATTCAACTGCAAAATTAACCTTGTATTTGAAAATGACTGAGATACAGCCGTATTGCCCACAGAACCCATCGCTGTGCGTTCTCCGACATGCACTTAGCCAATTATTGAATAACTAAAACGGAAGCGGATATTGCTTCAGGGTAAACGTTGATGGTCCCAAAAAGTTTTATGAGTCATTTTATGACCTCCGTGGTTTTTGAAAGTTCGCTCATATAAAATTGTTGCATCTATAGAATATATTACGCGGCCCAAGATGGCAGTTTGATAACTTTGGTTCTTTTTGCAGTAAAAATGTGATTTATTATTCATCCAATTTAAAATGCAGCCTTTGGTAGTAGCCATGTAGTTTAAATTGGACGAATGAGCCCGGCTTGCATAACTATCCCTAAATTAGCCACTAATTTGGTATTTAGCCACTAAATACGTTTAGGCATCGTTGCGCAAGTCGCCCGTAATGCCAAAAGTAACATTACATTGGGACTGTCGGCAATGCCTTTTTTTTTTTTGTTGACGTGGGGGAAATCTGCAACCAGATACCCTACTGCATAGAGGGTACAGTAGGGCTATGTGAGGTTCACGGACTCGTGTACTCACTAAAACCCCCCGGTGGCCATCCTCGACGCATGTTGGGGGGCTCCGGGATCTCCAAGGGAACGCACCGGTGCTCACCTCGCGCTGTGCCTTTGCACGTCCAGGGGGAGGCTATCTAGCCAACCCCGAACACCACGGTGTTCACAGCAGCATATTGCCGCCGCCCTCCCGGGGCCCGTTTAACGGACGGCCTAAGCCCTCACTCCGACCACCCACGGACCCCAAAGTTCCCCTGCCTGGCAGGGGATACCACACAAAAGCCCCTTATGGGGCAGGCGCAGCGGGGCGGCCACTGCCGCCTCGCCGTCGCCTCCTTCTCCGAGCGGGATCAGCCCTCTCGCGATCTCGCTCGGCGGCCTCTTTCCGAACCATAGCGGTCTCACAGAAAGAGGCCACCGCCTTCCACGCCATCTCATCTACCAGCATAGACTCTAATACACCTGGTAGAGAGAGGTCCTGCCCGATCCTGGCGACCAGGGTCCGCCGCTCCTCGCACCACGCCGAGCATTCCTCACGCGTGTGCTGGGCGGAATCCCGATCCCTCCCACAATGGTGGCATTGCGGTGTCGGTTCGCGTCCGATCCTATTCAGGTATTCACCGAAGCACCCGTGCCCGGTGAGTACCTGAGTAAGGCACAATCGCGCCGACGGCGCGTTGGCGCATATTCCACGGCTCCTCGAGCCGCTCGCGCCACATCCCGAGCGCACGTCGGCACTCTTGCACCCGCACTTTAGCCGGCGCGACTCCGCTCCCGTCATCCCGGTGGAGGCGCACGTACACACGTGCGTCCATCTCCGCCAAGATGTCGAAGGGCGGGAACCGCGCCAGGAGAGTTGCTGCCTCGAAAGATATCGGCCGATATCCTCGTGCGATCCGGATGGCGACAATACGCTGCAGGCTATAGAATATAGTCCTGCTGCGTCGGAGCGCCAGTCTCTCCCACCAGACGGGCGCTCCGTAGAGTGCCATCGACCGCACGACTCCGGCGTAGAGGCGGCGAACTCCCTCCCTAGGTCCCCCGAGATTAGGCAGCAGTCTGTGCAGAGCACCCACCACCTTCTGGATCCGGGGGACGGAACGACTGAAGTGTTCCTCGAAACCCCAGCGACTATCCAGGATGAGGCCCAGATACTTCAGGTACCGCCCCACTTGGATGTCAACGTCACCCACACGAACCGACAAGCTGGGTGGTTCCCTTCCCCTAGGGAACTTGTGGAACCACAGCGCCTCGGTCTTGTGCGGCGCTGTCCGCAGACCCAGCTCGTGGACCTTGTTCACGACACAAGCCACCCCAAGCTCGGCGAGCTCCTTGGTCCCGTCGAAGGAGTCCCCGTTGGCTAACACAAGAGTGTCATCCGCGTAGCAGACGACGTGTACGCCGACGGGGAGATCGACACGCAAGACCGCGTCGTATGCGAGGTTCCACAGAAGCGGGCCCAATACAGAACCCTGCGGAACCCCGCAACTGACATCCCTCTCATGCAAGGTACCGTCCCTGCCCACGTACTGCACACATCTGTGCTGCAAGTAGGCGCCGACTATGCGCTGCAGGTAGGGCGGCACTCCGTGAAACACGAGCGCCTCCCTGATCGCCCTCCAGGGCAGGGAGTTGAATGAGTTAACGATGTCCAAGGACACCGCCAACGCCTTCCCACCACGGGACACCGCCTGGTTCGACAGCGTACGGACACGAAGAATCGCGTCCACTGTCGAACGAGCACGCCGGAAACCAAACTGGTCATCCGACAAGTCGGGGCCTACCCGCCACAGGTGTGTGCATAGACGAGCGGCAATTATTCTTTCGAACAACTTGCCGGCCTCGTCCAGCAGGCAAATGGGACGAAACGCAGAGGGGGAGTCCGCGGACCTGCCGTTCTTCTTCAAGAGGACCAACTTTGCCTCCTTCCAGCCCTTGGGGAACATCCCGCAGCGGAAACAACTGTCGAACAGCTGTCGCAGCCGGTCCCCCAGGCCAACAGATAGAGCCAGCACCCAAGCCCGACCAGGTATTCCGTCAGGGCCTGGTGCTGTATTGCGAGCCCTGAGGCGCTTCACAGCACAGACCAACTCCTCCTCGGTCACCCCCAGATCATCGGACCAGATGGTCGGTTCCGACGATAGCCCGAGGGGAGAGGGACTGTCCTGGACCCTGGGAAACAGTGTTTCAACGACACTCCCCACCAGATCAGGGTCCAGAGTTTTGGTCAAAGGAGGGACCCATGGACGCAGCTTACCTAGTACCATCTTGAACGGGCGCCCCCACGGATCCCTATCCAGTCCCTCGAGGAGTTCACTCCAGGACTGAGCCTTCGCATTGGCGATGGCCGCCTGGAGCGCTGTCGTAGCGCCTCGGTATACCTCGTAGGCTCTATCCTTTACTTCGGCAGGAGCTCGTTGCCTTCTCCTAGCTCTGATGTACAGGCGTCTGGAGCGCACGCATGTCTCCCGCAGCCGCGCTATCTCTTCTGACCATCAGTACACCGACCTACGCTTGGTTGGCCTGGCTCGGGGCATCAATAAGTCGCAGATCGACGTCATCGTTGCCCGGAACCAGGCCGCCTCCCTCTCAGGATCGGGCAGATCCTCTTCAGCATGGCCTTCTGGCCAGGCCGCGACAATGGCTGCAGCTTCAAGAAAGTCTCGATTAAGCCGCTTGAGGGCCCATCGTTGCGGCAGGCTGCTACTACGGCGGGCCACACGGCCAGGAGGGCGAAGAGCCACATCAAAAACGATGTGGCGATGGTCGGATAGCGTAACCATCTCTTCGGCAACTCTCCATCCCGACACCATGTGTGTGGCAGAAGGAGTCGCCCATGATAAATCCACGATCGACTCCCCCTGCCACCGCACACATGTACTTACGGACCAAGATTCATTCAAGAGTCGGAGGTCATTACCTGCCGCCCATTCAACCGTGGTCTCCCCCCTGCGGTTGTCTCGGGAACTCCCCCACGCACGAGAGTGAGCGTTGAAGTCGCCCAAGACAAGCACGGGACGGGGCAGGCATCTGCGGATGCAGTGTCCCAACTCGTCCAGGAACGCCTCGTAATCAGCGAGATTACAGTTGGGGGAGATGTAGCAGCCTACAACGGCTATTCGTCCCCACTCAGTGGCCACAAAACCCGGTCCCTTTTCAATAAGGGCACAAGGGGGGTCACTTTCGCCACCACCCCAGTAAATAGCTACGGAGCCCACATCGTCCCCAAACCATCGTGGATGGTCTGGGACACGATAGGGCTCCCCTATTACGGCAAGAGCAATTGACCACTGCGCGAGGGTTTGCAAGAAAAGATCCTGCGCACCTCGGCAGTGGTTCAAACTGCCCTGGAGGACTCGAATGGTTTGATCCATTACGAGGCCTTCATGGCCTCCTGGGGCGGGCCATGGCCCGCTGGAATGGCCGCCACTGTTGAGGCCGTTCCGCTTCCCGGTGTCGGGGCTGGAGGATAGGGCTTTTTGCCCTTCCTCTTACCCTTAGGAGGGGTGCACTGCTTGCTACCCATCCTATGGTCAGCCTTACAGCCCTTGTCAGAGCACAGTGGACATTTGCGCGGACGCGTGCATTGGCTCGCCCGATGATCGGGTTCGCCACACGCGTAGCACAGGTTGGTGCGGTTCAATGTGCTCTAACACATGCTGCGTACGTGCCCGTACTCCAGACACCGGAAGCACTGCAGCGGCCTTGAGGTCAGGTAATCCACCCGAGCCGAGACCCACCCGATGACGACGTGCTTTGCCGCGGCAAGCTTGCGCACTACCGCTAGTGGGCAACGCACCCACACCGTGCCCAGGGCAGTGGGCGAGCGATGGACTTCGCCCACTTTGACGTCATCAGCCGAGCAGTCCCCAGCCTTGGCGACCGCCTCCGCTACCTCCCGAGGTGTGACGGCTTCATCGAGGTCTTTGAGCCTCAATTCAGCCATCTTCATCGGGCGCGCTATGCGCACACCCAGATCCGCGAGGGCTTCGCGCATGCGAGCTGCCAATGCGTCAGCTTTCGGCGCACATTCCGGGCCCGACACCTCTAAAATTAACCCCCCCGTTAATGCTCGTTTGGGGCGGACTGTGTCCACCCCAACGTCCGCCAGCCTAATACGTACTTTTGCGGCCGCCATTACCGCAGCATATGTGACGTCGGAACCCTCCGGAACCGTCACAGTGATCGCTGCAGTGGTAGGCAGCCGCATTGGCGTCGCCTTGAGGGCAGGCTTAGGCACGGCCTTAGGGCCGGTTTTGGGCGCAGCCTTGGAGCCAGCTTTGGGGCTCGGCACTGCCGGTGGCAACTCACTCGTTGCCTTGGGAGCCTTTTTCCTCTTCCCTTTTCCACCTCTTACCACCGTAACCCAAGATGTCGTTGGAGCCAACGGCACTTGATTCGCGGTGGGCTGCGACTGCACCGCTGGTGGGCTCACTACTGGTGTTGGCAGCTGTTGGCGCTTCGCCTTCGTCTTCCCTGCCTGCCCTGGCGGTACTGTGGGAGCCGCGCTTATTTGGGGTGGTGTTTGCTGCGACTTAAGAGCCTCAGCCAACTTCCTGTCCATGAGATCGCCTATGCGCTCCATGAACCTCCCCTCCCATTCCTTCCCACCAGCGACAGATGGTGACACCGCCGCTTTGGCTGTGCTCCCAGCACTCGCCTGCCTACCTACTTGCTGGCTGACGCACTCAGTCAGCTTTTCTATCTTTACAGATAGGTCAGCGATCTGCGCACGCAGCTCAGCATTCTCCCTCTCAAGGCGCTTGACATTCTCATCAGCAGTCGCCCGCTGGACGACCACCAATGAGGCCGCCTGCGCCTTCCTCGCGGACATCCGCAGGCCGTGAATATAGTCACCCCGCATGTTCTTGGACTTGTCGGCGATTTTCTCGACAGTCTCGAGGTTGGCTTTAATCACGGCATACAACTCCTCAGTTGGCCGCGTCTCCATCTCTCTCTCGAGGTCATCTGCCTTCGGCAGCTTCCCCTTCGCCCTTGTGTTTGAAGGAGAAACGGACGGGTCGAAGATATCGTCCTCGAGCGAGTTCCTCTCCTTCAAAAACGTGGCGCGCTTGGACCCCGGAAGGTCCGAGGCGCCATCCTCTGGCTTCCTCCCTCGCTTCCGCGCGGTGCGGGATACCTCCGACGCCGTCGAAGCAAATGAGCAGACGGACATACTGGAGCAGTCCGACTCCTCACCGCCAATACTGGTCACACTAGACGACCTAGTGACCGGCTTCTTAAAGAAGCCCGCTCCGGCAGTGGTTGTCGAAGGGGAACACCCCTCACCAACCACCGCCGGAACAATCATCTTCCGCGCCGGAGCACGGGAAGACCTCCTTACGTCTTGGCATTTCTTGCCCCCCTCAGATACGATGGGGCTGAGTGCCGTAGCACTGTGGGATTCTACAGCGTCGGAGACGCTGATACCCACCTGAGGTATTTGTTTTTTAGAGGATGCCATCATGTTTTTTTTTTCCTTTTTTAAGGGGTGAGGTCCCCTGTGTGGCACCTTATTGGCCGGGTTCCCCCCGACCATACCGCGCATGTAAACCCGAAGCAGCACTAAGCATAAAAATGCAGGTCCGGATTTACACACGCAATACTCCCCTCGGCAGGCGCCGAAACCATATATTGGGATTTGGCCCTCCACTGATTCTGATGGATCCCTCACGTGGGTGGCTTAAACAGGCCGCCCCACCTTCTCGGCGGAGTAGGAAACTCCTTTCCTCCGCCAGACTTCATCCGCTGCGCTTTATGCTAATTTCATAGAGACACGCAGAGAAGCCTCCCCTTTCCCTCCTCGAGGCCCCCAATCCGCTAGTGAAGCACCGACCCACCCGCACCGAGACCCGAGACCGAGCAGGACGGCGCCGCACCAACCGTTCCCCTATCCGCCGCCCGGGGACGCGCCGCGTTGGGGTACACCTCCCCACTCACTGGGACAACCCAGCAGGTCCGCGGTGTCGGCAATGCCTAAGCCAATGTGGCCATGGGTCGAGTGACGATTAAAGTTCAAAAGATTCGGTTTCAAAACGCACTCAATTGACTTTTTGAGGGTTCATCGTAAAAAAACACTAGAAATAGTACGTTGCTATACAAGGGGCGTAGGAGTTCATTTGCACCCAAGATCTTTTGGCGTACGAGCGAGCGAAAGCGAGCAAGGACTCTAATAAGTCGAAGGTGTTAATGATTGCAATAAAGAATTTTCATCAATTTAGACCCATAAATATCACACAAACAATAAAGAAAAATATGAAAACTAATTATAAAGCACGCAGAGCACAATATTACTCTGTCATATTTTATTTCCGTACAAGTGGACGGATATCCAATAGCTAAATATTATATTATATATACATATATAATATATATATAGAGACAGACCTCAGTATGCTATAGGCAGAGCGACTTAACCTACTCTAGAAGTAAGCTACGCGAGTTCGGATGATCCCGAAAAATTCAGGAACACCCGCCTCTGAGAACATTCTCGACGCACTGCAGAACCTCGGCAACCTCATAATACCCCGGTAGACATCGGATTGCCTCCGTGGCGCAGTGGGCGTATAGCCGACTGAGACGCAGGAGGTAGCGGGTTCGATTCCCGCCGCGGAACAAATGTTTGCATGATCTACAGATATTTGTTCCGTATCTGGGTGTTTTTCTATATATTATGTATAAGTATTGTTACGAGCTGAGGGTTCGGGATAAAATAATGGGAATCAGTCTGACCAAAATAACACTTTTATTCAACACTATGACGATGAATACACGAACTTGGTCACACGTAATCACAACACACTAATTCACACCACTGGTGCACCACTTAAAGTCACCGAAATGTTCGCACGTATAGCTTAATCCAGACTGACTCGCGAGCAACTACTGTTCACGCGAGGCCCTTCTCCACGTCAGTCCTCCAGGGCTCGCTGAGACTCACTCACTGAGACTGACTCGAGACTGACTCGAGACTGACTGTCCGGCCATCTCTCCGGCCTATTTATATCGCACACATTTCGATTGTTCGAGAACGATGTCGATCCTTCCAGGAAAGGGTCGGTCCCTCGACACAATGGCCACTCCCCATTCTGCGAAACCACAAACATTAGCAACAATAACACAGCAAAACAAAAGCGTTCGAGAAGGTTCGATTATTACTCATTGTTTAACAGCCTCGGCGTAACCATATGTATTTACAAAAAAAAGTATATAAGTATTCTATCAGTTATCTGGTTCCCATAGTACAAGCTCTGCTTAGTTTGGGGCTAGATAGCGCTATGTGAAATGTCCAGCAATATTTATTTATTTATATTTATTTATTGTACGTATTTGACGTCGTACGTAGACGTCATTGTGTTCGTGGCACTATTTTGATAGTCAAAGATTACAATTTTTTTTTTGTTTTTGTGGGAGACTCGCGAGATCTCAGTTCGGGGCGAACCACTAGTATGGTTTATAACCTTATGATGTTCAATTAATTTTGCATCAAATTCTGTACCTACTCTTGAATAACAATGTCTCCTAATAGTCTTAAGGTCGGGCACTGGAAAGTGCGATACAGTTTTTACAACTGCATTTTTCAGTGTTTCATCTATGTGTGTATTATTTTAAAAAATAAATTATTGATTGATTTAAATGATTGATGTTGATGGCGTTTCTGGTGATTCAGGTGAAAAGATCAACTATCTCTATCTTCAAAGGTTTGTTTTCTGGAAGAAAACTCTTAATAGGGTTAAGCTCGCCTTTGTACATGTCCATTTTATAAACTGTTTCTGTCTGTAAATATATTTGTATACAAAAAATGAATAAAAAACTTATAAAAGATTTTTATCATCTCAGTCGTAATAAAATATTATGTATACTTGGGTCTAATCGATTAAGAACAACTTCGATTAGCATCCTTTTGTACTAGATGGAAAGAGAGCCTTATTTATGTTGCTGAAAACCTTTAGATGCAAGCCGTACAAGATCAGTCACTCTATGCAATCTATGGGACACTTAGATTTAGCAGTGGACGTCATATGGATGTCATGATGATTACTGTTTTACTAGGTGGGAAAACTAATATTAATGCTATCCTTATTCGAACAGGCTACTAACTGACATTTTCAATAATCTATCTGTAGATAGGGAATTGATACTTGCGTTTGATTGGCAATCAAACAGTTGCTAACTAATTCGTCGAAGAAACTGTTTTTCTCCGTAACGATTTTATTACTGCGTAAATTAAAAGATAGCTGACACGACTTTGCTAATTGTTTTTAATTGCTAAAGTTTAGGTGTTCTAAGAAGCAGCCGCCGCTTTATGATGGTTCATGATTTTTAGCCTTTGCGTTAAATAAATAAGGTTTTATATGCTTCTCTCCATGGCTTGTTTCCTTATAAATATGTTTAGCTACGCTCACATAAAAGCGTAATTATGAAACATTCATCTAGTTATTAAAATATTACAGAATTTAACAAAAAATTATCAGACTAATATTATAAATGTGAAAGTTTGGATGTTTGTTTGTTAATCAATCACGTCGTAACGGCTTAACCTATTTCGATGAAATTTGGTATCTACGTAGATTATAACCTGGATTAATACATAGGCTACTTTTTGTTGGCCAACGACGTGTGTGAAGCCGATGGCGGAAGCTAGTAATTCATGAATTAAGTTTAAAACCAGTGCGAAGCTGCGGGCGGGTCAGCTAGTAAACCTATATTTAGCTCATTCTTAAATTCTAGCAAATAAACGTTTTCATATCTGATTTATCTATCTTAACCCTGGCATTTATTTATAGGGATTAAACAACAATATGTATGGTTACTCTACAAGTTATAAAATAAGCCCCATGCCCTTTCAGAAAGACCAGCTTACAAATAGAAAATTGAAATACATCCATCTGTGTAGAGACACCGTGCCACAGGCAGACAGCTTTCAAACTAACACCTCAGCTCCGACTTCGTTAACCTTTGACTGGTGATGTAGGGCCTCATGGGCCTTGCAACACTTGCATAACGTAATTTTATCAGCTTTTTATTAAATCTCGGTATTTTGGGTTCCTAGTACCTTTAAGTTTAGTTGCTCCTTCGCCATAAAAAGAGATTGCGGTACCAATTATGTTATTTTGCTAAAGTTCTTTCGATTTTGGTGTCATTAGACAAAATTTTGGATACATGGTGATTTTGTCGAATGGTCAGATTGGTCAGAGTACAAGTTTTGTGATTGTTTTATTATAAATACAAATAAAAGTAATTATGCATTAAATGGTTTTATTTATCTAATACAAAAAAAATTTATAAATCTAAATATATAAAACAAAGTCGGGTTAGTTACACCATTTATAACTCAAGAACAGTCGACCGATTTTGATGATCTTTGATTTGTTGGATTTGTCTCCGCCCCGAAGAACTATTAAAATATTTGAAAAAAATCACTCAATAATAAATTATGAAGAAAATTAATTTTGTCATACATAGATGTAGCTAATGATGGCCGATTGACAGTTCTACCTGCGACATTGGCAACCCGCGCCATATTCGCTACGTATTCAATATACTAATGCGTTTAGAGTGCTGATGGAGCTGCCTAGATTCTGCAGCGCTTCAGGGATACTTGCCGCTGCGCGAGTTGACTGTTTCTACACAGTCATGCGAAAACGGTGTACATCTCTATTGAGCAGGATTCGGGCTAGCTCCAGCGGCATCCTATGAGTGTTTGCAAGTAGGTTTGATTGCCAGTATCATTGCTGCATCAATCATTGCTGCATGGTACATACGAGTATACTGGCAAATAAAAATACCTAGCTTAATTGTAGTTTTTTTTAAATATACTTACTAACATTAGTTTATTTAAGGAATTTTAATTAAACTTACACAAAAGTATATATGATCCTAATAATAAGTTGATGGAAATACAGGATTAATTATTATTATTATTTTATGCATGTCAAGGCGGTATGAAGTTTGCCGGGTTATCTAGAAAATAATATAAATAGGTCACTGATTTTCTAAATTACCGAAAAAGAATAAAGGCCTGACAGATCTCACGTCACCAGTTGCTTCACAAATATGCTAAGACACTAATGAAAGGTTAATGTTCCGGCTTGATGACTTGAAGATGAGACTTTTCACCTCTATGTCTCGTCACGAGCGCAATGCAATGCCATTTAGGCCAAGACTTAGTTGGACGTAACCTGTGTTGTAATGCAATTGTTATAGGCATTAGCTCAGATTATACAAACAAACAGATAGAGCGCGCCGAACGTGCGAGTGAAGCCACACAAGCGAATACAAATTTAAAAGCGAATACAATCTCGCGGCAGTGCGTCGTACTGCTTGAACGTCTCGAGTGATTCATTATTTTCTGTCAAAAATGCTGTCTTGTGTTATTAAACAGTGTAAAAGTTGTTCCCAAAAACAAAAAAAAGTGGATGGAATATCATTTCACAAGTAACTATAAATTATTTAATTGATTTTATTATTTATTCAATAATTAAACGGTTGTCTCGAAACACAAAACCTCGACATTAGTTCGACTGTGTTGCCAGTTTTCGGCAAAATGTTTTCCCTTCAATTGGGGAAACTACCTGTTGATCTAGGCGTTAGCTAGCCTGACTGTTAAATGTACGGACGTGGGTTCGATTCCCACGCGTAATCTCACGCCTAAATTGTTATTCCGAATTTGTATGTATTTCTATAATTATGTTATTGCCGTTTACTGTGATTCGGTGATTAATATCTTATGCGGGATTTTAAATGTAATTGTATATGTATAACAATTTAGTTCCGTATGTATATATGTAATGTATATACATTACATATACATATACACATATATAATAAATGATATATATAGAAAAGTAATAGCGATCCGCCCTCGCTTCGCTTCAGGAAAAATATCCTACCAGAACATTTTACCGGGATAAAAATATCCTATATGTTAATCCAGATCATATTCAATATGTGCAAAATTTCACAGAGTGAATCTGGTAAAGTTGTTGATAGAAAAGTATTTAATGGTGCGATTGCACTATATAGCAAAATTAGAAACTAATTCTCGACATGTAGAAGCCAAACGGCAATATTACAAGAAATTAGTGCAAAATTAAGGTGGTTAATTTTTTGGCAATATAATTAATTATGATTTTAATAAATATTTTGGATTCATATGTATGTTTTTTTATCAGTATAATGAAATGAATATACTATATAATAATATATAATACTATACTATTATATATATATATATATATATATATATATATATATATATATATATATATATATATATATATATATATATATAATTACTACAGAAAAAACTAAAGTATTATTATAAAGTCCATTTTTCCAAAAAGTGTTATTGTAATTTTTCTAATTCTAATAACAGTCCGGAGTCAGGAATATATCCTGCGTTGTTGGCTAGTCTCTTGCGAGATGGCCGCCGTAGCCGTAATTCGGCCAGGAGGACATTGAAGTCCATGTAAACCTCAATAAACACCGGACGGACCGCTAGTTATAAAAATCTTCACATATTATTTCTTCTGTAATTTTACAATGCGTTTACAATGGTACATGAAATATTTAAGTGTTTAATAAACTAGTTAATTAAACAATTATTCAATCTTAATACTCATACAAATTTGTATTCAATTAGTAACAAATTCATGTATCCAAATAAAATTTTAGAACCAGTTGTCGTAAAAGGACATTAAAAAAAATACAGGGAGTTTTTTCTTTTTCTGGTATCATTACACGCACACTGATGCACGTGTCCCTATAGAGCTATTTCTAATCGCCACGCACACATGAATGATAAGTGGCGTCATACTGTTTGCTGCGTACACTCCATATGTTTGTTTGTATAATCTGAGGGCATTAGTAACTGCTTAAAGGCCAAGGCTTATAAAAAAAAGTTGGCCGTCTTAGAATGCTCGAATGTGAAACATTAAAGTTGAGGGTAGAATTTATAATTAACTAGCTGACCAATCTGCAGCTTCGCACACGTAGTTTATTCATTAAAACATTACCCTCCTTTTGCGCAGTTAGGTAAAATAGCCTATGTCACCCGAGGATAGTGTAGCTTCTCAACGCAGAAAGAATTTTTTAAATCGGTCCACTAGTTTCGGAGCCTATTAAAAGCAAACAAACAAACGAACAATCAAATCTTTCCTCTTTATAATATTAGTATAGGTAGACTAGCTGACCCCGCAAACGTTGTTCTGCCATATAAATTATCAAAAAATCAAATGCAGAATGAAATGTAAAAGTGACGCGACACTTCATGCAATGACTTCACTTCAATGAACGACGGATTAAATGGATATTGTTCATACAAAAATATTAAAAATCGCGATAAACAATGGGGGTGGGGGTAGGAAGGTTCAAAATACTTTACGACCTATTCTCATACCTACCGAATATACACAGAAAATTTCATAAGAATCGGTCAAGCCGTTTCAGAGGAGTTTTGTTACAAACACTGTGACACGAGAATTTTATATATTATAGATGAAACCCAATAAAGAAATATGGAGTAAACTAAATAAAACAACGGTCCAACGGACCAACGGCCTTGGAACTATCAAACGCAATATAAATACGCATGACGGCATGACGGCATTCAAGTCGGTCTTAACCCCAAGGCGCGGCAAAACATGTTTCACATCAAAAACTTTCTTTTTGGGATAAAAAGTACGGCCGCTGCTTCTCGGAAAAAATTAAAAGGTCCAGTCTAGCTCAAGTTTCGAAGTTATTTCTCTAGATAATTAAGTTTCTTGAAAACCTACTTTTTCTTTCATATTTATAGTCCTCTCGTCCAAAATATATTATATACAGGGTGATTTTTTATCAGTACCGCTTAGGCGAAGTTTGAAACTGTTGATTTCATTCATTCAAAACTATTCTACACTTTATTTTACACTACAAAAATATAAACAAAATATAAGATATAAAGCAAATAGCATAAATACAAATACAAAAATATTTATTTTGTGTCCATTTGAATACATACAACAAGTTATACGTGTACCAAACACAAGACGACAAAATAGGTCGTCACTCAGAGGTGTGCCACGTCTCGTCGCACTGAGTTCTCGCAGTGCGAGGTGATACGTTATTTGGAGCGGATCGCGCTCACCCTGATGAAGGTTCACGAATTGAACCGAAGCATTGTCGGTCGAAACACCGATAAGACGGTACGTGATAAATCCCGTATTTATAATAATGTTTGAAATCAATCACGTAAAACACAATATTTCACATTAAATTCCTTTCACTATCGGTACCTATTAATACCATTTGATTGTAACTCCAAAATAGGCTAACAGCTGTGGCGGTTTTTGTTTTGTTCCCGACATCTTTCAATGTTCAAACGTAGAAACCTGTTATTAGCCTTACGTTTAGTTCTAAGTTATTTGTTCATACAAATTGTATCGCCGTTGGTTTCTCTAAATAAATAAATGTCCCTTCTTCATTATCATCATCTTCACCCACTGCTCGGTATAGTCCTCCCCAAGTTTGTGCCATCCGCCATGATCCTGCGAGAGAGATCATCCTCAATGGGTGAGACTAGCGCTAATTTCCCTTAAATCCAGTGAAAAGGCTCTCAGCACAAAAGAAATCTAACAAACAAACATAAAAAAACCCTTCAAGAAAAATACCTAAGCAACTTCAAATACTCAAGAGCTAAATAAACTTAGTACTCGCTCAAAAACCATATCGAGTAACCCCTTAATAAATATTAAAATTAATTGAAGGCGATACTTTGGTAACTCTAAGCGAGTTTTAGGGATCATAGCAACCCCTGTGGCCCAATTAGAATAATTTGGGGTATCGCCTTTCAGACAATTATTGTTTTTAGTAGACGAAGTAAATTGCGATCCCACGGGCCGCAATCATCAGACCTGCAAGAGCTTAATTAGTTGAGACGAATTGGTTTAGACGAGCTTTTCTATGCAAAATAATTTAAAAATAATGGAATATAAAAAAACTACGAGCCTTACAGTAGTCGCATATGATGTGTAACATCTGACCACCAAACGCACTCATTGTCATTTTTAAGAGTAACTCTACTAGAGTTTCTTGTGAAAGGGCTCGCCCGGGGATTTGCTAGCACCATACCTATTTCTACCGCCAAGCAGCATTGCTGTGTTTCGGTTTGAAGGGAATGGTTACCGGTGAAATTACAGGCACATGAGGCTTTACACCTGTATGCCTCAAGTTGATGGCCCCAGGGAAGTGCATCGTAGGGCACATTTCTAAGGAGCGTGACCTACGAGGCAAACTTTGTTATAGGCGATGGTTACCACTTAACATCAGGTGGGCCATAGGCTTGTTCCATCTCCATAGTAAAAAAAAAACATCAAATAGCGCGCGCTTCCTCGGTTTCCCGTTACACATTTCCGTCCCTTTTGCCAAAATCACTCCCCCAAACCGAAAGGAATGATGCTACACATCAAAAAAATCAAAGGATTTATGCATTTACAACGACGGCCGCAGTGACAGAAATGTTCTTGAGTGGCGACCACGCAGTAGAAAACGCAGCGTAGGTTGCCCCCCCCCCCCTCCTAGATGGAAAGAATACCTGATAAAAGTTGCTGGAAGCCGTTGGTTACACGCCGCATGAGATCAGTCGCTCTGGAAATCTTTGGTCAGTGTGGCCTATGTTTAGCAGTGGACGTCCTTTGGCCGATACGATGATGACGCGTGTACTCGCTCAAAACAGTAAAAGAAAATCATGAGAAAAACATTAGTTTAGATAGTGCGTATTGACTATGCGTATTCCCACGGATTGAGGTTAAATAAGATAAAAAGCTCTGTCTTGTTCAAAAGCTTCTTTTGGAAAAGTAATTTTTCAACAAAAAACTTACAACCAGCGACGACCCATCTGTTGCTAGACGCGCACTGTGGATAGATAGTAACTCTTCACCACCTGACTTCATTCCCTCTCAAGAACAGCTTCCACCAAGGCATAACCTGCCATGGCCAGTATGGAAGTCCTTAAATAGGCTTCTCACACAAGCAGCCTGCACAGTCGATGAAACACCTGCTAATGTGCTCTTTGTGCACGAACACCTGCACAATGTAAGACTTAAAAATGGGTTCTCCTGGCGCCATCAATGTAAAGTAAAGTACCTATCTAACACAATATAAGTAGAGCTATTGACACGCTAAGAAGATGAAGAACAAAAAACTTATTAGAAATGAGGGATGCAAACTGTACTCAGCACCTTCATTCACTGTTTTGATCAATGAATTGTTGATAATTGAAGAAAACTCCTCATTCACTTTTACTGCAATAGAATTTTTAGTTGGAACCTTTTATACAATTCATAATCAGAACCGCAAGCAGATTCAAATTAGCGCAAATACTAGTAGCCTAAATAATTATTTCGGAAGCTCCGTTGTCTAGCATCCGTCTCTATTAAGAGATCACCATGGTACCTTATTATTGCATTACCACAGAAGTTACAATGAATTCCTAATTTCGGTTTAATCAGTAACCGCCCGATTGAGTTATTTGACCACACATTAACACAGCAGGTTAAATAAAATCTTTTAAAAAAGGGTGACAAATTAGAGTATTTTTTGTAAACAGAGGCATTGATAGTCATCATTAATAGTTATCTGAAACGTATTATGAAACTAACTTAGCTTATAAAATTATTAATTAGCCTAGTTCGCTAGATTGTAATAGATACAATTAGAAAAAAAACTCATGGCTATATTTCCTCGATTAGTCACCCTTGGCACATAATAGTAGCTTCTATTTTATACCCAGTCCCTATTTTATTCATGTTTTTTTTATTGCTTTTAATTATTATTTTTTTCTGTGTGTGCTATATAAATTAAGGGCTCTATTTATATTTCCTAAAATAAAATATTTTTATTATACTTTGGAAGTTATACTTTTGGCGCGTTTGGAAAAAAATATTTAATATATGTAGTAGATTTTTTACAATGCGCGCGCACACCACCAGCCAAAAAGCGATATAATGAAGTTAGCTGATAACTGTCTCATGCGCGCGCACACCGACAGCCAAAAGGCGACATGATGAAGTTAGCTGATAGCTGTCTCTCTGGTTTCCGTGAAAACTCGTAACTATATTCAAAGTAGTTTTTTTATTAATTTGTACCTTTTACAAACAAAGAGTTGTGGCATACGGGATGAAATCTTTAGCTATTTTTCTTCTGTTACACCAAAAAAGTATAACTGTTTACGTGAGTACATAAGTACACACACACTTTTTTTATTTATAATGTAACCACCCAACTGCAATGCACTTTCGTCTTTTAAAGAGTTTTAGAGAGTCTTTGAACTTTAGAAAAAAGTAGCCGGTCGCAGTAAATGTTCCACCTCATTTCGGAAAGTAAATGTCACACGACATGCGATGTCGAATAGTACTCGTATATCCGACATCGACGAGAATCTCAAAATAAAAATGTGAGGGAACATGTCGGGAAATATAAAATATTCGGTGCTTGCTGGCTGCACCCGGGGCGACCACAAACCCGCATACAAATCAAATGCGATTGTCATACTTTGTCCTACAGACTTTTGATCGAAGTAGAATACACAAAATATGATTGTATGAAAACCAAGCATGCTTGTCACATAGTCAGCGACTTAGAATAGAATAATCATTTATTTGGTATACACAAAATGGAACATGAAACAATTATAAAGAACAGTAGGCACAAATGAAACTATTAAGACAGTTCGACTCATGTGTCGTCGGATGTTATACACCTCTGATTTTCAGCTGAAAAATCTGTTTACAATTTCAGGTTTTAAACTTCAATTAGAAATATTTAATATTCTTTGGTGTAACTAGTTTAATAAAAGTAAGGATCTTAGGTTATTATTCATAACTAGCCAAACCCACCCCGGCTTCGCACCGATTCAATATATAATAATGTCTATGGTCTTGAATTAAGACACAAATCCCTTATAAAAAAGCAGTTTAAGTTTTTGAGGGTTTTTGAGGAGTTTTTGAGTCTTGAGGTGTCATGTGACGGTATTTCACTGGCAACCGTAACCTTCAAAAGTTGATGGACACAGGGCAGTGCATCGTATGGCACGTATCTAAAGACCTACGAGGCAATACTTTGCTAGAGAGAACTGCTTGTCTGCGCTATCTAGGCGTGACCCTAGACTCAAACTTTTAACAACACATTTTATCACACTTCAAAATTATAAGAGGCGCACTGACAAAGTATTTGATAGCATCAGATTTAATAACAATTTTCATTAATCGTTTTCCCTGTTTCTTAGGTGGGCACCTCTATAACAAGCTTTCTGTTGAGGATCGTCTGTGTCATCTCAAGCCTTGTGAATTTAAAAGGTGCCTCACACAAATTCTTTTGAGTTACTCGTACGATAAAACTGAGCACCTACTTAATGTTTTGAAGTAATAGTGTAATAAACCTAATAATTTCAATTATTGTAACAACTTACCCTCTCACGGATCATACAAACTCACACTTAGGCACCCCCACAACACAACACTCAACAATGACTCACACACACACACCCTCATTTACACACACTCATATACACAATCGCACACACTCGGATCATAACACCGATCTAATTCATGTTCCTATTATTGCAAAAATCAAATATTATACCGCACAATTGTATTAAATTTATATTAATGTACTTCTAATTGCATATATACATACACATAATAATAATTGGTCTTATTTATTTGATATTAAACAGGGGAAGCACAGCTGCCTATCATACAAGCTTTTCAGTCTAGTTTAGGCAACTGAGGCTCATACATAATTGTTGTCACATAATGATCTTACATGTACCTACCTAATAATTATGTATTGAATTTTTGGGGGTTTTTAGGGATGCAAGGGGGCAGCTCAACATCTTAATGTCCCAATAGTCAACCTCACTTGCACGTGGTGCATCCTGCCGACTAGCGGACGAGGTTCTGGCGACCGGTTGGTGCCGGTATAGTCCTCCGTAAACTGGCACAATTAAATCTCCTGACCGCTGACGGGCAGCAGCGTCAGCGGCGCGACAAACTGTGCCCTGTGATCACCAACTCGCATGCCCAGCGTGGCGATTATGGGCAAACCCTCCCAATGACAAGTACAACAACGAGAAGAGCCGAAGACCGGGCTCAGTGGCGCGTATTGGGAGATGCCTATGTCCACCAGTGGACTAATGTGGGCTGATGATGAACTAAGGGGACTTGCGCAACGATGCCTAACCGTATTTAGTGCCTAAATATGATTTAAGAGAGTTTTCAAATCATATAAATACGTCAAATTTAAACATATTTACTCGCTGAATACGTTTATATATCGTTAGCCGGCCTAAGTGTAACTATAAAATTATTTGTGTTCAGTTTAAATTTGATCGTGTTAAATGTTTAACCACTGTTGCAGCTGCAAAGTTGCATTACTTTATTTTATTTGTGGCCTGAAACCTCATAGAGGAAATTAAAAAATGCGGTTGCATTCACGAGATAAATCATATTGTCAGTGCAGACTTCGAGTCTCCCGGGAAATGTGAGCAGCGATTTTAGATTACATTGTCACAGCGAAATACGTAATTATGCTCTCAATATTTAGCAAACTGGTGAATTAAATTGTCTGGCGTTAAAAGTATTACGGATGAACAACGTTTTTAAACAAAGTTTCATTTTCTTAATTAAATATAGTTTATATCGGTACTCTAATCAATTAAGCTAACGAGTCTTAGAAAGTTAAAATTAAAGTAAGTTAAAGTTCAAGGTAAACTTGAATCTAACTAGATTTTTAACTTTTTAAGGGTTTGACCACAGAGCAGTTTTGACGCATTTGAAAAAGCCTGGGTACAAAAAAAACTCGATATTTGGGTGTTGCATGAGCTTTAGTTACAGCTTTGTATACTAAATACTGGCTGTATACTACCCAAAGAGGGATTTCTAATCATACTTAATATTTACAACTTTAGAAAAAAAAGATAAGGAAATAAAGAAGGCTTTAATAATAATGATAATACTAAATACTTTTTAAAAGTAATATTCCCCGACCTATTATGTTTTAAAACAAATAGGTTTTTCAAAAAAAAATACGAGCCTTAATAGCCTTAGTCGCATAGGATGTGTAACATCTTACCACCGCGCGCGCTCATTGGTCAAATCAAATTGCGCGCGCTTCCCCAGTTTCTTGTTACACAATTCCGTCCCTTTTGCTAAAATCAATCCAACAAACCGAGAGGAAAGATGTTACGCACCAATACCTTAACAAAAAATATATTATGGTTGAAATCGTATCTGGCATTTTAATTTTTTCGTAAGCTGCCATTGAATATTTGGCAACTTATGACAGGAACAACAATCATAATCGTTAAGTAATGGTATGGCTTACAATGTTCTGCGAGTCCAATTTAATAATGCGTTCAGGGCGCTGTCACGGCTCCCTTGCTTCTGTAGTGCCTCAGGCATGTTCGCCGAAGCACGAGCACGACACCTTTGATGCCATCTGGCGTAAAAAAACAGCCTCACTATACGCACGGTACGCGAGAGCAGCAACGCCATCCTGAACGTCATCGCCAACAAACCCGATTGTCCTCTGATGTGAAAGCTCACGCAGAGGACTAAACCGCAATTAGTATAATTAAGTACTAACTCCCCTAGATTTAAGTTTTTACTAACAAAATAGATCCATTGTTGTCTACATTAATAAATAAATTATTATTAATTATGATATTTTTTCTTTTAAATAAGCAGAATTGGGTCCCTGGATTCCAGCAGTTTATTTAGCATTGCTCCAATCATGAACGACACAACCCAGACGTTATTCAATCTGCGTACAAAGAAACGAAAAAAAGGAAATCTATATATTGCATTTTTTTAAATTTGATTTTTATCATTTTGCATGCCGTAATAACTTTGTACGAACGTCACACAAGAAATTTAAAAATCAACTACTAAATGACAAATAATTATGATTATAATATAACACTGAAGCAATAAGTATGATTATTAAGAACCAAGTCTATTGTTTTTTCTTTACCCTATGCTGTACCACTGCTGGGCAAAAGCCTCCCCCTCATCTCTACACTTATCTCGATCCTGTACCAAATCCCGCCAGTCCCTATAAAAAGTGTCAAAAGAGCCATGGAACGCAGCGTGTTAGGGGTATAGAGAATCGACAGGATCCGCAATACCACACTGCACGCGAAAACCGGCATCGCTGATGCTGGCAACAAGACTGATAGGCTGAAGTGGGACTGGGCGGATCACGTCAGTCGTATGGTCACAGACAAATGGGCAACAATCGTCACACAATGGGTGCCTGCAGATGGGTGTCGAAGCCGGGGCAGGCCGAGGAAGCGTTGGAGTGACGACCTCGATGCATTCCAAGATGGTGGGACGTGGCGAGTTATCGTGAGATATGGAGGAACGTGGGGAAGACCTTTGCCCAGCAGTGGAAAAGTATAGGTTAAAAAAACATTTAAAAAGTCACTTAATACGTTTAAGGATCGTAGTGCAAGCCCGTCTCGATTTTGAAAACAATCAGGTACATAAAGATTTCATCCTTTCAGTTTACGGCCATCTAAATTCCACCCACTAAATAAACCTTAGCTGCTGAATTTTTAATCCTACACGTGTTGTGGTCGTAACCGCTTCGCCGTAAACCGAAGGATATTAGTCGTAAACCCGAAAGCGAACGGTTTCTATCAAAACTTATCGATACTGTCCGGTTATGGTATGCATAACTGATGGCCACGAAGTAAGCGATAATGCCTATGGTAATAACTCTCGCGACTGATAAAATAATGGCTTTCATTTCGTGGAAAGGTATTATTTTGTATGGAGAGTAGTACTAAGATAATGATGATTTCAATTTTATAAAAATGACACCTAAAAACATAATTTCGTTATAATATCACATAATATATTTTTCATCCCATCTATTCGAAAAGAGGCCAAATGAGTCATTCCGGTACACTTAATAACAGTGACGAAATGACATTTGAATTTGGAACAATTCGCTTCGATAAAGTGCTGGCCGATAATAAAATAAGCGCGCCTGCCGACACGACATTGCATAATCAAATGAAAAAAAATACGCGGGAACTTCTTATTCGTTTTTTTGTTACTTTTATCAAAATATTACTGACAATTTTAATTTGATTCACACAAACTGAATAAAAGATGAGTTTTAATAATGAAAGTTAAATAGTAACACCAGAAAGTGTAAAATTAATCGCAGAAACTTTCATAAACAATTAACTACCAAACAAATCGAGAAATAAATATCTAAAAGCCTATGAAAATTTAATTACATGCAAAAATCGAAATGAAGCAGTCATTTACAGAAACTGTAAATGATCCATGATCAGAGTCTGAAGTTATTACAAATACCCAAGTGATAAATAAGTCAACGATATTTTCTGTTCCCAATAAAACAGCTACAATGAACTTTCAAACTCAGTCACTACTAAAACCATCTCTTATTTATTTTTCTCATAGAGGGTGATAAAAAGCAGAGTGTATCACACGGTAAATTAATTAACCTTGAGCGACGTACTTTGAATCCCTCGCTTCGCTTAGGATTCAAACAATCGCTCTCGCCCTCAATACATTATTTTGGTCCCTTATGACACAATCTACTGTTTATTTATTAAGTACCGGTATTACTAGTTCAGTTTTCAACACCTATCAAGATCAATGTAAACGAGGAGGAGCTCAGATGCCTATCCTATAGGATTTTAGTCTAGTTTAGGAATCTGTACCTACTTACATTATGTTATACCTATGTATGTAAAATCTTGTATTATGTGATAAAAGAAATAACATAATTTGATAATTTCATTATGACAATGCCTATGCCTCATGATATAAATAAATAAATATTGCTGGACATTTCCCACAGCGCTATCTAGCCCCAAACTAAGCAGAGCTTGTACTATGGGAACCAGATAACTGATAGAATACTTATATACTTTTTTTTGTAAACACTTATACTTATATTATATATACTATATATACTACTTATACTATATAATTATAATATATATATAAAAACACCCAGACACGGAACAAATATCTGTAGATCATGCAAACGTTTGTTCCGCGACGGGAATCGAACCCGCTACCTCTTGCGTCTCAGCCGGCTATACGCCCACTGCGCCATGGAGGCAGTCATTGTAAGTCATGATAACTTCTGAATGCTTTCTAAAACAGTGAAATATTATACAAACACATTTGAACTCGCTACTCGCGTGTAATACGAGTGGCGAGTGTACTACTTACACGTACGTACACGCTATTCATCTCGCCACTCGCGAATAAGAACGTTACGAGTATTTAATATCGCTGTATTCACAGCCATACCATGTCTCTCACTAGAACCTGTTACAAGATCGTTGACTGTCTGCGCCGGATGTCACTGAAGGGTTCTGTACATAGATAACTAAGTAAATATTTAGATATTACTAGGATAGAATATCCAGAATAGTTTCACTACGGATATTCATTCTAAGGTTTGTTTTCATAACGTAAACACGTAGTAACAAAGTAGGTATTATCAAATAAGCATAAAATAATTATACAACCTGTTTTATCATGTACGACATTAATTTAAAACAACATTCGGAATCGTATTAACTGATTTTAGAGGTGGGTTTAATACCGGTAGCTTGAATATTAGCTTAGTTTAACACCTACTTACATGATGAATGAATATGATTTGTTTACATATTTTATACAGGCTGTTTCACTGATATTTTAGGACTTGAAATTAAGGTTGTTTGAAATTTAATTTTCTATGGTAATGAATTTGAAATAAAACCTATTCTACAACAATACTAGCCATTAGCCCTACAAATGTTTTCATTTAATGTCGTATATTATATAACAAAACACGTAGTATAGATAAAAAAACAGACATCCTATCAAGTCTCTGACTTCTGAGCTAGATATAAAGACCTGTGCTACAGAAGTCAGTAGCTTCTCCCTTTATCGGTAGATACAACATACAAAAATGTATTGCCGTGAACCATGATTGTAAATTGCCTGCTTGTTTTATTCTATAATGTTTTAGTCCGTGTGTAAGTGTATGTTTGTGTATTTGAGGGTGCATGTGTTCAGGTATGAGTGTGTTTGTATCTGGGGTAGTATTGTTGTTAAACATACTTTTATTTAAATGTTTTTAGTAGTAGTTACGTTTCCTACCTTAAAGTTTTATCGAAATGAGAAATTGCATAAGGTAAGCCTACACTATATAAATAACAATGTTAAGCAACATGATCATGGTTGTTATAAACGTGTTATTCATAAAAAAACATGTCATTTAATCTGGACGCACCCTTATACGATGTTATGTATAAGTTTAGAAATGTTATGTATGATTAGAATTTCGCTGATCACACTAATTTTATAAATGTGAAAGTTTAGATGTTTCTTTATATATTTATTGGTTTGTTTGTTTGTTACACAATCACGTCGTAACGGGTAAATCTATTTCGATGAAATTTAGTATGTGGTGGAGGTATTCAATCCTGCAGGTTTGTTATCGTAAACACAGTGAATAAATACAGTCAGTCTGTGACTCACGCGCAGGACGCACGTCGCTTGTCCCGCGATTTCCGCGCGCTACTCGCTACCGCTATATTGCTGGGCCATTTGACTGCCTCCGTGGCGCAGTGGGCGTATAGCCGGCTGAGACGCAGGAGGTAGCGGGTTCGATTCCCGCCGCGGAACAAATGTTTGTATGATCTACAGATATTTGTTTCGTGTCTGGGTGTTTTTCTATATATTATAAGAATGTATTTACAAAAAAAAAAAGTATATAAGTATTCTATCAGTTATCTGGTTCCCATAGTACAAGCTCTGCTTAGTTTGGGGCTAGATAGCGCTGTGTGAAATGTCCAACAATATTTATTTATTTATTTATTTATTGTGTATTTTATTTCTTCATTTCTATTCTACGTACTGTGAACTGTCTGATGTGTGCTCGTATGCTTTCTCTAAAGACTTTCGTAATCTTTATTATATCTATACAAATCCGACTTTGTTTTATATATTAAAAAATATATAAAACAAAGTCGGGTTTGTTCGAACACTTATAACTCGAGAACGGCTGAACCGATTTTGATGGTTTTTGATTTGTTGGATTTGTCTCCGCACCGAATAGCAGAATAAATATTAAAATATGTGACGTACATTGACAGCCCTCGTCATATGCATGTCAAGGCGGTACGAAGTACGGCGGGCCTACTAGTAACAAATAAAATGAATGTGAGTGGAACTGTATCCGAGTGTTTTCATTGTGTCTACGAATCAACGCTAACAAACCTGCAAGATTGAATAATTTCACTACAAATATGTACGTAGATTATAACCTGGATTAAAACATAGGCTATTTTTTGTCCCATAAATCAGATCTCATGGGATAAAAATGGGGTGTCAAGTCAAATTGCAACAGCGGGTTTAGCTGTATTTCTAGGTTACCTACACATTTAGTAACGGATACGAAGTCGGGGGCAACAGCTAGTTAACAATATTTTTAACTCAAAAGAACATTTGTAAAATAACACGCTCTTGTCCTTTCAAAAGTACCTACAATGATTTATTTGTGTTAATTATTTCAACCAGGAATTTAAAACAATGGAGAAGAGCCATCTACTGTTCCTGGAGTCAACAAACTAGATCGTTAGAAACATTCGCTTCAAGAATTATCACATTTATTCTTATGGAAAACCAAGCGTCAACTAATGCGGTTTTTTTAACGTGAATAGATCTTCGTTTGACCACAATCTCACCTGATGGTAAGCGATGTGGTCTAAGTTGGAGCACGAAGATCTAGAAGACACCTATTCACTCTTGGCTTTAATAGGCCCAGGTTGTAGTTTTTAGGAGTACAACTGAACAAATGTTTGCATGATCTACAGTCTGGATGTTTTCTATAAATTATAAGTATGTATTAAAAAGAATTATAGAAGTATGCATATCAGTTATATGGTTCTCATAATAAAAGCTTTGCTTAGTGGTGCGTATAAACTCTATAATTTGAACATATTGACTCGAAAATTACTAGTAAATTCACACGCGCGTCAACCTAGATTATTAGAGCAATCTAGGCTATAATTGCTGATTCAGCGGTGCTAACTTTAAGGCGAAAGAAACAAAAGATGCGAGTAGGCAACGAATTAAAGTCCAATTCATTAGCGATATGCCACATACCTTTGACCCAGCAATCTCCACGTAGATATAGGGCAACGCCGCGTTCTAGCTTAAAGCTCAGTCTAGGTACACTCTGCTGGCCAGCGGTAACACAACACAGTCCAGAATACGGACCACACTTGATGCAGGTTCAGTTCAGGGTTTTTTTAAGACGATGTGCGTCCGAGCGAAAGTATGGATCAACACAGTGCGAAAGCGCGTGCGCACGATCCAACGACATAGATGAGACTCACGCCGGCAATTATCAATGGTTCTAAAACGCTGACAGCGGCGAAAACTCGCAGAACATCACTCAACCAACGATATGATAGCATTTATGTAATAAATTAAGACTATTAAATCAATGCCTCTCAATATATAATAAAATATAATAATTATAAATTATGAAGCGCAACCATTTTCCCCGGCTTGAAAGTTCCTACTTTCGAAACATAAAGGAAAAGTAAATAAAATTGCATATCATCACAACTCTACCAAAAGTTATAAGAACTCTAAAGTTACGACTCTATATTACAATTAAGAATACTTAATTAATTATTCTACGCGGTAACTAAATCTAATACTGCACATTGGTGCACGATACAACTTAGTCTAATGAAACGAAAACTTATTGAGTTGGTAAAGGGCACAACTTTACCACCGGGCGACTCTGATAGATCCCGCCTTTAGTCTTTACGGATGCGACTCTACAAACTCCGTTTTTATCTGGAAATATTTCGGTGATTACTCCTAACGGCCAATGCAGAGGCATCACATTGTCCTGCATGGAGACGACAACCATACCGACCCGTACTGGATTGGCAGGGGTGTTCCATTTCTGTTTGGATTGTAGGGTATGCAAGTACTCTTGGCGCCACCGCTTCCAGAAAGATTGGACCAGTTTATCAGTCAATTCATATCGCGAAATAAGATGTAACCGCGTTTCATTGACTTCGCGAGCGGGAAGAAATAAAAGAGGTTTCGTATGCAAGAAATGCGCCGGCGATAACGAAGCAGGCTCTGACGGATCCGAGCTGATCGCATACAGAGGCCTCGAGTTTAATAAAGCTTCTACTTGAGTGAGGATAGTGTTAAGCTCATCAAAACTAAGAATTTGCTGACCGATGACCTTGAAGAGATGCGTTTTGACACTTTTAACTTCACTTTCCCAACAACCACCAAAATGTGGAGCTCTACAGGGGATGTTTTTAAGTGTGATTCGATGCTCTGCAAGTTCTCTTTCCCATAAGGGGTGATACTCTATAGCCAAGAATTGGTAGAGGTCTCTGAGACTGAGGACTTGGCCCCAATAAAATTGGTAGCGTTATCTGTGTAAAGACACTGAACCGGACCTCGACGCGCCAGGAAGCGTTTAAAAGCTGACAGAAAGCTTGCAGTGCTAAGATCTGAAGCAATTTCAAGATGCAGAGCACGAGTTGTCAGGCATGTAAAAAGACAGATGTACGCTTTCCTAGTTTTTTGGCCTCGAGCACGTACCGACGTGATCAAGAGAGGTCCCGCATAGTCGCAACCTGTTTCAGAGAAAGCCTTAGGAGCAGACTCAACGCGAGAACGTGGCAAATCCGCCATTATAGGAAATGTAGGTCGCGGTTTTGCTCGAAAGCAAATGTTACAATTAAAGGTAATGTGACGTGCAATACGTCGCGCAGACAGGATCCAAAACTTCTGTCGTAAGAGAGATACGAGCAAGTTTGGTCCTGTGTGGAAATTTTTCTCATGATAATGGGAAACTAAAAGTTCCACTATATGATCTTGACGCGGAAGGAGGATCGGATGACGCGAGTCAAAATCTAGCTCAGAGTTTGCTAGACGACCTCCAACGTGGAGAAGTCCTTTGTGAAGAAAGGGACTTAGCCGCTGTACTGGCTTAGAGCACAATTCATTGCGGGCTAAGCGATCGAGATCAGCTTCAAAATGAATCCTCTGCACCGATCGTAGCACAATGAATTCAGCAAACTCTAGGTCGGACGCGGTAACGGGCCCTCTAGGGAGCCGTTTGATGAACTTATAAACGAAGCAAATCGTTTTTAAGTATTTCAGCCAGGACGAGAACCTGGTAGAACGAGCGTATAAAATGTCGTCGGAAGGAGGACTTCCGTCCGAGCATTCGTGCGAGATCACAGGAAGAGCCACGGGCTTCATTTCCGGAAGCTCTTGCGACTCGCCTGAAACGAATGGTTTTATTGGCCATTCAGAGCGGGGAAGCTTAAGCCATGGCGGTCCATTTAGCCATAGTGGATGATGAACTAATTGGGCAGGCGTTAAGCCGCGAGAGAGACAATCACTAGGATTTTCAGACCCTTTCACGTGGAAGAAGTGATCTGCCGAAAGATTCTCTTGAATCTTCGCAATACGATTGGCTACGAAGGTGTGCCAGCGATGCGGTGCGGAGTGAATCCAACTCAAAGTTACAGTTGAATCCGAAAAAGCTACTACTACCTCAATGGCGTGACGAGCTGCAAAAAGATTATATACTCGCTTTATCACAGTTGATAATAGGAGTGCCGCGCATAGCTCGAGACGAGCTAGAGAAACGACTTTCAGTGGTGCGACTTTAGATTTCGCACACACCAGCGAAACGACGATACTACCGTCGAGTTTGACAACGTGGGCGTAGACCGAACCACCGTAAGCCTTCTCACTAGCGTCGGCGAAACCGACGAGTGAGAGCTTACAGCGTTCCACGACGCCAACATGTCGCAAAAATCTCAATTCAGAGATAAGTGGCAGTTCAGCTTGAAATTGATCCCACAGACGCACAATGCGAGGTGGGGGGACGTCATCCCATCCAAGTTTGACCAGCCAAAGCTCTTTGATAAGAAGCTTGGCGTATAAAATCATCGGTGCCACGAGGCCTAGAACGTCGAACAGACGTGCGATGGAGGAAAGAATATTCCGTTTCGTGCAAGGGCGATCATTAGGATTAACCTGGAAAGCAAAACAATCCTCATCAGGAAACCAACGAAGTCCTAGTATTTTCTGTGTTGGATCTTTACTTAAGTCCACGCTCTGTGAAAGTCGTAATGACTCTGGGATAGTCTGAAGAACATCCACACTGTTGCTAGACCACTTCGTCAGCTGAAAATCACCGAGAGAGAATATTTTTATCAGTTCACGAGCCGAGTCGATAGCTAGCGCAGTGCTAGGTATAGAACTCACTATGTCGTCCATGTAAATATCTCGTTGTAAAATGTCCCTGGCGAGAGGTAACTGTGTTCCTTCATCCTGACATAGCTGTTGGATAGTGCGAATAGCTATAAAAGGACTACACTTTAATCCAAATGGAAGCACTGAAAACTGATAGATTTTAAGTTCTTCTTCTTCATTAACCCGATATAAGATTCGTTGAAGCGAACGATCTTGTGGGCGTATACCTATACGTAGGTACATAGATTTAACATCGGCGGAAATAGCGACACTGAAAAGCCTAAAATTTACCAAGATGTTAAAAAGGTCAGCCTGAAGGACTGGACCTGCGTACAGGATATCATTGAGTGAGGTACCATTGTCTGTACATGCACTGGCATCTAGGACCACGCGCAACTTAGTGGTCACTTTATCCTCTCGAATAACAGCATGGTGAGGAATATAGTATTCCATTTCTCGCTCTTTACAATTTCGTTTGGGCAACACACATTCAGGTACGATATTCTGCACCAAAGAAATGTAATTATTCTGTAGATAATCCCGTATGACGTCATCATAAAGAAGCTTGACGTTAGGAAGCGATTTAAGTTTACGTTCGAGGCTAAAAAATCTCTTGCGAGCTATATCAAAAGAATTTCCTAACGCTGACGCGTCTGTTTTCAGTGGTAAAGCTGCCACATACTTGCCATTTTGAGCGCGGGTAATTGTGGTGCAATAAAACTGTTCACAGTGTTTATCATCGACACTATCAATGGACGGAGCAGTAACATCTTCAATCTCCCAAAACTTACGAAGATCGAAGTTATCGAACGAACTCGCAAAGAAAGACAGAGTGTCAGTTGGAGGTTCGACAATAGGTGCTTCTCCTAGAAGTATGTAGCCGAGCACAGTCTCCAATGTATCGGGGCAGCCGGGTACGCTGGTCACGTGACCTGGTCGCAATAACTTAGCGAACAACTTGACCCCTAGTAACATGTCTATATTACCTGGCACATCCCAGGTGTCATCCGCGAGTAGTTTAGGATCAATATGATTCAATTCGGTAATATTTATAGCACACAGAGGAAGCTGCCCGGTTATTTGATCCAAAACTAAAGCGTCAATTTCATACCTAGGCTGCGGGCGAAGCCGTGAGCCGAACGTAAGGTTCACCGAGCCGCGAACGGGCTGCGACGTGCCACCAATACCACGAACGGTATTTATCGAGTCCGCCTGTATAGTTAGACCGAGCATACGGCAGCAACGCGTTGTAATATAATTCTTTTGTGACCCAGGGTCCAAGAGACATCTAATCACCACGTCCTTACCCTTCCTACCTGCCACTAAAACCTTGGCCGTCGCCAGCACTTCGGTACTGCGTGTGGCCTGAACTTGGGCAGAAGAATGCGTACACAAAGCCACACGATCAGGAGTAGCCGGGTCAGCCGCCGAAGTTGAGGGGGGGGCGAACGTGGGGGCAAGCGCAGTGGCTTGCGTCGATTGCTCAAAATGCAATAAAGAATGATGTTTGCCGTTGCATTTCCTACATGTGGACTTAGATAGACACTTAGATACGGTATGTTGGCTGCTTAGGCAGTTACCACATCTTTTATTGTCTTTTACGAACTTAAATCTATCCTTTACGCTCAACTTTTGAAACGCATTGCACGTAAACAAGTTTTTATGCGTGGAATGACAAAGTGAGCATTCAGATTCAGTAGCTACAAACACCTGCGATACCTTAGATGAGGTGGTGGAGCCACCTGCGGGGGAGGGCTTAGTTGCCGCAGGAGAGGTGCGAAACAAGATTTTGACTTGTTCACGAACAAACTTTACGAAATAATCATAATCTAACTCTTGTTGATTACGAAGCGACATTTCAAACTGTTTTGCGATATCTGAGTCTATTAACTTAAGACCCAAATGAATAAATATAAAATCAGCCAAGTTATCTATTTTCAATTGTTTGAGTCCCGCAACCGTAGCAGTTAACTTATCGAAACCCTTTTCAATGTTAGCGGGCGTTGACCCGAACGATTTCAATGAGAACAGCTGATTTAGATAATTAGTGGCGAGCGCGCGAGTATCCAGGTACTTTGCGATAAGCGCATCCCAGACCACGCTGTAATTATCGCCAGACGGTACAATACCTACTGCCACATTCCCAGCCTTTCCCTTTAAACAACTCAGCAAATAATGAATGCGATCAGAATCTGATAAATCTGAGTTAGTATGTATAATACGTTTGAAAGTCTCATAAAAGAACGGAAAGTTCTGGATATCACCGTCAAAGGTGGGCAACTCGATTTTAGGTACCTTAATATGATAGGCATTAGGGCTCGATTTCGTGCTAGTCGAAGCCGCAGGAGCGGGTTCCTTGGATGTATTTGATTCAGTCAATGAGGCCAAAGTATTTTTTATCTCGCAGACCAATTCATCAAAGGAAGTTAAAGCACTATAGCTTACTTCGCACGTAGGATCTAATGTCAAATTTAACATATTTATCTCGTCCATAATCTCATTGAATTCGCTACGTAATGCATCAATTTGTTTAGCCTGAGCAATAAAGGTCTTACGTAATCTTTCGGTTGTTAAAGATTTTGTTGAATCAAAAATACTTTGAACCCGTGCGAAATACGAGTCGCGTTTACTTTCGAACAATCTAAGTTTAATCTTGTCACTCATTGTGAACAGAAGTAAAACCCTGACAAAAAATAATCAACCGAATTCTAAATTATTTCTACGGAACCCTAAAATGCGTAAGTAAAATTAGGGGACAAACCAAATAATAACTCAGTGAGCGATTTTATAAATGAAATATAATAGTACGGACCCACTTATCCGTGCGCGCGAACCCTAACAGTAACAAATTGTAAGGTTTAAAACATATAATACGAAATCCTTTCATACAAAATAATAAAATACCCAACAAGTAATGCGTAGACAACCATTCGAAATAACTTATCTAGTAAGTGCTACGTTTACCAAGTTAGGTGCGGAGGTGATATGTATAATTATACGGCTATTTCCTATCAGGCGAAGAAACACGTAAAGCTTATACACATCTGTTATTTTACGTGAAGAAAAGATCCAAAGATCCAGCTTCTTTCCAAATAAAATAACAAGCGACGCGGTATAAGATGTTTAATTGCAATAATTAAACAAATGCGATGTAAGATGATTAATTGCAATAATTAAACAAATGGAGTCTCCATATTAAAAAAAATACCTACTCGTGCAATACGAATATTGTAGGCATATACCTAACGAACCCACAGTACAAAGTATATCATACAATAACAATCGATATCATTCAGTCAGCAAATCTCGATTAGGAACAAAAAATATAAAAGCTTCTAATGCGTAAATAAAAATTTGCCGTACGAGAACAAGGACCTGGAATATTCCACACGTCACGAAGGCCAACTCAAAGTCATACAACTACCCACAATTTTCATATACGAACAAAAAAAAATGTAATTACGCCGAAAATCAATTGATTTATTAAATTAACTTATTTAGCGATATGAATCAACGTTGATATTCAATTATATGTATATTACAGATGTTTAATTAGCGAAACTTAAGATTTAAATTAACAATTAATTTGCCGGTAACAATTGAATGCAAGGTAGTCTGACCCTTATTCCTAATGCAATAGAGGTGAGAGTTGTGTGATGATATGCAACTGATATGGAAAATACTCGAACTTTTTGCTTAAAGTTAGACTTTTAGAACTCAAAAATAGGGCCGTGAATAGGCCCAAAATTAATTTATCCGGCTCGAAGGACCAAAATGGTGCGTATAAACTCTATAATTTGAACATATTGACTCGAAAATTACTAGTAAATTCACACGCGCGTCAACCTAGATTATTAGAGCAATCTAGGCTATAATTGCTGATTCAGCGGTGCTAACTTTAAGGCGAAAGAAACAAAAGATGCGAGTAGGCAACGAATTAAAGTCCAATTCATTAGCGATATGCCACATACCTTTGACCCAGCAATCTCCACGTAGATATAGGGCAACGCCGCGTTCTAGCTTAAAGCTCAGTCTAGGTACACTCTGCTGGCCAGCGGTAACACAACACAGTCCAGAATACGGACCACACTTGATGCAGGTTCAGTTCAGGGTTTTTTTAAGACGATGTGCGTCCGAGCGAAAGTATGGATCAACACAGTGCGAAAGCGCGTGCGCACGATCCAACGACATAGATGAGACTCACGCCGGCAATTATCAATGGTTCTAA
Source organism: Philereme transversata (assembly GCA_963924445.1). Taxonomy (NCBI): domain Eukaryota; kingdom Metazoa; phylum Arthropoda; class Insecta; order Lepidoptera; family Geometridae; genus Philereme; species Philereme transversata. The sequence goes on from OZ004340.1 coordinate 3,783,107, forward strand.
AACGCTGACAGCGGCGAAAACTCGCAGAACATCACTCAACCAACGATATGATAGCATTTATGTAATAAATTAAGACTATTAAATCAATGCCTCTCAATATATAATAAAATATAATAATTATAAATTATGAAGCGCAACCACTTAGTTTGGGGCTAGATAACGTTGTGTGTAATGTCCAGCATTATTATTATTATTCCTGCTCCTAGTATTGCTGAAACAACACCACAAATCATATTAATTATTATTCTACTGTCTAATGCCCCCGACTTCGTACGCGTTATACTATTAAATATGTAGGTAGAATAAATCTAAACTCGCTGTTGCAAATTGACTTGACACCCCGTTTTTATTCCATAGGACCTGATTTATGGAATAAAAAGTAGACTTTAGTTAATTCAGGCTATAATCTACGCACATACTAAATTTTATCGAAATCGGTTCAGTCGTTACGACGTGATTGAGTAACAAACAAACAAATATGTAAATAAATAAGCAAACATCCAAACTTTCGCACTTATAATATTAGTGTGATTTAATTTTTAATATATATATGTAGTAAGGGTATAAAATTTACGACTACTCTAGTAAATAACATAATTTTTTACTAGAAACAGGATATTTACGACGTTTTATTTACCTCATGATCATGGCCCATGCAATTGTGACAAAATTTCGGGATAAGTTCTCACAAATCATGGCAAATAACCCGTTTCTACTGACAATTATGTTTTATTTAAAAGCTACATCACGGTTTTTTACTTTTTGAGTGTCTCAAAAATCATGGTAAATAAACCAGTTTAAATGAAATTAAACTTTAAGGTTGTGTAGGGCGTTTTTAATAATATAGTTCATTGTGTTGCCTGGAACAAAAGAAGCAAATGTTAGACGAAGTTGGGCAATGTTTGTCTCTTGTTTTAATTTTGTTTCAATGGTGCTTATGTATCCGTAGGAGGGTTTTATGATGAATTGCAAATTTGTGAGGCTGATTTAAAATTGATTAAATATTGTTTGTCTTTCTGTCGGAATTACGCTGTGATTTCAGATGAATCATCACCTATGTCGTTTTATATCCTTAAAATAAATAAATAACGTTTAAAATTTCTCACATCGCTATCTAGCTTCAAACCAAGTAAAGCTTGTACTATGGAATCAGATACCATAAAATATATAGAGAAACACACAGTCCCGGAACAAATATCTGTAGATCATGCAAATATTTCGTTGCGGGAATCGAAACCGCACCTCCTGCATTTCAGCCATGGAGGCCAAAAGAACGTCATCAATAATTATACAGGCTGTTTGGTAATATACAATATTCAAGTGGCAGTTTCTCAAAACATAAAAAAGACTTCACGAAAAAAAAACTACTAGTTATATCATCAAATTTTAAAGAAAATCGAGTAAGTTTAGGTGAATAATTCGATATAAACCTTACTGCCTACTCTTGCAACCGACATCCAAAAATAAAGGCCGATTTGGTATCTCTTTCGGAAACGGCTGCGGGTATTAGGCTAGAAAGGGACAACAAGAGATATCTGATTGTTTATTTCAATCCATTAACAAGATGAAAATTTATCCTCAACAGGTACCTAATCGTAATCTTAAACATATTATTTTTTATATATTATATACATATATAATCCTATAATAATATTGAAAATTAACCTTCTGAATAAAGAACGGAGGCGTGCTTCAAACTTATTAAAATTAACCGTCTAAAGTTTATAAAAAAACGCCCCTAAATTGGGACAATGTCTGGTGACTCGCTTGCTTGGCTTAAAAACGGTAAGAATTATCCTTCTATTCCCAATAGCCAGCAGCGTTCCAATTTCAGAAGTCAAACAGAATGGAAACTTCAACCGCGAGGCGAAAGATTAAAAAATAACAATTCGCTTTGTCAACGTACTTGCGAGTTTAAAGAAGGCATACATCGTCGGGACATTTCTGAGCCGTGATTCATGGCTCGATTTTTCACAGGAAATCTTCTCGGGAATAACTTTGAGGTCTTTGTTTCAGGTTATAAAATGTACGTGAAACGATGAATGTTGAAATCAGTCATTGTTAATAGGTACCAGCCAATTCACGTGATAAAATAACAATAATATAGATGTAGGGTATCAGAAACTACGACTTACATGAACAAATATTTTCAGATTATAATAAGTAATAGATTATTAAACGAGAGTATAAAGCAGTGTCTTGCGTCACGGGTGCTATATTGAATACTAGAATCCTGAGTGCAGAGAGGGATATAAGCACACCCAAGATGCAGGCAGCTTTATCCACGAGGAGAATACACTACTTTTCACATTTTCTGCGAGACAATCTAGGAAAATCAAATTTAGGTTGGTGCATTATGTGCAGACGTTAGTTCGATTTACGAATAAGTTCTTATAGTGTGGGTCTTTTTGGTTTCAATTTTAATACAAATGAGGTTCCAACGTGTTCTGGCGTGGAGACCACGTCTAGGCAAGCGAAGTGTAGGACGCCCTCCGGCTGCATGGTGTTACGATTTGCGCGCTGTGGCTGGCAAGGATTGAATGAGAAGAGCTGAGGATCGGGCTCAATGGCGCACCCTGGTAGAACCTACGTCCAGCAGTGGACTTTTATAGTTTGTTGATGATGATAATGAGGTCCCAAATTCAAATCAAATTATGCCCGAGAGGGCATAACTGTACTGTTTAACTGTACATTCAGTACAACTGTACTCCCGGCTCAGCCGTAGGGGTTTAATGACCTGCTTTCGGTGAGGTTTACATGACATATAGGTAATTTGACATTGTTGAGCAGGTGGTGTGAAAAACATTTGCCAGCTACTCGTTGAGCATAAAGCTCGTCTATAAAACACTTATTGCTGCGCTCTGTTTTATAGTTTCATGAAAAGTGTATTAAATCTAAAGCAAATAGTAGTAAAAGCACATCCCGGGTATAAAGGCTGTATAAAATAATGTATCTCTATGAGAAGACCGCTCTAACCTCGTGGTATTAAAAACTGTCAAACAGTGGTTCAGCGCGGATGGAAAAGACAAATGTTATAATCAGATATGGAAGAGTTATCGTCTGCCACCCTATAGATAGATAAATAGACTGATGCTGGGGGCAGCCGGTATTAATTCTGAACCACTCTGATCAACAACTTCTATGGGGGAAGATTGCTTATTCAGATTGCCCTAGACTCAGCCCGTATTACACAACTGAGTCGTAAGTTGTCAAACTGAGATCAGTTGTCCCCTAAGCCGCAGATAACAGATAGATAAATGATATCGTCTGTCGCCGCGTGGGGACTTGCTGAAGATTTTGAGTCAATGATTCTTGATCATCATTATCATCCTTATATCATAGATCTACTCTTTTCTACAGATAATTGTTCCGGGTCTAATTGTTTCTCTATATTATGTATATACTCTATACTATATTATAAGTATGTATTTACAAAAAGTATATAAGTAATCTATCAGATATATGGTTCCCAAATTATAAGCTTTGATTAGTTTGGGGCTGTGTTAGATGGCACTGTGTTAAATGTCGAGCATAATTTATTTATTGATCGAGCGAAGCAAGATCTCCAAATTAACTTGGGCAAATCACCGTTGTATGTATATATGTATATATGTGTGTGTTTGTTTTTCCGAGGATAACTTTCGAAGCATCCGATCCGATCATCGTGAAATTTGATACATAGGTTTCACATAGGTTTGTGATGGCACAATTTTGGTGTGACTAAATGAGCTAAAAAAGTTTTGGAGTGGTTGTTGAGATAGTAGGGTTCAAGAGGGGTAAAAAAATTAAATGAGACTATTAGTTCATGTGGAAAATCATGTGTAATTAGTACATTTCGATTGCGTTTTTATTTTTAGTAAAGTCCTTGTAGTTTTTGGGTTATTAGACATAATAAAAATTGAACATTGACGAAATGAACAGGGTATACCCAGTGACCCCACAGTGCTGTTGTTTGGTATTCGTGACACAAATACAGGCAAAAGTCTGAAATCCAGAATTTTTTTCAATGTGTACCCCAAAAAAGAATAACCATTTAACATGTACTCCCGTTACCTGTAATTTGAATGAAAGTGTAGGTCAAGTTAGTTGGTTATTTATTTCGTGGCACTATTTTGATAGTAGAGATTACGAATAATATATTTTTGTTTTTATGGGACACTCACGAGATCAAAGTTCAGTGCGAACCACTAGTACCTATATTTTATTTATATCAGCCATAGGACGCCCACCGCTGAGCATAGGCCTCTCGCATAGATTTATGCAGTGACCAATCTTTTGCAGCCCAGCCACCTTCTGTTCTATGCCCATGATTTTTATTGCCGAACCCGTCGAATTACTTCCTTGGCAGCCAGGTATATATAATATTTATTTTTGTGTCTTTCTTTCTTATCGCCTTCCTAAGCAAGAAAGCGGTCGATTAGATATGTCTTAAGCGGTAACGCCATCCCAGTATAATATGGATAAACACTCAGAATAAACACCCAGGTCTGGGTATTGTGTAATCATGTAGTAAAAGTAAGTACACACCAGTCGATGTTGCCGTAATTTTTAACATTTTGAACGCCATATCGCGCAGTTCAACCGCCCTGTTTTTTACTCGGGACATGTTATTCACAATATCTACACGTTACATTATTATTTTTGCGAAAATTGCACGAGCACTTTCAGTAATTTTTATGTCTATGACAGCCATTTTTCAAGCCATTCACTAGGAGCATTCTTTGTTTCACGCGGACTTTTAAACTTTAGTACGCGAGGTTAAATTTAATGTTCACTGGTTTCATTTAAGTTTTTAACGCTGAAGTACTTTAGTATCATTATTTGAACTATACAGGATGGCTGGTAAAGTGGTTGATATATTTGCGGTTTATATTTCGCACGTGCCCATTTTAATTTAGTGGTAGCGAAAATGTTGAATGTGGCTACTTAAATAAATTAAATTAAATGAAGCCATTATTCCCATCCTTTTAATACATATTACACGAATACATATTTAAATTATATTATTATTAAATTATAAGTAGGTATTTAGCTGATTTATTCTCTTGAGAACCCAAAACGGAGTGTAGGCCTCCTCCATGGAACTCCATGCACGACGATCCTGGGCGAGTCGAATCCAGGTCTATTCCGCAACCTCTACCAAGACGTCGCACCATCGTTTTCTTGGCCTTCCTCGTACTGCGTTTCATGGGTACCAATGGAGGATACTCTCGCTCCATCTACCATTCTGTGCTCTAGATATGTCTGTGCCCACTATTTAGACATATACAATCATTTATTCACTACATTAGCAAAAAATACACAATACAGTTACATTTTATGACAGAGAACAGACACAAAAAGAATCAATGAAATAGTATAAACAAACAAAAACAAGGGAACACTTGGTAAATGCTGTGTGCAACAGCAGTAAATGGAACTCGACTCAGCATTGTGTCCGCCGTGATGGTGAACGCTGATATTACGTCGATACCGCTCTATTTAGCCACTAGACTCTGTGAGAGTGTACTTACTTCGTTACTTAGTTATGAATATATACCAAAAACAAAAACAACCGCAATCACGCTAATTTCAAACGATAATACCAAAGTAATACCAAAACAAAAAAATTACTATTTACGCATATTTCGTATCGCGCTGACACGCGTCACATCACTCAAACGAACGTGAAACCCAACGTTAGACAAAATTAGCGCAATTGCCCTCCTGAGGGCTTAGCCAAGTTACAGTCGACTAGCGATGACGCTAGTCGATAAGTCCGAAAATGTATGGGATTTGACACATGCTATCGAAATACCACGTACGAAGCGAATGTATTCGATTTCTACATACATTTGTTGTCGCTGTATCACGTGGTATTTCGATAGCATGTGTCAAATCCCATACATTTTCGGACGTATCGACTAGCGTCATCGCTAATCGACTGTAACTTGGCTAAGCCTTCTGGTAGCATATTTGACCGATGTTTGTGATTTAGAAAATTTCGATTACTGTATAACTTTTTATTAGATTTTCCGGTAAATTACAAAAATGGGCTTTCAACATCATCTCCGTGTGAGGATAAGGGTTTGAAATATACTATTTGTTATTATTTGTAACGTAATCGGAACCTTCATGAAAAGATGCTACATTTTTACAATAGGTTAAAATCAGGCATCTTTTCATGATTATGAGGTTTAATTTATGGCTAGGGTATACGGGCAGAAAGGTTCTAGAGTTATCACGCACTGGAAAGCGCAGCGTAAGACGCCCCCTTGAGGGGGGGCTCAACGTAAAGACGACCTGATAGAGGTTGCGGGAAGTCGTTGGGTGCAGACTGCACAAAATATCTCACTCTGGAAATCTATGAGGAGGCTTATGTTCCATATAGGCAGTCATATGGCTACTGATGATGATACGATTACCTCTTTGAATGCAGTTATTCCTAATACCAAAATTAATCCTTCGATTATTTTCCACTATCACTTACGGTTTACGAATCACATTTTAAAAATCTAGTATAAAACAACCTTCTTATTTTTTCTTCACAAAACAATTCAAAAGACGACAAATGTTATCATCTTCAGGATTAGAAAAGCGAATCCCTAAATCTTTACGACCAAGCCTAAATTGGCCAGACGATACCATTCGATTTTCGGCGTAGGAGCTCCGGGATTGATTTATCCGTGTTCCGTATGCCACATTGCGGATTACTCTGAGCCTAAGCCCAGGGAACAGTATTCTATTTATTGTAATTGACAAATACAACAAACATTATTTACAACCATCTCTAAAACTCACAAGGCGGTCGGGACTTGAACCCGCAACCTCCTTCTTGATTCGAGGATGCACTGCCAATTGTACAACAGGCTCTTGTCACGTCAGGGTCGAAATTAGAGAGACGATTCAGTTTACGACTTAAAGCTCAAAGGTTCTAGTACCGTCTGGCTTGAATGGAATGGTTTTTGAGATGGTTTTAAAAATCTTACAACATTATAAACACAGGATTTGTCACGTATGTAGTCTGAGGCGAAACCCAGAGTGGACCGCACTCACCCTGATGAAAGTTAACGAATTGTAACACCGTTAAAACGGTACATGATAAATCCCTTATTTATAATTATGATAATTCATGAATATTTGTGATATATCGGCTCCATCGCATGCGCCATGATTGATAGAGCGAAGCGAGATCTCCAAATCAACTTGGGCAAATCGGTGTTGTGTGTATGTATGTATGTTTTTTTGTCCGAGGATAACTTTCGAAGCGTTTATCCGGTCATCGTGAAATATGGTATATAGGTAGGTAGTGATGTCACAATTTTGGTGTGACTGAATGAGCTAAAACTGTTAGGGGGTTGTTGAAATATTGGGGTTCAAGAGGGGTAAAAACCAACATGGGACTATTCGGTTAAATGGTACGTATAATAAAAGGTGTGTATGAGTTAATTTCGGCCCCGTTTTTATTTTTAGTTTTAACCTTGTAGTTTTTAAGTTATTACCCATAATATAAACTGAACCTCACAGGGTATACCAGTGACCCGACAATGCTGAAATTTGGTATTCGTGTAGCTTTAGTGACACAAATATAAGCAAAAGTCTGAAATCCAGAATAACTGCTGTATTTTACAGGATCTCCCGTTACCTGTAATTTGAATGAAAATGTAGGTCAAGTTAGTTGCTTAAACATTTTTACACTATTTGATAGTCAAAGATTACGAATAATATTTTTTTGATTTTATGTGAGATCTGAGATCGGGGCGAACCACTAGTTACCGTTAAGTTGGAAGTTTTGCTGTAAGAAGAACTCTGTCATCTATCGCACGCTAGATAGCTACAACAAGGTTTTTTCGAATATAGACATCTTCTCTAATAGCAAGGCATCTTTTAAGAAGCAAGTTATATCTGTTCTTAATCATATATAGCACGTTCCATAAAATATTCTGAAACTCAAAGAACTACACTACACAAAACACTACACTCTCTCCCTCACTCCCTCAAATATACACATTTACACAGCATCCCTCCTCCCCTTTCATTTTTCAAATGCGTACCTACTAAATTACTAAATTCCTTGAAAATCAATTATTATATTGTATTGTGTTTTTAATCTTTTTCTCTAAGCGACTAATTTCTAATTTCTTAAAGGTCTATAAAATGTGAATCTGTTATTGGCATTAAGCATTAGCTATAAGAGTTTGTATACATTGATATCAAGTGCTGTTGATTCTGTGATGAATAAATAAAAAAAAAACTCTTCTTAGGATTAAGCTCGCCTTTGTACATGTCCTCTATTTCTGTATTTTTCAATATATTTTCTTGTGTACAACAAAAAATAAAAAAGTTTCATGGCGCAAATCATGGCCCGTAGTGAAAATGATAGTTTCAAAAGTTAAAATAGAAGAAGCTTTGAAAATATAAGGTACTCGTAACGTTACTTTTTAGTTTGGGTCGGGCAACCTCGTGCCTTAATGAAGTAAAGTGGTACTTATTTTTATTTAGTGTTTTTTTAGTGTTAAAATTTGTCAAAGGGTAATGGAACGCAGCGTTCTAGGATTCCGGAGAGCCGATCGGGTGAGGAATACCACGCTTCGTTCATTGACTGGCATTGCCGATGTGGGAGCCAAAACCGCGAAGCTCAAATGGGATTGGGCCGGGCACGTGAGTCGAATACTTCCGGAGAAATGGGCCAACATTGTAACAGATTGGGTACCGGAGGATGGACAGCGACGTCGGGGTCGGCCGCGAAAGCGTTGGCGCGACGACATCAATGGATTCAAGAAGGAATGGTGGGAATCTGCCAAGGATCGTGATAGGTGGAAGGAGTTGAAGGAGGCCTTTGCCCAGCAGTGGGAAAGTGTAAGCTAGTTAAAAAAGTGTTAACATAAGCGTAAGGGGGCCCATACAACATCTTTAGGGCCTCAAGTCACCCTCACCTAGAAGCGGTGCGTCCTGCCAATCAACGAACGAGGCTCTTACGAACCACCCGCCAACACGCAATTGGACCAGCGTGGCGGGTCATGATCCAAACCCTCCCAAATATGGACAGGTGGAAAGACTTGGTAGAGACCTTTGCCCAGTAGTGGGACAACATAGGTAGATAAAAAAAATGTGTTAATATACACATACGGGAAAATTATAACGCAAGTTTGTGTGAGATTACTTGTAAAAATTATGTATTTTATTTTGGTGTACATTAATAAGTTATCTTATGTTATCGCTTGCTAATAAATGTACGAACAAATGATCTCCAGAATACGAACCTAAGTCACAAGTTAGATCGAGCTTAGAAGGATTTACGATTACAACAGTGACATGTTGCCACTGACATATTGTTAGGTCCAGCTTTCAATTCGTTATTGTTGAATTACTATTTCTAGGTTATATTCTATTGTACATGTTGAGGTATGGGAGCTCTAAAAATACCTTTCCGGAGCATATGTAACAAGAAGACCAAGAAAAAAAAAGGTAAATTCCGTTTGGTAAGCTAGTTTTTGCGTATGGAACTTGCAAATTTTCATCCAAAAACTCCGCTTTTTCCAAGTGTAAATTTAGTTTGAACCAATTAATCTGATTGATTAAAATATATTGTATGTATATATATATTTAAGAAAAAACAAAAAAATCAGACGATAAAAATCCATTTAGACTGTTTGTTAATTACTTAAAACCGAAATTAATAGAAATAAATAAAATACAATAAAATAAAACATAAAATCCAACCTTTTTTAGTCAAAATGCAATTAAAATTGGACACGTTGTTCGGAATTTAATTTGCTTCAACTTATAAACCAGTTTGCAAAATTCGATTGACAATTCATGGTAATTAAGGGGTTGATAGTTTTAACCCTAACGAGCCAACTAGGGCTGTGGGTCACGAGACCCAGATGAAGGTCATTCTAACGACGATGTAACGAGATGAAATTTATGCACAATTTTGAACTATTACTACCGTGCATCGGAAGCATGTTGCTGTTAATTGCATCAAATCATGGCAGAAGCCTTCATCATTATCATATCAGCCATAGGTCACTGCTAAACATAAGCCTCCCCGGGGATTTCCAGAGCGGTCTGCACCCAACGGCTCCCAGCAACCTTTATATTCTAGTATTTCTATCTAGCGGAGGCCGTCCTACGCGGCGCTTTCCATTGTGAGGTCTCAACTCGAGAACCTTTCTGCCCTAACGGCCGTCATTTCTTCAAGCTGTGTCTACTACACTATGTCTGTGACCATGGTTCATCTACGAATCTCCTCATTTCTGATTCGAATTTGAAAGCCTGGTCAGAAAACTTTTACACCAAGCTGGAGGAGGAGCCCCTAATACTTAGTTAGAATACTTATGTCTATAGCGCAATGCTGATATTAGATGACATTGTATATTGTATATTGATGATATTGTAATAAACTCATCAATCAAATACCAACGGATAGTACTGTGGCTAGCTAGAATTCAAATCCTGCAGAACTCTGGTCATTCAAGTCTCTCGTATGGCTATGATGTAGATAGGTAGGTAGAAAATACTTTAAATAATACAAATTAATAATTTAACAAACCCTCAACCTAGCTATATGTGTCGGATGTTAAACACTGTAAAAAAAAACTGCGTCCGTATCTGTCGATTGGTTTGGAAACTACGTTGCCTCAACAGACAAACAGACAGACTCATACAAGCGTCAAACTTATAACTATATATCAGTTTTTTAATTCGTTACTCAAAAAGAGGGGCTTTTTGGGTAACGAATTAAAAAACTACGTAAATTTATTAGAAACAATCGGTGCTAGGTAGCAATCCAAAAAACCTTTTTTTTCAATCATTTTCAATCATTTATTTTGAACACAGGGTAGCTTTACACATTTTGAATTTAATGGAATGTGTAAATTTTATCTTCGCCCACACCATCACTTACCGTCAAATGAGATAGTGGTCAAGCGCTATATGATAAAAAAACTAGAGTAAAAAGGTTGCACCTAATCTTTAAGCATATCTATTAATTATAGATATTGACTGCCTCCGTGGCGCAGTTGGCGTATAGCCGGCTGAGACGCAGGAAGTAGCGGGTTCGATTCCCGCCGCAGAACAAATGTGTGCATGATCTACAGATATTTGTTTCGTGTTTGGGTGTTTTTCTATGTATTATAAGTAAGCATTTACAAAAAAAAGTATATAAGTATTATATCAGTTATCTGGTTGCCATAGTATAAGCTCTGCTTAGTTTGTGGCTAGATAGCGCTGTGTGAAATGTCCAGCAATATTTATATTTATTTATTTATATGTCTAAAGTCAATGAATATTTTGCAATTATTTAATGCTAGTGACAATCACTACCTACAATCAATTTTTGTACACAACGGTTAACTGGAAGAGAATGCTATCTATCATAAAGTTCACCTATGTATAGATTATTTTTATTTTGTGCAATAAAGAATTTTTACTCATTCATTCACACAAAAATGAGTCAACAGCTCTATTAAATGAGACAAAAAAAATGTAAAGCAGTATCAGCCCTAATGACTTAACTAGGAAGCTGTAGTTGCAGGTCACGAACTGACCCAGAGGTAACAAATGGATGTGACGTGATAGCCCGTACGCATACGGTTGATTGATATATATGTAATGATTATATTTCAATTACATAATTATTGAACATTATTATTTATCGTAATGACGGTCCTTTACAGCCGTAGTTTCTAATTTCTTCAATCTATAAAATATGAATACATAAAATGAGGTTTTTGTTTAAATTTAACCTTTGTCAAGGTATATTTGCAGCCGCAATAACATCCTGTGTACTTTTTATTTTTAATATTTAATGTTTTTTGTTTTTGAAATGAAAACATCATTTACGATTTTGCATTGATTGATTGATATGATGTGTAATGGTAATATTTATTTCAGTTTTCCTAGTTTTGGTTGACATTCTTTGTGACATATTTTATTATATTTATTAATACATAGATTCACAGTAACATTACCGCATAATATAAACTAATGAACATAGCACTGTACTTAAACCAAATTAAATCTACATTAAGCTATGCTAAACTTTTATATAATAAGTCTTTACCTATGAAATTGCCGTCCTTCAGTACTGGTCATTTCAAATAGAAAAAAAGTTTGGAATGGCTTTGTATTATAAATTCAAATTAATTTTGTTTTAAAAACACGACATTCTTTTTACAAACTCAGTCTTTTGTTTATTGATTAGCGTTGTATTTTGATTTCATTTGAATATTTTTCGCCATAATGGATACTTTAAAAATTCGTGTAATTGTGGAATATGAGTTCCGTCTTGGCACCAACGCGACACAAACGGCACGTAGCATCAAAAACGTTTACGGAGAGAACTGTACAAATGGCATATCCATACAAAACGGCAATTTCATAGGAAATGACCTAATATTTGACGCGGCGAAGTAGCCCGCCTGTCAACTATAACATACCTACTTAGAAATAAATTTTATTAAATTAAGTTTACAAGAAAACGAAGTGAGAATATTTTTTTATTAGAATGTTTAATTAATGAAAGAAGTGCCCCTTTAGGTTCATGTTTGCATGATCGCTTTTGGAGTGTGTGTGTGTGTGTTTATGTGTGTATAGTGTACCTAGTGTATGAGTGTGCAATGTCTTTTATAGTGTTAATTATCAAGTCATTTAGCAATTTCCAAAACAAGAAAGTAGTTAACTAAAGTGCAGTTGAACTTACTCAAAAAAATAATAGTTACAAACTGTTTATAAAGTGAGTTTACGCGCAAGGGTTACATTTAATAACATAATTAGTCCCGATACGTATCTGTTAGAGCTAATATAATGTTAATTTTATTACAATTGTTATACGTAACTTAGTGTTCTATAATTGTTAGCGATTATTTGTAATTAAGTACTAAATTGAATAATTTTATGATTACATACTACATCAATATTTATTATAATATAGGTTTCATTTTAAAACTGAAGTCGCTTTTATGGACCAACCGCCGCCATTGTGTTTTTGCGATACTATTTAAAGCGATGACGGCTGTGTTGGTAAGCTCTCAGTATTAGAGTCAATAGCCAAGTTCATGAAGCTCGCTTCCAAGTGGTATTATAAACTTGCCTCCCATCATCCGAATTCTTTGGTGCACACCATTCCGGTCTACCCGTTGGACCCGCCCGCCAACAAAATCCTCCGTCGTCCGAGACACGTTCTCAGAGACCCGGATGACGAAATCACCTCCGCTAACGCGGAAGCGATATCTGAGTCATCTACATCAGACAGAGCAAATACTTCACAGAAACACCGACCTCGCCGGCGAGGTCGACGAGTCCCTTCAGTCGCCGCCTATACGAGGTACAGACATGTACCCGGGCGTTTCTCTCCTATCCCCAGCCCGGCAACTGCCTAAGCCGAGGCTCGTACCTAAGTGGTGCCCTTGCGCTAGTTGCCTAAATAACTTACTGGGCTGAGCGCCATCTGCGCACGCCAAAAGTTCGGTTAAGCTGTCACGGCCTCACAAGCCAACAGCGAGTTTAGTCCATTCGAAAAAAATAAAGGTATGCTCTCAGTCGTTGTTCGTCAATCATCCTGTGTAAATGTAAATACGTCGGTGGTATATTCAATTACTGTAGTCATTTACGCTGTTCTTATCTTCTATATGTAAAACATAGTCGGGTTAGTTTTAGGAGTAGTAGAGTTTCTTGTGAAAGGGCTCGCCCGGGGAAGTGCTACCACCATACCTATTTCTACCGCCAAGCAGCATTGTTGTGTTTCGGTTTGAAGGGTATGGTTGCCGGTGAAATTACAGGCACATGAGGCTTTACACCGGTATGCCTCAAGTTGATATACGCAGGGATGTGCATCGTAGGGCACATTTCTAAGGAGCGTGACCTACGAGGCAAACTTGTTATAGGCGATGGTTACCGCTTAACATCAGGTGGGTCCTAGGCTTGTTCCATCTTCAGTTGAATAAAAAAAAAAGTTACACCATTTATAACTCAAAAACAGCTTGACCGATTTTGATGATATTTAATTTGTTGTATTTGTCCCCTTAAAATATTGGAAAAATTCACGCAAAAAATTCTACGATTGACAATTCTACCGGCTACGTACATTGGCAACCCGCGTCATATGCATGTCAAGGCGGTACGAAGTTCGCTGGGTTTGCTAGTTTGTCTATAAAATTGTTGATAAATTAAATCCATGTAGAAGAAGATGATGTTATAAAATAAAAACGATATCCCTATGGAAGTTGTTCATTCTTACATAATTGTACCCAAAGTAGAAAAATATAAATTAAATTAGTTATTTAATACACGGTGTGCCTATACATATAGTAAGAGCTGTGGTACCCTAGTCAGATGTACCCCAGCTTCCGATCTGATCCGATCCGATCTGGGGTTTCTTGTTGAAAGTCTAGGTTGTGTAATATAGGTTTTTAGCATTTAGTTACTAAAATGAGTTGCTCTTATGTAGTCCAAAATAAAAAATATGTGTTCATAAGATTAATGGAATACTCTACTTAAAAAACGCATTAACAAGTTTTTAAACTAATTAACACCATAAAGGAAAAAACCGGAGTCTTAAAGTCCAGAGTGAACAGGTTGTTTCTAGGCAAGCGTTGCTCTTCGACCACACCATCACTTACCATCAGGTGCGGTAGTGGCACATATCACCAGTAAAATAAACCGTGAGGAAATGCAATGGCTAAGTTAGCTATATTCTCGCTTCGTATCAAGGACACACTCCTTCAAAAAACTTTCAATCATTTGTCTTAGTTTAGGTTCTAGATATCGGTTTAATAAACGTCCAGATAAATCTTTATTCTTCTAATATATAAAATTCTCGTGTCACAGTATTTTATAGTCGAATAGGTCGTAAAGTATTTTTCACCCTCCTACCCCCAACCCCCATTTTTTCATCCCAATTTTAGTATTTTTGTATGAACATTATCTATAACATAACATACCTATGTTCTATTTCTATTATTGCAATAAGTAACAATAAAGTATTTTCATTCATTCATTCATATAATTTGACCGTCATTCATTGATTTACATAAACTGTCGCTTCACTTTGACAAGAGTGTTTTATATATCTTTTATTCCGAAGTTCCCACGGGAACGGAAAATTTAAAGCGTGCGAAGCCGCGGGCGGGTCAGTTAAAATACTCGATAAAAATACCTTTTGTAACCTTAAACAGAACCTTTCACCCAAAACGCCATCTATCTACGGCCCAAGTTGGATATTTTAAGGATAATGACGTAACTTATTTATATTTTCTGTGCAATGGCGCATTCTCTGCCGTGTGTGATGTATCGTATCTATTTCTCATGTCTGAGCCACGATACCTTAAGGGGAAGACTGGTTTGACGCGAGCAAAGCAGAATTTTTTTAATGTTGGACATTTCACACAGCTCCATCTAGCCCCAAACTAAGCAGAGCTTGTACTATGGGAACTAGATAACTAATAGAATACTTATATACTTTTTTTTGTAAATACATAGAATAGAATAGAATAATCATTTATTTGGCCCACACAAAATGACACATGAAACAATAATAAGGAACAGTTGAATCCATTAAGACAGTTCGACTCATGTGTCTGCGTACCAAAATGGCGTTCAGCTCAGCATAATGTTGTATGTTGTGCATCCAACGCTGATTTTCAGCTGAAACCGGGAGCAAAAGGTAGTGCAGCAGCGACGAAGTAAAATAAAAATAAATAAAGAAGTGAATAAATAAAAGGTGTGCAATTTTATTAAAATGTAGATATAAAATTCATACATACTTATAACATATAGAAAAACAACCAGACCCAGAGCAAATATCTGTAAATCATGGATACATTTGTTTCGGGGCGGGAATCGAACCCGCTAACTCCCGCGTCTCAGCCGGCTATTCGCCCACTGCGCTACGGAAGTGTTCGTGTACCAATTATTCGGTATTTAGTTAACATCGTGTCCAGAATCTGTTTAAAGACTCGACCTTAACTAGGCTCAATTAACACGGCCGCGGAATAGAATGGGAGCGATTTTTTGTGACCAAATTGTACATACCACAATTGACTTTATGTCAATTGTGTAACTTACAAACTAGATACGGGCCAAAAAACAAAGCGTGCGTTTTCCGGAGAATTCCCGCAGATACCTGTGAATCCGCCAAAATTAAGTAGGTAGATAATTATATTTTTCTGTTTGTGGCCAGTCAATCCGCACCTTACGGTCGAAACTCGAGGGCGAGATATAAATGCGTCACATTATCCAAAAAAATGTTTCTGTCGGGTATATTGTGTATAGCCTTATGCAATATGAACCACTATCACTTTTATATGACTAGTGGTACAATGAAAGACAATTCTTCAAGCTTTTTTAAAACCTTTTTCTGCTAGGAGTCCTTCATAAAAATGTATATATATATATATATGTGTTTTCTATATATTATAGGTACGTATTTACAAAACAAAAAAGTATATAAGTATTCTATCAGTTATCTGGTTTCCATAGTACAAGCTCTGCTTAATTTGGGGCAGATAGCGCTGTGTGAAATGTCCAGCAATATTTATTATTATTATTATTATAAAATAAAATGTATCCTAAGCTATCCAAACACACCGTTGCCATCAGATGCTAATGCCTCCAAAATAAAAATATCTCATCAGAAGTATTACCTCAACATCGTATTATTTACTCCTACCTGAGCAATTCAGTGGTTCCGATTCCTAATATTATAATATTAAATTCTGAATCTGACAGAGCAAGCCATTATTAAACGAATAAAAATATAGAATAAATATTTTTTGAAAGTCTTTGAATGGCATTCCACAGAATGCCAAGATTACTCCTTTCTATTCATTGGCTTTACAATGCCTATTGTGGCATTTCTATTCTGATAACACTGGTACCTTACCTGAGAGAAATAATAAGAAATAGCTCGATGTTGGTATGAACAATAGCACGTGAACCACATTAAGCGCTGATATTCTGTTGAGACCGCTCCATTTAGCCACTAGACTAAGACTAACTACGGAGACGAAATCTAGAAAATGTCAAAATATGTGTAAATAATTATATAATTTTTGATAAAATAAAGTCAATACATTATGTAAATCAAATTAATGAATTTGTTAAAAGTTGAATAATCACGCATCCAATGCAATTCATAAGAGTTTATAATTGCCCGTTAGATTCTTGCTCTTGCCATATAAGTAGTGTTTAATCTAGAATGTCAAAGAGGGCTTTTCATTTTCATTTTACAAGGAAAAACAAGTTCCAAATACCGTAATAGATGGCGCTGTCGGGAGATACGCCGCTAAAAAATATGGTTTATATGCCAAAATCTCAAAGACACAATATTAAAATTTGCATAAAACAATCTGACTTCGTCAAATAAACATTCCAAAATGTTTTATTTGTTATTTCAAGTTCCTTGGAAAATAATCCACGGCAATTGACATTGATGATTCACTTTCCTTTGTAATTACAGAGCAACGACATCTGGTTAGCAGTTATAAAAACATGACCGTGAAAACCCTTCATTACAGACCATAAATAAGGTATTTCTAATAGTCCACCTGTACTTATAAGTAAGTAGGTCTGACGCAAGGAACGGTGAGCCCGCCTGCAGGCGCATTTTTCTATATCTTATCGCAACCAATTTAAAGTTGGAAGAAAGAAAGAAAACTTTTTATTTGTAACGGCACCTTAGTACTACAAAGCGAGACACAGACACAGGAAAGAAGAAAAAAGAAGAAGTCACACAAAGAAAGTATAAACACATAATTTAAAAAAACTATCCGTTCATTATAATTATAGTGTATCTCAATGCAAGTATGAACAAAGAAAATCGAAAACTTGTTGAATAATTGTTGATAAATATATTACTCTGCGTCGTTCACTCATACAACCCGTTCTAGAAAAATCTCATTTTATCAGACAAATTGGAAAATTGCCCGCGGGCTGTTTTCAGCGAACAGTAATAGTGATTCTGAAATGCACTAGTAACTTATCTAGTATCTAATCGCGACTTCATTCTGCTTCCCTACTCTATGGTTGATTGCGTAGTTGTACTTGCAGAAATTTGCGATATTCGTATTAAATTAATGGCACTTTATACGTATTTGCCCATGCAAATAAGTATAAAGTGCTATTAATTTAACTCAATTTATTAGCCTAATCAACAAAATTTACATGAGTGCGCGCTTGTTTACTAGCCATTGGCTATTATGCAATTTCATTTACAGATGATCACAATATGCACATTACAATTAACTTACATTCCTTTATAAATTAAAATATGTATTTTATTTAACATTAACCATAGTAAACTTAGAAGACGAATGTTATGTCAAGCATTTCTTTTTTTTTTTTCGACACAAGTAACAAACACACAGAAACTACATACAGTAGATAAGTAAAGACAGGCAATTAAATACAGACAATTACAAACACGTTACTTAAACCAAAAATGATAATTATTACTAAAAATACGTACCCAGTCACTATGAGCCCTGTGCCGAAAAAGAAGAATGGCTCAGCATTATGCTGAACAATAAACTTATTGCTCAGCGCTGGTTTACAGCCATTAAAAGTAAGGCGTCACGGACGTCACTCAAAAGTTAAAACTTATAGGTGCCTTATTTGAAAAGATAACAAAAAAATTATTAGTAAAAGAATAATTACAAGTTGCCTGCCCAGCCCATTGTACCTACCTACCTAAGATGTCGAGTAAAACACAGCTAATAATAAAGTTAAAGTTCATTTCTGGAGTTTCGGTCCTACGTCGTTGTTGGAAGCGAGAAACTAGAAATGGTCGACTCATACGTTTATCTTGGCCGTGTTTTATCTTTTGGCAATGAGTATCAAATAAAGGAAGTCACCAGGTGTGTCAACTTGGATGGGCAGCTTTCTGCAAACTAGATGATATACTAAAATCCACGCATATTCCACAATGTCTTAAAACATGTCTCTATAACCAATGTGTCCTGTCAACTATGACTTATGGTGCCGAGACATGGAGGCTCACGAAGGAGGCTGTGCACAAAATAAGTGTAGCACAGAGAGCCATGCTCGGCATCACACTCTTAGATCGGGTTCCCAATACCAAAATTCGCAAGCAGACAAGTATAACAAATATTGGGGCTCAAGTGGAGTTGGGCAGGACACTTGGCCAGACGTAGTGACGACAGGTGGACTAAGGTACTAACAGAGTGGAGGCCGAGAACTGGCCATTGAAATAGGGGATGTCCACCAGCGAGATGGGTCGACGACATCCATAAGACCATGGGTTACGTGGTTCAGACTGGCACAGGATCGGGAAGAGTGGCAGAAACAAGGAGGGGCCTATACCCAGCAGTGGGTTGACACGGGCTGTGAATGATGATGATGATGATAGTAAACTAACCATAACTAAAATATTGAACACTAATATATTACCTAGTTTTAATATACACTTGTTTATGCAAATAAATATCTTGTGTCTTAAAAGTCATCATCTAGCACTTGATCACTACCTCACCTGATGGTAAGCGATGGTGTGATCAAAGATGGCTTGCCTAGAAAAAACAATCTGGGCTTGAAGACTCCGATGGTTCGGAAAAACATACCCTGGAAGTGAATTCTACTCCTTACTTGTGCTAACAAGAAAAATTGAAGCAAATCGTTTGGTACGGCAAGGTGGTATGCCGACCAGGTATGGTAACTGAGTAATCTGTTAATTAAAGTAACTTTTAGCAGTTGCTTACTGTCAAACGTTTGTAACCGTTTGATCAATTTAAAGAATTGGGATGCAAAGGGGAGATTTTCACAAAAAATATACACTTGAAATCAACATAGATATACAGTGTGTCCCTGGATAAAGTGCAACCCCGAAAGGGGGTGAAACTAGATCAAAAATTATCGACAAAAAAATAGAAAAAAAAAATTAAAAAAATTTAGTATATACTTTATTGATGAATTAAAATTTTTATTGCTCACTAATGACTCTATTTAATAAAAAAATGATTTCTTCCAAAGTAGTAGGTCTATTTTGTTAAAATAAAAACCATAATCATGTCAGATATGTGACGATGACGATAAAATAACAAATAACTCACAAACAAGTGGCTATCGTGACTTAAAGTTTAATTTTTGTATTAAAATTACATTTTTTAGGCTGTTTTTTTCCAATAAACTCCAAAAATCTTATAATTAAGCCTATAATACTAGAAATTTTTATGACTTTTTATTATTGTCTATCATAATAGCTTTTAAATAAAATAAAAACCTACGTTCTAACATAAAAAATGTGCTGGCTAGGAGCATTTAAAGTTGACCACTGATTACGTCACCACTCAGGTAGAGACCCTTTTTTAACTTATATTGTTGTAGATTATGGTCGCTGGGCCTGTTCTATGAAAGATGAAGGGTGGGGATCGAAACAGGACTCACAACAAGGCACGCCAGTCGCTCCGATATTCTCGCCGCTGCTACCGCCTACCGTACCTTACTGCGCCTTCAAGTTTTTGTTACGTTGTTTTGCTTTTGTTTTGTTTTTGACTTTTTGTTACGTTTTTGACTGTACTTTGTTGTGTTGTGGAGATACCGCGATTGACTGAGTTCTCTCCGCGAGAAATCGCTGACATCCATTATTATTATGGTATGTCACGTGGACACACAACAGTCGCTCGTTCTGCATACATAAATGCGTTTCCGAGCAGACTTATACCGTCAGCACGAAATTTCCAAGAAGTTCACCGAAAGTTATCCAACATCGGACTTGGATTAGCAAGAGATCGCCGTGAGCAACAAGCTACCATTATTGACCATTCCATAGAAGAGGCCGTTTTAAACGATTTGTTTGCTGATCCCACAACCAGCATTAGACGCTTAGCTTTGCGTCACGGTATATCAAAAACATCCGTATGGCGAATTTTGAAAAAGAAGGGATTGCATCCATACCATTATCAGCGAGTACAGCATTTGCATGAAAATGTAGACAATCGTGCAAGATGCGTAATGTCTACGTGGATTCAACAAAAAATTAGAAATAATGCACAATTCCTAAAAAAAATTTTATGGATGGATGAAGCGAAATTCACCCGGAATGGAATCACAAATTGCAGAAACTTACATGTATGGTCCGAGGAAAATCCACACCTAAAGAGGGCGTCTACTTTTCAAGTGCAATTTTCAGTTAATGTATGGGCAGCTCTAATAGACGACACGCTGATTGGGCCAGTTATTTTACCCGCAACATTAAATGCCGAAAGTTTTTTAAACTTATTAAGAGACGATCTGCCACTACTGCTGGAAGATGTTCCGCTGGCTACAAGGCAACAGATGTATTTGCAGATGGACGGATGCCCTGCGCACTACGGGCGCAATGTGCGAAGTTTTTTAAACGAAAACTACGCTAATAGGTGGATCGGCCGGGATGGACCAGTCGGGTGGCCGGCACGTTCACCTGACCTGACACCCCTAGACTATTTTCTGTGGGGTGTTATGAAACAAAGAGTCTACAGAACGACCGTAGACACCGAGGCAGAGTTACAAGATCAAATCATGCGATGTGCCGATGAGATAAGAAGTGACCCAGAGATGGTGCTTAGAGCCACACAACAAATCGCTCTTCGTGCGGCAATGTGCCTACAACAACAAGGAAGCCATTTTGAGCATTTAATGCATTAAACAAAACCCTTATTTCATACTTACATGTAATAAGTTAAATAAAAATGTTGTAACTAAAATTTGATTTTTAATACTACCTGAGCAGCAAAAAAAAACGTGTCTCTACCTGAGTGGTGACGTAATCAGTGGTCAACTTTAAAAGCTCCTAGCCAGCACATTTTTTATGTTAGAACGTAGGTTTTTTTTATTTAAAAGCTATTATGATAGACAATAATAAAAAGTCATAAAAATTTCTAGTATTATAGGCTTAATTTTAAGATTTTTGGAGTTTATTGGAAAAAAACAGCCTAAAAATGTAATTTTAATACAAAAATTAAACTTTAAGTCACGATAGCCACTCGTTTGTGAGTTATTTGTTATTTTATCGTCATCGTCACATATCTGACATGATTATGGTTTTTATTTTAACAAAATAGACCTACTACTTTGGAAGAAATAATTTTTTTATTAAATAGAGTAATTAGTGAGTAATAAAAATTTTAATACATCAATAAAGTATATACGAATTTTTTTTAAATTTTTTTTTCTATTTTTTTGTCGATAATTTTTGATCTAGTTTCACCCCCTTTCGGGGTTGCACTTTATCCAGGGACACACTGTATTTATATACCTATATAAGAGGATAAGTAGATATTAGGTTATGCCTGGACATATAAACTCGCTTTTGCCACTTGTAGACTCCATAAAGTTAGTAAATCGTTTAAAGGGCAAGGTGTACGCTTTTATAACAAACTCCCAAGGGATGTACAAAAATTGAAAATTAATAAATTTAAAAACGTAATTAAACAAAATCTTTATAAAAAAAGCCTACTATAAAATATCGGATTATTTAGAGATACAGAACCTTGGGATTGAAATTGCTTCAACTCGTTCAAAATTACAATTTAGACGTAATTTATTTTCCGTATTGTTATGTATTGTAAAAGGATCATTAAAAAAAGAACCAGCCTTGTTTTTTGCCTTTCTTTCCTGGCTTGGTCGCGAAGGAACAGGCAGTAAAATTGACGTTTCAAAGTGATCCTTGTGATTTTAATGAATAAAAAATATTTGACTTGACTTGACTTGAGTGGTCGCAGGAAGCATCATTCATCATTATCACTAGAGAATAACGCATGTTATATATAGCTGTCGAATGTTTTACCTCATGCAGGAGTCAAACTCCATATGATGTATAGTATATATATAAGATAAGATAACTCTTTATTGTACACCAAAGTAAAATACACAACATAATTTTTACAAATAGATTTTGTACAATGGGCGGTCTTTTTGCTAAAAACGATTTCTTCCAGACAACCTTTGTATGGACAGGATAATAATTGATCACATGACGGCGGTGTATCTATATAATATTAAAAACATACCCACATAATGCTAATTTAATTAAAACTAAATTAGCAAACATAAAAATGGTTATGATGAATTAACAAGCAGCTACAACTTCAACATAGGGACAGCTAATGGGTGTGTACTTTTGATTTAAAATTACTAATTGACTTGGGTGTTTTAATTCTTTATTGCACAAAAAGAAAAATGTACAAAAATCACCAAAAAGTATTATTTATTTTCTTTTTAGAGTTCCTTACCTCAAAAGGATAAACGGAACTCATATACTCGAAGGATCACTCCGTCTGCATATCTGTCTATCCGTCTGTCAAGACCCTTTTTCTTAAGAACGCGTTATGGGATCGAGTTGAAATTAATATGAAATATATAAGACTACACAGTCCTTGGAGAGAGAAAAAATAAAGTTTATAAGTCAAAGCAATCAAAAATACGGGCATTTTGCTGCATATTTTTATCGTAAATTAATCAAACCCACAAAATATAGTGTACTTCCAGTTGACCTACAATCATAAAATTTGGCAAGGAGCAAGGTCTCACAGCATAAGTAAAATAAAAAATCCGAAAATCGTTAATTTTTAATTATATCACTAATAAAATATTTTTACGGAACCCTCGGTATTGGCTAGACTCGCACTTGTCCAGGTTTTTTAATATTTTTTTTTCATAACCTATACTTTCTTACTGCTGGGCTCCCCCCCATATTATATATTAATATCAGCGAAATTAACTGCTTTATTTATTTCAGTCCTATATCAAAATAAATCCGCTAAATGATAAGGATTTTTTTGAAATGTAGGAAATGTCCTGCCGGTCTGCGCTGATATAAAATACCCAAAAGATTGATGGACTTATGGATACCCATAAGTGGAGACATGGGTATCTTATGGTCAGTGCGTATAATCATTTCGCTTCCTGTTTCCAAAAAGGGAAAGTAGGAAAGTATTCGAGTCCTGAGACACATGTGTTGCACCTACAATCCTTCCTAATGAATGGCGCGTGAGGGGAATTCCCGGCCCTAATACCGCCATTGTGCCCTCTGGGCTTATAATCGCGTTAGGGTACGTGACCATAATATTTTGGGACTCTAAAAATGAATAATAATAGTTGTTTAGAGCCTAAGGTGTAAACATATAGATGTCGCTTATCTAGGTTTAATATTTTATTTCTTATTTAGCTTTTAATGCTTGTAACACTTTTTATCTTTGAGCCATTTTTGTTTGCTGGCAATAATTCTTCCTTCTGACTGTGACTATTGAATAGGCTACTGTGTTTGTGTACTATAAATAAAACCAAATTATTAAAGTTTCCACCCATTTTTATGATACGTAAGTTTTTTATGTTAGTAAAAAAATTAAAGTCGTTTTCAGTATTTCGATATTTATTCATTAATTTCATTACATTTCATAATATTGGTATGTCAAAAATATTACAAATTTCAGTTAACTAAAGAAATAAATAAAAATAAACTAATTACATCTAAGCAGAGAGGCTGAGAGCTCAGCTAAGTAAGAAGTCACAGCAGATACTACTCAGGCAGATGAAAAATTTTACTAAATTTTAATACATCATATTTTTTTCTTAGAACTTCATACTCATCATCATCGTCATCACATCAGTCAAAGAGCGTCCACTGCTAAGCATAGGCGTCCCCCATATATTTCCAGAGTGACCGATCTTATGCGGCCTGCATCCAACAGCTCCCAGCAACCATTATCAGGTCTTATTTCAATCTAGTGGGAAGCCGTCCTACGCTGCGCTTTCTACTGCGTGCGTTAACTTTTCACTAAAACTGTTTAATACTATAAATGCAAAAGTTTGTATGCTTGTAATCAATCACGTCGCCACGGCTGAACCGATATCGATGAAATTCATCAAACCGTAAATTAGAATTGTGATCCTCGTTATTTTAACTCGTAAATGATTATAAATTATCATTCATCTTATATTTATTTCTAAGTATGCAAGTATAGTAAACAGATGGGCTACCTTGCCGCGTCAGATTAAAAAAGTTTTTGCATTACTTAATGCAGATTCAATTTGTTTATAATATACGGTTATGTAAGTGTGAATCTAAGTTTGTTTTATATTACCTGGAGATGGAAAAAGCTTATGGGCCCACCTGATTTTAAGTATTAACAAATAAAATAAATTATTATCAAATCTAAACGGAAATCGGCCTATAAAATGACTTCAAAAAGAAAAAAGTGACCATATAGACCATATAAAGATCAAATCTGTATTTTCTCGAAAAGCAAAGTGCATGAAAACAGGGAGCCACTTACTTCCCGCACAATAAACGATAAGAATTTAGGTCAAATAGGAACAATCCTCTTAGAGGAATTCTTCCGGACTTTAAGAGTGGAGCACTTACCGCAAACATTTAGAAATAAAATAAAATTTGGATATTGTTTCTTCTATGCAATGAATAAGTAATCTCTCTCTCTCTGTGCATCGTTTCCTCAATGTAGAGGGTCGTAACCGCATTGTATGACTTTTTCTAACTTCTTTAACGATCCATTCCATCAATTTTTTCCATTTGTCGCGATCTCCGGCATAACGAATAAGTAATATGATACTTGAAATACACATGAATAAATTACGTTTTTTTAATGTACACAAAAAGAATACAAACAAAACAGCGAGCTTAAACCTAATAAGAGTTTTCTTCCCGCAAACCTTTGAAGATAGATAGATTATATAATAATATGGTTATATGCACAGAAAAGGAACATCCGGCATAACCAAGATTGAAAAGATTTCAGCGGGAAAATAACACTAGTGTTCACAGTAAAATATTGCTAAAATTTCCAACGCAATCTTTTAAGTAATACGCTATATAACCGCACTAACTCGTTGTTTAATGGGAAAAGTTAAACAATTTGCAACTTGTGAAGTGTGTTAACGACTTGTCGTTTTAATTTCCTGAGTCTCTTTTATGTTACACTTGCTCTAATTGTATAATTCAGAACACAAACGAACTAAATGAAAAGACGACCTTTCACGGTTGCTGGGAGCCATTCTGTGCAGTAAATAATTGATCGAGCGAAACGAGATCTCTAAATCAACTTAGCCAAATTGGCGTTGTATGTATGTATGTATGTATATTTTTTTGTCCAAGGATAACTTTCGAAGCGTTTATCTGATCATCATGAAATTTGGTATATAGGTAGGTAAAAAAAACAAAATGAGACTATCCGGTCAAATGATACGTTTAATAAAAGGTCTTTGTAAGTATATGTCGATCCCGTTTTTATTTTCAGTTTAAACCATGTAGTTTTTAAGTTATTAGCCATAATATAAGCTGAACATTGACAAAATTCACAGGGTACACCAGTGACCCCACAGTGCTGAAATTTGGTATGTGTGTAGGTTTAGTGACATAAATATAGGCAAAAGTCTGAAATCCAGAATAACTGTAATTTCTACCCCAAAAAAGTTTAACCAATATATTAACTCCCGTTACCTGTAATTTGAATGAAACTGTGGGTCAAGTATTTTGGTTATCCATTTTGTGGCACAAATGAAGTGAATCAAAGAAAAATTGTTCTCTCCATGAGAAAGTGCGCAATTACAAAAATGTTAAGAAAACCTTCTTTAAACAGTGCCTGCGCGACCAACATAATTTAAACTACAGATTTTTCCTCGGGCATACAACATACATACAACGCCGATTCGTCAAAGTCGATTTGGAGATTCCAAGATTTTTAAAACCTTCTCAAAATGTTTCAAGCCTAAACGGGACTTGAGTCCGCAACCATCCTCTTGATACGAGGATGCACTACTAGTTGTGCTGCAGTCTCTTGTTACGCCAGGGTCGAAGTTAGTGAAATGATGATTAATATTACGATTAAAGTGCCGTTAGCTGCATCTACAGGAAAACTTAAACAGTTTTTTACCTGTTTTTTTTTAATCTGAATCATCTCACTTATTTCGACCCTGGCGTGGCAAGAGCCTGTAGCACAATTGGTAATGCATCCTCGTATCAAGAGGAAGGTTGCGGGTTCAAGTCCAGTCAATGTGATGGTTTTAAAAATCTTGGAATTTACGTAAGTGTTCGGATAACACTATAAAAATAAAAATACTATTCGATTTGGAGATCTCGTTTCTTCACATCTTGACATATTCATAGCCATAATGTTAACTAATTTGTGCCGAGGTAAAAAGGGTAAAAAAACTTCAGGAACTCAAAGTAACTTGGTTCTCGTCGGTTTATTCTTGAAATCCCCACCGCTACGTCCCCATCGGTGCGTAGAGGCCTTGTAACTGGCACAACTGGCAATTTGTTTTCAAATAATTTAATAAGAAATTGGCAATGTTAAAGCATGTATGTTTGTAGTAATTGTCCGTTTACGAGGCCTCTACGAACCGGTGGGGACGTAGCGGTGGGAATTTCGAGAATATACCATTCCCATCCCGATCTTTTTAGAAAAAATATAGTTGGCAAAAGAATCCGATAGTACTCCGTCATCAATTGGTCTAGACGGTAGTAGAAATGTCGTATTTACGATATGTCTCCCGGCTGTAATATAATGAATGAGTGATATCGGTACAACACAATCCAGTGGAATATATTTTCAACAGAAGAAACTTCAATAAAAACGTTAACAAAGAATTGCTCATGTCTTCAAGTCCAGAGAGAACAGGTTCTTTTTAAACAAGCGTGCTCTATTTTCGACCACACCATCAGGTATAACTGGTCAAGCGCGTGACTATCATCAATAAAAAAAACTAACATTTTATAAATCAAATCTTTCGTATTTTTTAACACTCTCAAAAATTTCAAGCGGGACGGGACTTTAACCCTCAAACAGAACTCGGTATCAATTTCGCTACAGACCCACTCCACGTCAGGTGTGAAATTAACGAGATGATTCATTTTACGTCTTAAAACACCGTTAGCGCATCTACTGAGAAATTTTAACAGTTTTCGTCCACAGTAAATAAATAAATATAACTGGACATTTCACACAGCGCTATCTAAACCTAAACTAAGCAAAGCTTGTACTATGAGAACCAGATAACTGATAAAATATTTATATACATTTTTTTTGTAAACTTATACATATTTTAATATATAGGAAACCATCCAGACCCGGAATAAATATCTGTGGATCAAACATTTGTTCCGCGGCGGGAATTGAACTCGCTACCTCCTGCGTCTCAGCCAGCTATTTGCATATTGCGCCACGGGAGTTTTTCAAACTTATTCCGCTTACAGATTTCCAGAATAACCGATTTTGTGCGACCTTCACGCAACGGCCTCAAGCTACCTTTATGAGGTGTTCTTTCCATCAAGTAGGGGGTCGTTCTACGCTGCGCTTTCCAGTACGTTAATAATACTACGTTAGGCTCTATTTTTATTTATTTTTTATTGAAACACAATCCTTTGAAATAAGTACAACAACAGAATAAAGAAATAGTAATACCCATAATTTACCAGATTCATTACTTTTATGTCCTTAAGCCAAAACTAGGAAACATAAAGATGGTCATAGTGGATTTACTGGTTCCTTTAAGTTATAGTGAGTTAGGTATATTATACAACTAGCTGTTGCCCGAGACTTCTTACGCGTTATACTTCTAAATGTGCAGGCAACCTAAAAATAAAGCTAAACTCGCCGTTGCAACTTGACTTGACATCCCATTGTTATCCCATGGGACCTGATTTATGGGTTAAAAAGTAGCCGATGTGTTAAACCAGGCTATAATCTACATACATACCTAACTTCATCGAAATCGATTCAGCCCTTATGACGTAATTGAGTAACAAACAGAGTAAATAAATAAACAAACATCTAAGCTTTCGCATTAAAATATTAGTGTAAAGTGACGAATACGATACGATACTGCGACTTTACTTGGTGTCCTTCTTATTCGATAGGATTATGGTTTATGAAAAGGTTCTTGCGTGAAGATCATCTAGTGGAAAGCAGTTTGTATAGGGCGACCTCCCACTAAATGGAATGAGTACCTGATAAGGGTTGCTGGGGCCGCTAGGTGCAGGCCTCACAAGATCGTTCGCTCTGGAAATGTGCAAATGTATGGAGGAGGCCTATCTGCAGCAGTTGAAGGCTGATATCATGATGATGATGTTTTACTTATTTCGTTCTATCCAAAGGTGGCCTGAAAGAGATTGCTTTCAGTGATAAGGCTACCCATTGTTGCCCTTTTAGTTTTAGTCTAGTGTTATATTTTTCGTAGTAATTACAAAAAAGAGTTATCTTATGATGATGATGATGACCATTGTCTTAATAATACTTCCTGGTAGTAATTTGGTGCAGTTATGCTATACATAGATCGTTTGTAGACAGCTACAAG
Source organism: Philereme transversata (assembly GCA_963924445.1). Lineage (NCBI taxonomy): Eukaryota > Metazoa > Arthropoda > Insecta > Lepidoptera > Geometridae > Philereme > Philereme transversata. The sequence continues at coordinate 3,812,393 of OZ004340.1, forward strand.
CTGCAGTGGCCAATTTAGATGTCCCTAAAAAGGCTGCACACTCAAGTTGGCCGCTGCCGAGACTATCTAGCAAAGTGGGGCTACATCGATCCATTACGGAGCCAGTGCCACTGCAGAGCCACCTTACAAACAATGGCCCACCTGCTTTCTTGTCCTCTCTGCCCAACTACCTGCACACGAGAAGACTTGTACCAGACAACATATAGGGGTGTGGAAGTTGCTCTCTATTTCTCGCTCGTTAGAAGTCAAACAGCCATGGACACGAAAGCAGAAGAAGAGCTCAACCGTGATTTTGTCTTTTTTTTCTATAAATAAAAATAATTACTTATACAACTGCTTATCACATGTATTCCGAGTTCAAAAATGTCCAGTGTAAATTATATTTTAGATTGGTTGGTACATTTACAATGGACTTTTGAAATTCACAATTCACAATATCCTGAAACACAATCCTGACAAACAAACCAATCTCCTTTCATATAAATACAGTATCTGAATACAGTGATACATGACCATACACAAAGTTTATGTAAATAGCATCCAGAGATAACATCTTTACTGATTTATCACTGACCAGTGCCATGTTTTCTCATACATAGATATTATGAGAGAAATGTGTAACGCCTTCCTTTTTACTGAGGAAAATCGGATATATATTTTGATAGCGATTCGGAGCTTTTAGATTTAAATGAAAAACCGGCATCTATCCTTTGAATATGTTTAACACGTAAAATCAGCTGGGCCATTTGCTTCTTCCATCTCCAAGTCGACCAAAAATCATTATAATGGGCATTCTATATTGAAGATTTATATCAGGCATCCATCAATACGAATATTATATAAATTTGAAAGTAACTCTGTCTCTCTGGCTCGGTCACAGTCAACCGATTTGAAAACTCTTTTTAGAGTTCCGTACCTCAAAAGGTAAAAAAGGAACCCTTATAAGATCACTCTCTTGTCCGTCTGTCCATGTGTCATCACCAATTTTTTCAGGAACGGGTGTACCTAGCAAGTTGAAATTTATACCAGATACTAAAGTCTATAGTCCCTATTAGGTGTATACAAATCAAGGTCCTGAGTCAACACGATAAGAAGATCTGGGCAAATTTAGATTTTCGCGAAAACTTGTAAGTACCAAAATTTACTTTAACTTTCAACTTGTTTTATTTTTCGGAATTTTCCCTTTACTTGTGCTGTAAGATCTTGCTTGAACCAAAATTAACAATTCTAGGTCAACCGGAAGTACCCTAAAGGTTTTGGGCCGAAAACCTATACGGTAGTTCCCGTTGACCTGAATGGTACGGAACCCTTCGTGCGTGAGTCCGACTCATACTTGGCGGTTTTTAAATTTATTTTAAAGTATATAGAATGGGTTCCAAACGGGCGGCGGCCTCGTGGTAGACCCAGGCGGAGATGGAGGGATGAACTGGATGCATACCAGAAAGAGTGGCCTCAATTAGCCAATAACCGGGATTCGTGGAAGGAGGGAAGGAAGGCCTTTGCCCTGCAGTGGGACTCTACGGGCTAATAATAAATAAAGTATATAGATTGGTGTCATAGAAATTTTAACAAAATCGGTTCAGTAGTAGGTTTCAAAATCAAAATATCTAGTTTCGATTACCTATTTTATGAAGTCGGTAATATTTATGTAAATAAAAATTACTTAATAAATAAATAAATATTGCTGGACATTTCACACAGCACTGTTTAGCCCCAGACTAAGCAGAGCTTGTTCTATGGGAACCAGATAACTGATGGAATACCTATATACTTTTTTTGGAACGAAGTTCCTTATCGCGCGTTGTGAAAGGGGGCTAGACGGAAAAAATTCTTACGAAAAGTTGTCACGACACTTTTTGCTATAGTAAGCTATTGTAAGCTGTGCGGCGTCGCATGTTTCTCTGTCTGTCTCTCTCTCTCTTATAGAAAGCAAGCCAGATATTTTCATTTCTATTTCGCATTGAACAGTGTGGTGTCGCGACGATTATTTTTGTTGAGTGTATACAGGTTTTTTGTAAATAATAAATAATATTTTTTATTAACGGAAGGAATTATGAAAGGAACTTCGTTCCATCCGGGTGTCCCTTGACACCTCTCAAGTTTTTTTTTTGTAAATACATACTTATAATACATAAAAAAACATCCAGACACGGAAAAAATATCTGTAGACCATGGAAACATTTGTATTGCGACGGGAATCGAACCCGCTACCTCCTGCGTCTCAGTCAGTTATTTCGCCCACTGCGCCACGGAGATCGTCTTGCTTTTTACTTTATTTTTGTTAGATTACCACAGTAATTTTATCTTCGCCTGTTTTTTAAAAGTAATTCCGGTTCATGTTTGCAAAAGGTAAAAAACCTTTCCAGTAAATTTTCAATTGTCTCATAAACGACGCCCACGGCAAAAAAATTCCAGCGCATGTTATATTTTCACAACGAATTATTTCCAATCCCTGTATGTTCAAAGGATTCTAGGAAGCTCAATAAATATTCGTGTTTTGGTAGAACATCTGTTTTTAACAAGCCATGAGTAAAAGTAAATAATATTTTAAAATTAAGCGTAGGTACATCATAGATATAACTAAAATATACACATAAAAATTATTTTGAAGTATGACATATAATATAGTATAAATATAGTCAGCAGGCTGGACGATATTTTGAAATCTACCACCGTTCCACAATGTCTGAAGACCCGCCTCTACAACCAATGTGTCCTGCCAACATTAACCTACGGTGCTGAGACATGGACGCTCACGAAGGAGACTGTTCACAGGATTAGAGTCGCACAGAGAGCCATGGAGCCCGCCATGCTCGGCATCACACTGCTAGACCGAGTCCCCAATACCGAAATTCGCAAGCGGACTAAAGTTCAAGACGTTAGCAAGCGTATACTGGGACTCAAATGGAGTTGGGCAAGACATGTGGCCAGGCGTGGTGATGACGGGTGGAGCAGGATGCTGACTGAGTGGTGGCCCCGATATGGAACCAGGAACGCAGGTCGTCCACCGGCAAGATGGGTCGACGACATTATAAAACTCGCAGGTCGTATGTGGGTTAGAACAGCGCAGGACAGAGGCGAATGGCGACAACGAAGAGAGGCATATGCCCAGCAGTGGGATAAGAAGGGCTGACGATGATGATGATGACATATAAATCATCCATCCATCCAACTCAGCCCACATCTACCAACTTATTACTGCTGGGTCTTTAAACCTTCTCGTTATAACATTTTTTTTTTCATTTATTCCTTGTACATAAGTAAAATGTTAGGTAGTAGGAGGTTTATATAAGCGCTAGATTTTGCCTTGCGGTGTAATAGTTAATAACAAGTTTCACAAAACTCTAGTGAATATTAAAAAGTTTATGAATATACTAGCTTTCACGCATGGCTTCACACTCGTGGTTTATCAATAAAAGTAGAGTATGTCTCAAACCAGGTTTTAATCTATATCCATATACCAAATACATTTAGCTATCTATAGATCGTTTGCAACATTTAATTTAACTGTTGATTTGTAACATCTTTCCTCTCGGTTTGTGGCAGTGATTTTGGCAAAAGGAATGGAAATGTGTAACAGGAAACCGGGGAAGCGCGCGCTATTTGATTTGACCATTGAGCGCGCGCGGTGGTCACATTTTACACATCACAGATTACACAAAAGGCAGATAGAGTGTACGCAACAAACAGTATGACGCCACTTTTCATTCATGTGTGCGTGGCGTTTAGAAATAGCTCTGTAGGGACACGTGCATCAGTGTGCGTGTAATGATACCAGAAAAGGAAAAAACTCCCTGTATTTTTTTTAATGTCCTTTTACGACAACAGGTTCTAAAATTTTATTTGGAGACATGAATTTGTTACTAATTGAATACAAATATGTATGAGTATTAGGATTGAACAATTGTTTAATTAATAAGTTTATTAAACACTTAAATATTTCATGTACCATTGTAAACGCATTGTAAAATTACAAAAGAAATAATATGTGAAGATTTTTATAACTAGCGGTCCGTCCGGTGTTTATTGAGGTTTACATGCACTTTAATGTCCTCCTGGCCGAAGTACGGCTACGGCGGCCATCTCGCAAGGGACTAGCCAACAACGCAGGATATATTCCTGACTCCGGACTGTTATTAGAATTTGAAAAATTACAATAACACTTTGGCGAATAATAGAAACCCATTCCTCGCGTAGTACTACAGGCAACGGGGAACTTTTTGCTGCACTAAATTACATACGTGATTATTTTTTTATATAGGTTCAGTATCACGTACTTCATATAAAAAACCAAAATGCTTACAAATTTTGCGAACGGAAGTGCCTTAAATTTGCGAAGAACCGTTTTGGCCTATATCTCCGTAGCCGTGCGCTTGAGGCCAAAAATTATCATGACCTTTTTTGTAGACAATTAAATTTACTATCTTTTTTGTTTAATACTTTTTTTGTGACACTTATCGTTTACAACTTATACGATTATTATTGTTTTTTTATTTTTATTTTTGTTTGTTTTTCTTTTTGTTTTTTTATTATCGACTTTTGGACCTATATCTCTTTTATTAATTGTTTAAACAATAAAATGCTCATAAGCTAAGTTGTAAATTGACACATTGTCTGCAACTTTGTCTTAGAACTTTTTTTGCTGAAGTTAATATTTTCGGAGTTATCACGCGTTCATTTTGAAAGTTCTGTGCCTTGGCGGTCAAGGTCACTAATGAAATACATCTAATGAAATCTCCGTGAGCTGTCTTAATGGGATCTCATTGAAATCTCATTATACAGCCGGCTGTATAATAAACGTAAACGTAAACGGCTGAACGGATTTTAATGAAATTTTGCACATATTGAATATGATCTGGATTAACATTTATAGGATATTTTTATCCCGGTAAAATGTTCTGGTAGGATATTTTTCCCGGAGCGAAGCGAGGGCGGATCGCTATTACTTCTCTATATATACCATTTATTATAAAGAGTCTTTTTTTTAGATGTATACAAATTCAAAATGAAAAAATAAAAATAAATTAAAATAAATTTCATTACGATTATTGGTTATATTTAAAAGATATTCTGATGCCATTAGTGCTTAAAAATGATTTCGTGCATATGGGCGCCACGGCTGGCTCGAATGAAGCGTAATCGAGAAGTCCAATCGTCGACCACTTTTTCGAGCAACTGGGGCCGTATATCGGCAATAACGCGGCAAATGTTGGCTTCCAAGTGGGCCAACGTCTGTGGCTTATCTACGTAGACGTGTGACTTTACATATCCCCAAAGAAAGTAATCCATAGGTGTGAGATCACACGATCGTGGAGGCCAGCTCACAGGTCCATTACGCGTAATTATGCGCTCATCAAATGTTTCCCGCAATAAATTGATGGTGTCGCGCGCTGTGTGGCATGTTGCACTATCTTGTTGTAACCACAGCTCTACCACATCAATACTATTCAACTGGGAGACAAAAAAGTCAGCAATCATGGCTCTCTAACGCTCTCCATTGACGGTAACATTCTATCTGCCCATAAAGCGCACCAAATAGTAACTTTTAACGGATGTAAGAGCGTCTCAACAAAGACTTCAAGGTTTTCTTCATTCCAAATTTGGCAATTTTGTTTATTGACGTAGCCGTTCAACCAAAAATGAGCCTCATCGCTAAACAAAATTTTGCATTGAAAAAGTGGGTCAAGCTGAATATTGTTTTTGGCCCATTCACCGAACGTACGGCGCGCATAATGGTCATGCAGTTTCAACTCTTGCACAAGTTGGATCTTGTAAGCTCGAAAGCCAAGATCTTTCTTCAAAATCTTCCACAAAGTGGATGGGCACAGCTCCAATTGCTGTGCACGATGGCGAATCGACTCATTCGGTTCCTCTTCAATACTACGCTCCACAACAGCAATAACTTCTTCTGCGCGCACTGTATGGCATCTTTGTGGATGCGTATTATCAACTAGAGTGTGCGTGGTACGAAAACGATCCATTGTTTTCCGAATAAATTGTCCGGATGGACGATTATGTCGACCGTAAAATGGACGTAGCGCACGGTAAGTTTGGCAAAATGAACCATGATTTTCAAAATAAATTTGCACAATTTGCAAGCGTTGTTCTGAAGTCTATTCATTGTGAAATGGCAAAACGTACTGACCACAAATATACCGCCAACTGTCAAACTGACAATCACTAGAAACAGTGTTCCCAATTTAAAAACCAACCCTCTAAAAAAACACCCATTATATGTGTATATGTATATGTAATCTATATACATTACATATATACATACGGAACTAAATTGTTATACATACACAATTATATTTAAAATCCCGCATAAGATATTAATCACCGAATCACAGTAAACGGCAATAACATAATTATAGAAATACATACAAATTCAGAATAACAATTTAGGCGTGAGATTACGCGTGGGAATCGAACCCACGTCCGTACATTTAACAGTCAGGCTAGCTAACGCCTAGATCAACAGGTAGTTTCCCCAATTGAAGGGAAAACATTTTGCCGAAAACTGGCAACACAGTCGAACTAATGTCGAGGTTTTGTGTTTCGAGACCACCGTTTAATTATTGGGTGAATAAATAATAAAATCAATTAAATAATTTATAGTTACTTGTGAAATTATATTCCATCCACTTTTTTTTGTTTTTGGGAACAACTTTTACACTGTTTGATAACACAAGACGGCATTTTTGACAGAAAATAATGAATCACTCGAGACGTTCAAGCAGTACGACGCTATCTTTAGCACTGCCGCGAGATTGTATTCGCTTTTAAATTTGTATTCGCTTGTGGCTTCACTCGCACGTTCGGCGCGCTCTACCTGTTTGTTTGTATAATCTGAGTTACACATCATATGCGAGTACTGTAAGGCTCGTAGTCTTTTTCTTCTGTATTTTAATCTTGTAAATAATTGTATTATTATTTATGTTCACAAATGTATTTTGAAGGTATACTTCATTTGGCGCGTTTGGAAAAAAAAAAATTTTTTAACTAGGCTATATTTTCCCACTGCTGGGCAAAGGCCTCCCTCAGCTCCCTTGGAAAAAATTATGAGACTAAAATTTTCACGATGCGCGCGCACACCGACAGCCAAAAATCGACATGATGAAATTAGCTGATAACTGTCTCTCAAGTTTCCGTGAAAACTTCTAACTGTATATTTATTAATTTATCATTTCTTTTACAAACAAAGAGTTGTGGCATACGGGATGAAATCTTTAGCTATTATTGTTCTGTTACGCCAAAGAAGTAAGTATAAGTGCACACACACGTTTTTTTTATAATTAATATAATATAAATATATTTTTTTATATTTACAATAAAGAATAAAATATAAGTTTTTGTAATATTTTACAAAATAAAGTGCTACCTTATTATAGATGGTACAATGTACAACAAACAAAAACAGGCGTACCTACGCAAACAGAGGCGCGCCAACGAGGACCTTGGTCGAACGTTCGACCGACTTGAACCGAATTACTAAACTTAAATTCTGTACCTATTGGGGGACATTAAACTAACAATATTATCACGTGATACTTGATATCATAATCCAATATCATAAGAAATATTGATGGTATTGACAATATCAGAATAATATTATTATTTTAATTATTTGGAGCCTGTACTGTCCCACTGCAGGGCAAAGACCTCCCTTCCTTCCACTCCAATTTCGGAGAATAATATTGATAACATAAATAAATAAGTATTGCTGGACATTTCACACAGTGCTATCTAGCCCCAAACCAAGCAGAGTTGTACCAGATAACCTATAGAATACTTATAATACTTTTTTTTGTAAATACTTACTTATAATATATAGAAGAACATCCAGAGCCGGAACAAATATCTCTAGATCATGTAAACATTTGTTATTCACCTACTGCGTCCCGGAGGTTGCCGATAAGTTTCGTGACGGTCTCTTTGACATATTTTTATTGTTCCACACCAAGTTTGAAAAACCGAAAGACTTATTAACTTGCAAAAATCTTTCTTAACCCATAGGAAATGGGTTATAGGTATATCTACATAGGCTTTTACATCGAACCAGCAGAAGGTCAAAGTTCTACCGTTTCATTCAATTTGCGGCAAAGCTTGCCCCTTGGGATGTATGATTTCATATTTTATTTTGTTGTACAGCTCTATTGGGTTTTCTGTTTACTTATGGAACTCCAAAAATTCCCGATTGATTGAATTGTTGCAGATGCTCAGGTGAAATTGAGGCACGCTTTTTAAATTCAATTTATTTCCCTCTGAATACTTAATTTTATTTGTAGACCCGACACCTGAATAATACGATTTACACAACAGGGATTTAAACACTATCGGGGTTCAACTTTTGAAACTATCATGGTTATTAACACTATTTGTACTAAAAACGGGATATTTACCATGATTTGTGAGTTCTTGATTTGTGAGTTTTGAGATTTGTAGTTTTCAACTATCTGGAGCCTGGAATCCTGTGGTGAGAATGTGTAAGAACCGAAGAAGTGTAGTGTCAATTACGCGCCCTGATACCGTGAGTGTTGTGTGTCGGAATAGAGTTATGTTCGAGAATGAAACCGGTAGTAGTGATAGTATTACTGAATTCATTCCTAGCAAGAGACTAAGAAAGAGGGTAGATCGTTATATCTGCCAATAACTATCCACTCGCAAAGACTTCAGTTTACCCGTGATCATGGCGCATGCAACTGCGTCGAAATATCGGGACACTCAAGAAAACAGGCTCAAACCACTGGATCGAGCTACACAACCCACAAGTAATCTCAACTGAGCGACATTACATCCCAAGACTGGTTCAAGAGGCAATTGAGATTACCAAACACAAGAATTTCAATCGTGAAGATGGTTTTCAACTATCTGGAGCCTGGAATCCTGTGGTGAGAATGTGTAAGAACCGAAGAAGTGTAGTGTCAATTACGCGCCCTGATACCGTGAGTGTTGTTTGTCGGAATAGAGTTATGTTCGAGAATGAAACCGGTAGTAGTGATAGTATTACTGAATTCATTCCTAGCAAGAGACTAAGAAAGAGGGTAGATCGTTATATCTGCCAATAACTATCCACTCGCAAAGACTTCAGTTTACCCGTGATCATGGCGCATGCAACTGCGTCGAAATATCGGGACACTCAAGAACTCACAAATCATGGTAAATATCCCGTTTTTAGTACAAATACTATTGGGGTTCATTTTCGATGTTTTATGTTAATATTATTTTCATCACTCATAACTCTTTAAGTTGACCATTATAAACACAATAACGGCTTCGTAAATGCGATCTACTGATGTGATTTAAGTTTGAAAGTAGTTTGAGGTTCATTACATTCATAATGAGTTTAAATTAAATACAATCCCTTTGACAAATTTTTATTTCAATTTATTTAAAAATTAAAGATGCCATAATTTAGTAGTAAAATAAAACAATGGAAACCAGGAACTCAAATTTTCTTATTAGCAACAATCTGTTATAAAAATATTAGAGCAATTTCCTCGCATTCGTGATAAAAAGTTATGTGTACTCGGGAGTACTGTATAAGCGATCAATAACACCCTCGATTAGCGTCCTCGCTCACAATCGCTCGCTCGTACGCCAGCGATGAGATATAAATACTTGTTCTTTCTGATAATAAATGTATATAAACGTTTATTTCATAAATTACTGTTAATATTAGTCCATATTGTCCCATTGTTGGGCAAAGGCCTCCCCGCATTTCCGCCACTCATACCGGTCCAGTGCCACCGTGTGCCAGTTTCTCTCAAAGGCATCCAGCTTGTCCTGCCCCCTCAGGCGTGGATATTTATAATTTCGTAAATATAATATAATATAACAAACACGACAACCAATCACTAAAAATTTACTCAGAGTACCTTTCGTGATTTATTTCAATCATTATTATAAATACGAGATTTATTACGTACCATTTTATCGGTGTTGCAACGACACAGAGGGCTTAGCCAAATTAAATTCGCTTCGAAACGGTTCTTTTTCTACATAGGTTTGTTGTCGATATATCACGTGATATTCGACTACCTCCGTGGTGTAGTGGGCGAATAGCCGGCTGAGACGCAGGAGGTAGCGGGTTCGATTCCCGCCGCGGATCAAATGTTTGCATGATCTACAGATATTTGTTCCGGGTCTGATTGTTTCTCTATATATTATAAGTATGTATTCACAAAAAAAAATGTATAGAAGTATTCTATCAGTTATCTGGTTCCCATAGTACAAGCTCTGTTTAATTTGGGGCTAGATAGCGCTGTGTGAAATGTCCAGCAATATTTATTTATTTTCTATTTATTTATTTGTATTTCCATAACATGTGCCAATCCCATATATTTTCGGCGCTAATCGAATGTAACTTGGCTAAGTCCTCTGTTTCGGTTCAAATAAATCAAATAATCATTCAAATAATTTTTATTTCAAGAACAACAATGCTCTTTAAGATATAGTACTATAAGTTTCAGACATTGCTTACAGAGAGCCTCATGAACTCCGCAATTCCTCTATCCATAGGCTGCGCTGGTTGATGTTGGATGTATGTCGTCTTCTTGAGGGATGTGACACGCGCGAAAACTACCACTTAGCCGCCAGCCGGCGCTGTACACTATTTTATAATAATTGGTAGGTACTTGCAATGAGGAAGGCGCGTGAGAACTGGTCGGCCCGTAGCGACGCGTTGACAGTGACCTTGGTATGTCACTTCGCTCAGCCAATGAGGGTATGTCAAGAAAAACGAGGTTTTGATGTACCCTCCAAGATGTGTAATCTACTTCCAATCAATTCTGTACTCTGAGCCAAAAACCCATGCGTTCCGTACACATGGGTTTTTGGCTCAGAGTACGAAATACAGAAGCACAAAATACAGAATTCAAATACAAATTAGCCACTGACGCAATGATAGTCATTGCGTTTGACTTATAGTTTGCTCCGTAATGTAGTTCAAACCTAACGAGACGTTAGTTGGACAAAATATCCAATATCAACTAAAATCTAAAACATTTTATAACCATGCGTAGGAGTCAAAGCAATAAGATTAAGACATCAAAGGCATTCACGTACATGCTGAGCCGCAAACCGAAAGGGGTGAATTTCCCAAGCGGGCGGAAATTAACACTTCGTGGCACATTCTTGTGCAACCTTTTACGACGAAAATATGCTAGAAACATAATGACAATATCGATGCCAAGTAACTAATAATAAATAATGCTGAACATTTCACACAGCGCTATCTAGCCTCAAACTAAGTCAAGCTTGTATTGTGGGAAACAGATAACTGATACAATACTGACATACTTTTTTTTGTAAATACATAGTTATAGACATTATGTAAAACAAAGTCGGGTTAGTTACACCATTTATAACTCAAGAACGGATGAACCGAACTGATTTGTTGAATTTGTATCTGCCCCGAATAGCAAAATAACTATTAAAATATCGGAATAATTAACGCAAAAAGAAATTATCAATAAAATTCATTTTCTTATACATCAAATTATGTCCGATTGACAATTCTACCGGGGCGACGTACATTGGCAGCCTGCGTCATATGAATGTCAAGGCAGTACGAATATATAGAAAAACATCCAGACCCGATGTGTCACCGACCACGACGGGAATCGAACCCACAACCTCCTGCGTCTCAGCCAGCTATCCACCCACGGCTAACTAGAAACTTTCTCAGCTTACATGTAGAAATGTTGTTATGAATACTTAATACACAACATATACAAATATTTGCAGGTACACCGTTTTACAACAGAATACGAACAGAAATAAAACTTAATACAACGAACGATGTCTGCTTGGATCTAAACGGATCTTGGATCAATTTGTTCAAAGCTTCGAACATCTAGATCGGAAAACATACAACAAAAAAGAGCTCTAAGTATTATTACTTACCGTAACTACGCTAGTGATAAAGGTCAAATTTCGATTGTCGAAAAATTAATTGATATTGTTCGGAATATGAACAAGTAGCTGTTGTCCGCGATTTCGTACGCGTTACACTAATACTACACTAAATGTGTAGGTAACCCAGAAATAAAGCTAAACTCACTATTGCAACTTGACTTGACACCCTATTTTTATCCCATGAAACCTGATTATCCCATAAATCAGACCCCTTTTTTAATTATTGGTCTAAATGAGTGGGAGAAACGACACTAAGCTCCCCGTACCCTAGGCAGTCTTGTGCGTGAAACCCCTAGAGCGCTAAAAAAGCGCTGAGCCAGAAGCTCTCGTGGAAGGTCAAATCTGTAACTGCGTTAATACGTAAGTACCCATTTGGTTTTTAAGTGCCGCCAAAGTTACAAATGTATCGAACTTTATTATTCAATGCTTATTTCTCTTAGTTTTGAGACCCAAAATGAATCTATCAAACTTTATTTCTACATCTCTAACATTTTTTGCGTAGCTCCAAACAGATTAAAGTATCGTTTGTTTGATTTATTTTAAAACTCACTAAAAGAGAATCAATCATTAAAAAAGATGACTATTTATATTTTTTGCTTGCTGTTTTTGCAAAATTCAAAATGATCATTTAAATACATACCATTAACAACTATGAAATGATTATTTATGGCTGACGATAACGAAGAGAAGAAACTGGCTTTACATCACTGTCGATCACACAAGTAGTTGGTAATCTCGATAGCTCAAAATTAACGTAACTTTTCTTTGTAAATTGTGTCACAACTCTAACCCAGGCTTGCATAACTATCCCTAAACGTATTAAGCGACTAAAAACGTTTAAATTTGACGTACTTATAAGATTTGACAATTCTCTTAAATCATATTTCTGTACTAAATACGATTAAGCATCGTTACGCAAGTCACCATTGAAGAGAATGGAAAAATTAATTTAAGGTAATGTTAAAAAAATCTTCTTCTTAGCGTGTCGATGTGTCGAAATATTAATTTGTTTAAGAAAAATAGCGATAATCATAATTTTAATACTCCATAAAAAAAAGACTCCATAAAGTTAATAAATCATTTAAAGGGCAAGGTGTACGCTTTTATGACAAACTCCCAAGTGATGTACAAAATTAACAATTAACAAATTTAAAAACATAATTAAACAAAATCTTTATAAACAGGCCTACTATAACATATCGGATTATTTATATGATAGAGAAACTTGGGATTGAAATTGCTCCAACTCGTTCAAAAATGTTACAATTTAGACGTAATTTATTTTCTTTATACCTTTATGGATTCTAAAAGGATTAATAAGAACAACCAGCTTTGTTTCTTGCCTTTCTTTCCTGGCTTCGTCGCGAAGGAACAGGTAGTAAAATTGACATTTCAAAGTGATTCTTGTGATTTTAATTATTAATTTATTTAATTCAGATAAAATACATCCATAAATTACAAAATCCTTAAAAACTAACACAAAATCTTAAAATTTAGTAATAAACAACTAAAATAAATATACACAGTATTACCCGACATATAAAATAAAAAAACAAAATAATGAATTAAATTGAATTAAAATGTTACATAATGCTGTGGCCACTTCCTCGCACGGAAGCAGTCGGAGTAGGAAAGCGACTTTCTTGCGATTCACTGCATGAAAGTCGTACGTGCGCGCCGTTAATGAATAAAATAATTTTGATATTGTTTTTTTTATTTTGATGCTCATAAAACTTAATTATGATTTTGATAAAAAGTTGTCACCTGAAAAGCGCTGTATGTAGCACAATTACCGGTAAAAATATAAAGGATATTTATTTGCATTACATGTGTAGCTTAACATACATAATGAATGGGCATGCTGGATCCTAATAATAGTGAGAAAAGGTAATGGCGAGCCAGAACATATTTTCAACAATTTTAACTTGATAATTCAAACCAACAATTGTAACATAATACATCAACAATCAAATAAACACAAAAAATAAACTACTTATTAATTGTAATATTTGTATTACAATAAATTAATAATGTCAAATACCTACAACAATAAAACCATAATATCTTCTTCTGTGGGAAAAGGGCAGGCTATTCCCACATTACGTGGGATCGGCACAACAAGTATTTGTGATGTCTTTCCTTTCGGTTTGTTGGAGTGATTTTGGCAAACGGGACGGAAATGTGTAACAGAAAACCGGGGAAGCGCGCGCTATTTGATTTGAGCAATGAGCGCGCGCGGTGCTCAGGATGTTACACATCATATGTGACTACTGTAAGGCTCGTTGTTTTGTTTTGCAATAAAACCTCAATATACCAACAATAAAATCAATAAATATAATTGCTCCTAAGGTGCTCTTTCTGTTATGTTTTTGTCTTATTGGGTAATTTTTTTTTTACAAACATCCTCAGTAATCAGTAATTTGCGATGCTCGTAAAGAGCAATCAAGTATAAAGTGCCATTACCTAGTTTTTAAGATCTTATTGTGCATTTGTTTATATTAATAAATATCTTGGATCTTGTATTAGCCGTATGGAAAAGACAGCTTATTATATCTATTTTCGCGCTTTGTCTAAAGTACGCCAATAAGCCTCAAACCTATAAATCCAAAGATTACGGAAATTAACCCTTCGTCGCCGAGGGCTAAAGATTTACAACGTAATTAGCGTAAAGCCAAGAATTTAATCTGACGTTAGTCAGGGCTGCCACAGTCCCTCGATTACGGTACAAAAGTCGCCATCACGACCGCAACCTTAAAAATTATTAATGCCAAAAAAACTTGGCACAAAATCTTCGTGACACCACCCTGATATAATATTGTTTCTAGCAATACTTATTTAAAAACAAAGCCGGTGGATGTTCATTAAGTCACCTAAAAAGTTTTTTAAGTTCAAGAAGTTATTTTTTAGTTGTGGAAGTTGTGTATAGGTATTGTCTTCAAAATGATTGCGATCATCATTACTATTTTTCTTCCCCAATTGGGGGCTAGATATATTAATCACAAGCAAACTTGGGCCCTATTGTTGCTGAATTATTAAGCTGCGAATTAATTAATATTGCACGTCAGATGAACGAGGCGACTTTATTGGTTGGGATGGGTAAAATGACGCTCTGAATTGGCTGGATAAATCAGCGGTTTTCAAACTTTACGCGAGGCGTTTGTTACACGCGTGTGTGGCGCAGCACTTTACGCTTGTCTTAATGATTTACTAGCTATGATTTAATCACATCAATAATAGGTTGGGGAAAAAGTCTTTTCGCATTATAGTATGTATGAACTTGTAATAATATCTCTTTGGCTATACTATTTGTATCTGGCTGGTTTTGGTATTATTCAAAGTTTAAATTTAAAGAAGATAATTCCAAATTCAAATTAGGAAAATGTGTGATTTTTATTTGTTTTTCGTACTGTAAAGATAAGTGAATCTAATGAAGATATTCGATACATTTTAAAATTTTACTACAAAAAAGGTAAAAATGCAACACAATGCGCGAAAAAAATTTGCGATGTTTATGGACCTAGTGCAGTGTCTGTGAGAGTAGCACAAATTTGGTTTATGCGTTTTCAATCCGGAAATTTTGATGTCAAAGATGCACGTCGCTCTGATCGCCCTATTACGGATAAAATTGATGCCGTTTTTGAAAAAGTGGAGCAAGATCGGCATATCAGTAGTTACGACGTAGCTGAAGAACTGGGAATTGACCACAAAATAGTTTTGGCGCATTTGAAAAAACTGGGTACACAAAAAAGCTCGATATTTGGGTACCCCACGAGCTCACTGAAAGAAACCTAATGAACCGTGTACTCATTTGTGATTCTTTATTACGACGTAATGAAACCGAACCATTTTTGAAGAAGCTGATAACTGGTGATGAAAAGTGGATCACGTACGACAAGAACGTGCGAAAAAGGTCGTGGTCAAAGGCCGCTCAGGCTTCACAGACTGTGGCGAAACCCGGGTAAACTCGCAACAAGGTGATGCTGTGTGTGTGGTGGGATTGGAAGGGAATTATTCATTATGAGCTGTTACCACCAGGCAGGACCATCGATTCTGAACTCTACTGCGAACAACTGATGAGATTAAAGCAAAAAGTTGAGAGAAAGCGGCCGGAATTAATCAACAGAAGGGGTATGGTTTTTCATCATGATAACGCTAGACCTCACTCTTCTTTAGCCACTCAGCAAAATTAAGTGAGTTTGGCTGGGAGGTGTTAATACATCCGCCGTATAGTACTGACCTTGCACCTTCAGATTTCCACCTGTTTCGGTCTCTTCAGAATTCTTTAGGCAGTGTCAGGTTAACATCATGAGAGGACTGCCAAAACCACTTGTCGCGGTATTTTGATCAGAAGCCCCAAAATTTCTATAGCAATGGGATCATGTTCCTACCAACAAGATGGCAAAAAGTTATCGAACAAAATGGTACCTACATACTTTAGTTAAATGTAAATAAACTATATAAAAAAATGTTTTGAATTTTCTTAAAAAATGCGAAGAAACTTTTTCCCCAACCTAATATTATAAGTGTGAAAGTTTGGATGTTTGTTCATTTAAAAACAAGTAAGCTTAAACGCTTACTTAGTGACATTTATTTTAATATATAGATTAAGCACTTATCCGATGTCGCGTATGTGTGTGTGTGTGTGTGTGTGTGTGTGTGTGTATATTTCCTATGTATAATTTTTTTTTCCTCTCAATTTAAGTGTCGTCTATCTTATCTGTTTATATATTGCCTATACATCTTCTACCTTACTTGCGGAAACTTTTAATTGGCCTTCTTGTAATAAGTAGCATTTACTGTTGTTTCTTTCCTATTCAAATACCTTTTCTGTAACCTAGCTGTAAGTTTTCCAAAAATTCAAAAAATAAAATAAAATAAATAAAATATTTGTTTGTTACTCAATCACGTTGTAATGGCTGAACCGATTTCAATGAAATTGGGTGTGTTGGTAGGTTATGACCTGATTTCAAACATAGGCTACTTTTTGTTGACAAACAACGCGTGCAAAGCCACTGGCGGAAGCTAGTAGAATAATAATTGGCGCAGCGCTCGAATGTGTTTCGCTTACTTCCGGCACTTGAGAGGTTAAAACAATATACATGAACAAATGTTTTAACGTCATATCACACTTAATACGTAGTTGGTATCGGGGATGAAGCTGTCTTCTGTAATACAGTTTTTTAACTAAAACAGAAGACAGAGAACTCTCTCTTCTTTGTTCCCATGTTTTATTTATGATAAAAAGATTTGATTTGATTAACAAAGTTACTCGTTGCGAAGGTGTTTTTGTCATCAGGATCACCGGGAACGTCTCGGTCTACGGAGGGATTTAGCTGCGGTTGGCTCAATAGAATAATATTTATAAAAGTTAGACCTTAAATAAGATTATATACGTTGACCTACTAACGAAACCTCTCAATTAACGTAAAACGAAACGTTATACTACGTCATATAATAACATTCTGTCTGTTATGTCTGTGGAATAACATTTGCTTTGTCGTTAGATTATTTCTATAATATTACTTCAGGAGCAAGTGTTTTTTTTGTCACAGATGCTTCTTAAGACCTTTACTTATCTCCTTTTGTTCATAGGGCACCATACAATCATACAATTAAAAAAATTACAGTAATGATGACTTTACAGTTTGAGGGTCACTGGGTCACATGATGAGTTCTGGCGCACTGAGGCAGCCCTAATGAGATTGTTTAAAAATGCTGAGTAGGAGGCACTTTATGAACTTGTCTTGAAGAATAACAAAGGCGAACGATAAACCGCCGCACTGTGTACTTTAATGGATAATTTGAATTGTTTTACAGTTTATTTTATGATAGCTACGCATGGTTCAGTACCATCATACCTCGTAGATACTCGTATACCATTCGTACGCACTCACCGTTTTGAGGTATGGAGCACTTTACCGACGTTCGTTTTTCCTAAAGACTACAATCAGGCCCCCTTATTACCTAAGCCAAATTGCTGTCGTGTCGCTATCGCTAGTCAGGACACCCCTTTCACACGTCCGATACGTACCTCACGTGGGAAAGGGATGGCCTGATCACGTTTTATACGTAACTAGCTGTTGCCCGCGACTTCGTACGCGTTATACTTCTAAATGTGTAGGTAACCTAGAAATAAAGCTAAACCCGCTGTTGAAACTTGAATTGGCATCCCATTTTTATCCCAGGGCAAGTGATTTATAGGATAAAAAGTAACCTATGTGGTAGTCCAGGTTATAATCTACGTGTATACCAAATTTCATCGAAATTGTTTCCGCTGTTACGACGTGATTGAGTAACAAACAAACAAATAAACGAACATCCAAACTTTCACATTTATAATATCAGTGTAATGTAAAAAAATTCTAAGACAAACTAAAAAAAACTGTTTTCTTTTGATCAAAATATTTTAGCCCTTACCATTTCAAATTTCGCTCTACGCCCCTATGATCCTAAAAATGCATAACCTCTTTAAGCTTAGAAACTTTCAATTGAAGTACTAATATAGTACGGTGACTTTCGAGACATTCCAATTTTAAAGAGTATTTGCTTATGTTTTTAAGTGAGTTCAACCTTTTTTGAAAAAAATAGGATTGAGTTTTCAAACATGTGTCAAAATAAAATGTAATTTGAATCAAAAGCACTAAGGAGTATTGATATAACTTAACCCCTTTTTAATCCCGTTAGGGGATGAATTTCAATAAAATACGAAACACGTCTTCCATCAATTCTGTTAAAAAAGGTTTATGCAAAACTTGAAGAAGATTGGACCCAGGAATCACGTTGTCCCATACAAACTTTGCCCCCCTTTTTCACCCTTTTAGGGTAGAATTTCGGAAAATCCTTTCTTATCGGATGCCTACGTCATACAAAGAACACACCCTCTGAGTTTCAAGTCTTGTTTTAGGCTGTGCGTTGATCCGTCAGTCAATCATTCAGGACAAAACATTTTATTTTTATATGTATAGATAGATAAGAAAGAAAGAAAGAAAATACATTTATTGGAACCCACATGACACAATAAAAACAAAGGAAAAGTCCAGCTTAACACAGACAGAAAATAATGGTGTTGCGTGGGGACAAAATGGTTCCTGTCTCAGCATAAGCTGTTTCGTACCACGGTGGATACGATGCAGCGCTGGTTTTCTGGCAGGGCCTAGGTGACGACACGATCATTTGAAAAGACAAATAAAACAAAAATAAAAATAAAATAACAATATAAGATAACGTCTTAAATCACTCATATCTATGTTGTATTAAACCGATGTTGGGCACAGCGTCTTGGAAAACCCTGGTTTAAGTGTATTCTAAGGAACGCATTGACCCACTCATGCACGCTCGGCTATTCACTCTTTAGAGTGGTATTCCATAGTAGAAATAATAGTACTGGGTGCAGAAGCTTCACTCTGACGATTATCAAATTCCCATCCTTATCATACTGTTATTATAAATGCCAGTAACTCTTTTTGTTACCTTTTCACGACTAATGGCGTGTTCCTATATCCGGCGGTAACCGACTCATTATGTACGTAGGTACATAAATCTTCGCCCACACAAGCACTAACCATCAGGTACGGTCAAGCGCTTGACCAAGAAAAAATAAATAAAAAAAACTCCGGCAGACTGGCACAGGATCGGGAAGAGTGGCAGAAACAAGGAGAGGTCTATGCCCAGCAGTGGGTCGACACGAGCTGAGAATGATGATGATGGTGATAGTGTGATGTGTAATAAAGAATTATCTAATCTAATCTATCAGATGAAATAACAAATGTGTTATATTACAGTTGAGTAGCATTTTACCCCAGTTGACACTGGGGTAAAAATAATTATATTAGGATCTTCGTAGTAAATTTAAATTAAATTAAATTATTGTTTTAGTTTGGTTTTAAAATCGGTAAGGGTAAGTACAAGATAATTATAAATTTAGTATTATGTACAATTATAAGTTTAGTTACAATAGTTTAATTTTATATTAAACTTGCGGAGTGCGTCAGCCCACCTCTTACTCAGTGTGCGTACTAGTGCTTGCAATAGGGAATACTATATATGCTGGTCATTCCTTTGGGCATCTCGAACCAGATTGCACAAAGTAAATGTAAATACTAAATGTATAGCGGCTCTTCCGCACAGGTGGTTGCTAGTGAACGAACGTGGTTGTTGCCAATGATAATAGTTACGTGTGATCACGTGTGTATAAAATTCGGTTAAATCGCAAATTGTTACTATAGTCATAATGTAGACTAGATATTTGAGCTGGGGTAAGGAAATTTGGTTTTATGAAAGATATTATCGGTAAGAAAGAAGCGACTACCGTTCACGACTCATAGAAAAATAATGGAAGAATATACATATACGAGTATGTGCAGACAGCGTCGCTAACTGGTAACATCCCGCATGTTTAAAAATTTAAATAAAAACTAGTAAAAGTATGAATTCCAAAAAGTTTTTGTTACACGTCATGTTTTTAGATAAATCTATATTGTAACAACCTTATTGGGGATTATTCTTCAATAAGTTTTTGATCGAGCGACTTGGGCAAATTGGCGTTGTATGTATGTATGTTTGTTGTCCTAGGATAACTTTCAAAGCGTTTATCTGATCATCTTCAAATGTTGTATATAGGTAGGAAGTGATGACACAATTTTGGTGTGACTAAACGAGCTAAAAATATAGGGAGAGGGGGGGGGGGGGGGGTTGTTGAGATATTTTTAAATTAAACCTTGCAGTTATTAGCCATAATAAAAACTGAACTTTGACAAAATTCACAGAGTAGTGCTGAAATTTGGTATGCGTGTAGATTTAGTGACACCAATACAGGAAAAAATGTGAAATCACGAATAACTTCAAATTCTACCCTAAAAAATAATAACCAATTAACATGAACTCCCCTTGCCTCTAACTTGAATGAAACTGTAGGTCAAGTAAGATAGTTATGTATTTCGTGGCACTATTTTGGTAGTTAAAGATTACAAATAACATGTTTTTGTTTTTATGGGAGACTCACGAGATATCATTTCAGGGCGAACCACTAGTTCATTTTATTTGTCAACAAACATTGCTCTTATAATATGCCTTATAAGTAAAAACAGCTATAAACTAGTGGTTCGCCCCGAAATAAGATCTCGCGAGTCTACCATAAAAACAAAAAAAAATATTATTCGTAATCTTTGTTCTATAGTTTCATTCAAATTACAGGTAACGGGAGTTCATGTATATTGGTTCCTTTTTTTGTGGTACAAATTGCAGTTATTCTAGATTTCAGACTCTTGCCTATATTTGTGATATATAAGCTACACGCATACCAAATTACAGCACTGTGGGGTCACTGGTGTACCCTGTGAATTTAGTCAAAATTTCGTTTTTATCATGGCTAATATCTCAAAAACTACAAAACGTTTACTAAAAGTAAAAACGGGGTCGAAATGCACTAATCAAGATCTTTCATTTGACGTCTAACTTGACCTAATAAGCTCTTTTTTTTTTACCCCTCTTGAACCCCAATATCTCAACAACCCCCCAAAATGTTTAGCGCATTGAGTCACACCAAAATTGTGCCATCATTACCTACCTATATACCAAATTTCACGATGATCAGATAAATGCTTCGAAAGTTATCATCGGACAAACAAACATACATACATACAATTCCGATTTGTCCAAGTTGATTTGGAGATCTCGCTTCGCTTGATCAATAACGCACAATTCAAACAAGTTTTCTCAATTAAGTTCAGCAAAAGAGCTTCATATTAGTATCGAGTAAAGTCAAAGTCAAAGTCAAATATTTTTATTCATTAAAATCACAAGGATCACTTTGAAGCGTCAATTTTACTGCCTGTTCCTTCGCGACCAAGCCAGGAAAGAAAGGCAAGAAACAAGGCTGGTTGTTTTTTTAATGATCCTTTTACAATACATAATACAGAAAATAATATACGTCTAAGTTGTAACATTTTGAACGAGTTGGAGCAATTTCAATCCCAAGCTTCTCTATCATCTAAATAATCCGATATTTTATAGTAAGCTCTTTTATAAAGATTTTGTTTAATTACGTTTTTAAATTTGTTAATTGTCAATTTTTGTATATCCCTTGGGAGTTTGTTATAAAAGCGCACACCTTGCCCTTTAAACGATTTACTAACTTTATGGAGTCTACAAGTGGCAACAGCGAGTTTATCTTTATTTCTAGTATTAAAATTATGATTACCGCTATTTTTCTTAAACAAATTAATATTTTTGTGAGCATACATTAGATTTTCATAGATGTATTGACAAGGTAATGTCATAATATTTATTTTTTTAAACTTATTGCGTAATGATTCTCTGGGGCCCATATTATAAATTGCACGAACAGCCCTCTTCTGCAGCACAAAAACGGTGTTTATATCTGCAGCACTCCCCCACAGCAGTATACCGTATGACATAATGCTGTGGAAGTAGCTGAAGTAAACTAGTCTAGCTGTGTCTACGTCTGTAAAAAGACGGATCGTTTTGACTGCGTATGCCGCAGAACTAAGTCCAGACAACCCATCAATGTGAGGCAACACGACAGTAGTCGATGAAATATAATTGTATTCTCTACCACCAACCAACCAGTAGAAGCGGTTCAAGTATTCCTAGTAATCCATTATCCATTATCCATATATAATTATAAATAAATGCGGCATATTATACCCTCTAGACATATCGCATCTCGAGTTAGTTTTGGATTAGTTATGATAAGATTGGCATCAATAGGAGCTTACTGTCTGCCACTTTGTATATGCTGTTAACTTTGTTTGTACAAATCTAGAGCACTTGGGCTTAGTACAAGTTCCTGACACTTTCAAATTGGTACGTATCGTTGCAGGGTCCGTGGTATAATAAACAAAAAAAATATAAAAATAGTTGCCGATGACAAATACAACCTGTTATTTTAAACATACATCCAGAATCGCATAACTGATTTTAGAAGTGTGTTTTATACCGGTAGCTTGAATATTTATCAGGGGTGCCTTTTCGACGATGAGGCTGTTTTATTGATATTTTAGGACTTAATTACTGATTTAAACAGGTATTTATTACGTAGGTACTTTTTTATTTGTTAAAATCAGTAATTACGTACAGTGATCGCGAAAGTTTGAAAAATATCATAAATATTTTAAGACTAAGGTTGTTTGAAAATTTTAAATTTTCTGTGGTTAATGGATTTGAAACCCCCCTATTTTAAACATTATTATAAATACGGGTTTTATCCGTAACGTCTTATCAGTGTTTCGACCGACAATGTTTCAGTTCAATTCGTGAATTGTTTGGGTGGCTCTCTGATATTTTCGAGTAGAAAAAAAAAATATCAAAGAAAATATCTCAAAAATATCAGAGAGCCAAGCACGAATAATTTTTTTCAGCGTGACTTACATAATGTCATTTAAAATATTGTCACAAACGCTGTCATTGACTAATATTTGAAATTTGCCCTGTATTCATCGTAATTTTTTTATGTTACATGAAGATGGAACAAGCTTATGGCCGATGTTAAGTGGTAACTATCGCCTATAACTTGCCTCGTAGGTTACGCACCTTAGAAATGTGGCCTACGTTACTCTGCGTGCATCAACTTGAGGCATGCAGGTAACGCCTGTAATTTCACCGGCAACCATACCCTTGAAACCGAAACACAGCAATGCTGCTTGGTGGCAGAAATAGGTGATGGCAGTACTTCAGCGGGCGTACTACGCTCCGTGTAGGTTCCCTTTCACAAGAAACTCTACTATTAAAACACACACATAACAGCCTTATGGCTATCGGGCTGGAATTCGAAGGAAAGTTTTAACAAAATACATGACTAATTTTACTAACTTAGATGGTATTTCAGTTTATATAACCTAACCTAAACTACATTTACACATTTTCGCCTTCTTGTTACGCTGCCCGTAACACTACTCCACATTCTCTGCTCACTCGTTTTCTGGTCCCGGTTGTTGCCTTGCCTCTTGTATATTTCTGTTGAAGATAACTCCTGCTAGCCTTTCATGCGCCTTTTCGTGAGTAATTTATTCAGAAAGTATTTCAATGTCATTGTCATCTACTATTTGTCACCCGTCACAGACAACTTAAATTTGCTCCACCTTACATACTCTTAACTCTAATCTGTATATTATTCTTTCAAGATTGTTTTATTATTTTCGTGTAAGTATGTGTATGTACCTATTTATCTATTTATTTCACTGCGTTCGTGAGGCTACCCATGGGTCCCATCTGAAAACCAGCGCTGCTTACCTTCCTCGGATGGTTGGCAGCAATACGCCGTGACCATGACCATGTTGTATATACCTACCTATGTAATACCGGAAGACCATGTTGTATATACCTACCTATGTAATACCTAGCTGCAAAAATTTTAGCATGTGTTTTTTTCTGTGTTTATATATATTTTTTTTCTTTTCTTTTTTTAATAATTTATAGTATTTATGTAAGTAGGTATGTTTGGTATGTTCTTAATGGTCCTATGTGTGTGTCAAATAAATGTATTTTCTTTTTTCTTCTTTCTTTCTGTCTTACATAAATGTACTTGTAAACTATTGTCTGATTTAATAAATTAATTTAATTTATTTTAATTTAATAATGCTCTGATGTTAAAACTAACCATTGACATAACGTTCATATCAGAAACGCTGATGTCAATATTTGACATTTGCTGTCTCTATTTTTTTTTTGCTGGACATTTCACACAGCGCTATCTAGCCCCAAACTAAGCAGAGCTTGTACTATGGGAACCAGATAACTGATAGAATACTTATATACTTTTTTTTTGTAAATACATACTTATAATATATAGAAAAACAACTAGACCCGAAACAAATATCTGTAGATCATGCAAACATTTGTTCCGCGGCGGAAATCGAACCCACTACCTCCTGTGTCTCAGCCGGCTATTCACCCACTGCGCCACGGAGGTCGTCGAATCTATCTAGCGTCTATCTAGCGTCACTAACGTGAATTGTTTGTACCGGCGCCGGTGCTCCGGAACTTGCTCTGGCCGAACTGAACTCTATCCGACTTGCGGATAATTGATTAACTTCATGTAAGCCACTCGACTGTGAGTTCCGTGCTAGATAGAACTTGAACGCCACATTCTAAACAAATAAGTATTCAGACATAACACAGATAAGTTTAAAGATTGACCCAAATATTAAATGTAAAAGAAATCAACGCTCTATATTAAAACATCATGTGACCAAAACTGTACTCGCTTCAAAACAATTTAATAATCAATCTGTAAATAGACATAACAAAATTAATAGAATATTAAAAATATATACAATGTCCTACTTTCAATGCAAAAATACAATAACCTCTTGGCTAAAGTCCATAAACCAAGAAACAGAAGATCTCTTCTGGGCCTTAACAACTAATCTACATATATTACACATACTTAATATTATTACGAGTTTGTTTATGTATTTGTACTCATTTTTATTTGTATTCTATTATTTATCTATTTATATCTATGTATATTTTTAAATCTGTCCAATAATTATGTATATTCCTATTTGATAATTATTACTAAGGCACTTGTCTCACCGCCGGCGATGAACGAGAAGCGAGTAAAACTAGAAACGAGTTGGCAAGCAGCGAGAAGCGAGTGTGTAGTTTCTATAGTTGTCTCGCTAGGCTATAAAGCGAGTGAGCGAGTGCGGCGGGCGATACTCGCGCCACTCGCTGAGCGCGTGGCGCGTGCGTTCCGTTCCGCTGGTTTATCTCACGGCGTGTGTTCTGACCGCCAAGCGAGCATCGCTGAGCGTGTATCGCTGAGCGAGTATCGCGAGCGAGTGTTGTAGTCTCTGCAACAAAATAGTGGAGAGCGAGTTCTCGCCGGCAGTGTGAACGGCCAGTGATCAACTATATACGCGTCTCTTTTACTGACACGGAATATCTTTTGTTCGTTTCTTGAACGAGAAAATAGTTGATAGCTAATCGCTTACTCGCCGGCGGTGAGAGAGACAACTGCCTAAAATACCTAAGTTTATTGTTTTTTACAAACAATACACTTTGGTACCGAAAACCGATCACCGTAAGAAAGAGGGGACTCCTCTAATACAGGTTATTGCAACTTAACAGCAGAGATCCCAACCCATGTAACCCACAGTTCTTGTAAAATAATAAAGAGTTTTTGATTTTTTTTTACTAAAACTACAGTTAACATTAACATGTATAATGAGGTAATATGGTGGTATGACGACCTTCGTGGCACAGTGGGTGAATAGCCGGCTGAGACGCAGGAGGTAGTTGGTTCGATTCCCATCGCGGCACAAAAGTTTGCATGATCTACAGATATTTGTTACGGGTCTGGTTGTTTTCTTATGTAAGTAAGACTTTACAAAAAAATAAGTATTCTATCAGTTAACTGGTTCCAATAGTACAAGCTCTGCTTAGTTCGGGGCTAGATAGGATTGGGGTTGTGTGAAAAAATGCTGGATGTTTATTTATTTGTTTGTTACTCAGCCACGTCGTAACGACTGAACCGATTTCGATCAAATTTGGTGTGTACGTAGATTATACCTGGATTTCTAGGTTACGTACACATTTAGTAGTGTAACGCGTACGAAGTCGCGGGCAACGGCTAGTATTTAATATTTATAAAGACCAAGAATATTTTGGAATAAATAAGTTTGTTTTGAAGTAAATATGACGACCAATTTCAGGAATAAATCTAATCTTATTGATCTTGTGATTTAATTTCGCATGTCATTGCAATAATTGACTGACGTAAATGAAAGATGATGTAACTAAAAAGTTCAAAAAAACTATGCTGATAAAT
This sequence comes from Philereme transversata, assembly GCA_963924445.1. Lineage (NCBI taxonomy): Eukaryota > Metazoa > Arthropoda > Insecta > Lepidoptera > Geometridae > Philereme > Philereme transversata. The sequence continues at coordinate 3,839,103 of OZ004340.1, forward strand.
ATGTGTGCATAATATGTGAAATTTTTTTTTAATGAAAAGTTGTAAATTTTTATGGCCGGAATCACCTGCTGGAACACCCTGTATACGGTACGTATGTAGAATGGCTACGTCTTTGTCTACGTGCTTATCCGGAAACAGGCTACTGACGGCTATGCTATTCCGCTAATGCAAACCTCTACAGGTAATTAAGTAAATATAGATTTTCCACTCCACCCAGTGTACTTGAATTACATCGTATATTGTTTTAAAATGATCCATAAGATGTAAAAAATAAGAATATTTTTACTTTGAGGTAATGAAAGCTAGAAGATCTCTCATAGACCTAGGTAAGAGTAATCAACTAAGGAGAAAATTTCAATGACATTCCGCTGAGTTGTCCCAATTTTCGTGCTCCAGACGCTTCCAAAGGTACTCGTATCTTTAGATTTCTAAAGAGTCGCAGCCTGCTTTCAACTTTGTACGTGTATTCCAGACTTCCAGCGTTCGCACAATGTGGTGATCTCAAGAGAGAATTACAACTTTCAGTGAATTGATCAACTCTTGGAATGTAGTTGCTTATACAACTTAAGTTACGCAGTAGTCTAGAGGACTATGTAATGGTATTATTACTCTGTAAAGCTTACTTCCTTCACCGGCTACTTTTTTCCAAAGTTTATAAAAAAAGGTTATTCCCTCGACGTGGGCGAGTAACCGACTAAGATACAAGAGGATACTGGACAAATGAATTAATGAAAAAATCTTTATTGCACAAAATAATAATAATCTGTATATAGGCGAACTTAATGCGCATTATCTTACAGTTAACCTATCTGTAATGCGAGATAGTGTATATTTGGCAGAGGGAGAGGTTTAATTTTAATTCCAAGACACACAGAAATAAACAAATAGATACAACTAATCCTAGACAAATACATAGTATTTCAATGAACAAATTTTTGCATGATCTGCATCTGAACGAACCTGACGGACCTCTGAAGTCGAACTTCATCATCATTATATCACCGAAAGAACGTCCACTGCTGAACAAAGGCCGTGCGGAGGTTACGCTACTTTTTCCAGTGCATGGACTCGACTCGAGAACTTTTCTGCCCCAACAGCCGTCAGTTGTTTGAGCTATGTGATCTGGCCACTGCCACTTCAGCTTGCTATGCCTTTGTGGTATGTCGGTGACTTTGGTTCGTCTACTCTTTCCTCATTTATGATTCGATCACGCAGAGAAACACCAAGCATAGCCCTCTACGTAGCACGCTGAGTGACCTTGAGCCTTCTTATAAGGTTTAAAACTTACGTTAAACTTAATACGTAATTAGGTACTTTCATAAGTGGGTTCCATAACCCATATTCAGCAGTTATACTGTTGAGAGTGGTAGCGTTAACCTGCTTACTGTTTAACCTTCCGAAACATTAACTACCGACGGACGGACGCCCAAAATAAGGTCCTAAACAAAAACTACATAACCACTGGACAGTAACGATATATCTAACATAATCTTGATGCATACAGCTAAGTTATGGAATATTTTGCATTCAATGTGTGTCGTCGTATGAAGCGATTGAAATCAAGGAATATCAAAATTTCAATCGGGAATATGGCTATAGACTCTCAGCGTCCTGGAACCCGGTGCTAGGTGTGCGCGTCGTGATCGGTCATCTCAGTGCGTAGATACGGTTAGTGTAGTGTGTCGTAATATGAACGAGGACATTTATAATTCTGAAGACCAAGTGAGGGTAGTTGCTGCAGCTACCCATACTTCTCGACGGTAGCTCCAAGTACTCCAGTCAACCCGTGCCACGCCTGTTGGAACACAGCTGAAACGTCGGGATAATAAATAAACAGGTATATACGCGATAAATACCCGTTTTAATCAATAATTATAAATAGGTTTCTTCTTGATCTTCGACCACATTATCGCTTACCATCAGGTGAGATTGTGGTCAAACGAAGACATAACCAGTTTAAAAAAAAATTCATGACCTTTATAATGGTAGTTGATGGTCTTTTACAACTAATGTAGATCTTGTTATGTTGAAACTTTGTCTAAGTTTGATCTCACCAGTTACCGCGTAACGGATGCACTGACCCGTTTTGAAGAGATTATCGATGTAGAGCTGGTGGGCTTCCTTATTCTTAACTTGTCTGGCTTGGAACGATTTTTTACGACCTTCAGTTGGCCAAGTATAATATGGCCCACCTCATGGTGATAACCATCACCTATAAAAAGTATTGCTTCATAGGTCATGCACGTTAAAAGCGTACCCTACGATGCATTGGTCAGCGTCCATCAACTTGAGGCATACAGGTGTAAAGCCTCATGTGCCTAGAATTTCAACAGCAACCGTGCCCTTCAAACCGAAACACAGCAATGTTGCTTGGTGGCAGAAATAGGTATGGTTGTAGTAATTCCCCGGGTGAGCCTTTTTACTCTTAAAGATACGATGCTACAGGTGTCCATTGCAAAAGCCTTTTCTAACACCTTTTGTATCTATTTCGCAGTTCTGTTTTGTCCCATCTGATTGGACAAATTTGAAAGTTCAGTTTCAATGATAATTCTCGAGTCCGATAAGTAAACCTCCTCCTTTTTACTCTTAAAGATACGATGCTACAGGTGTCCATTGCAAAAGCCTTTTCTAACACCTTTTGTATCTATTTCGCAGTTCTGTTTTGTCCCATCTGATTGGACAAATTTGAAAGTTCAGTTTCAATGATAATTCTCGAGTCCGATAAGTAAACCTCCTAGACAAGTGGATGTAAATAGCAGTGCAGTAATTAGACCGTATGATTTATTATCCAATTACTCAGGAGTCCCACCGTAATTATGTTTATTGGGTACATTAGCTTTTAACGTAGATTCTCTGATGTGGTCCTAATGGGAAGGCACCCACTTCACATTTATAAGGTCGAATTAGTGCTATAATTGTGATGTTAAAAGAAGGAACACTTTATTAGATCGTCATCATTTTGTTTGTGCCACTTATTTTTATTAGGTATGCTACTCCGCATGCAGAATCATTAGAACACAGTTTCGTATCACTCTAGCTTCTACTCTTGGCTTTTTGCGTGGTAGGTAGGTAAAATACCTTATCATTTCAGCCATCGGACGTCCTCTAGTAAACATAAAACTCCCCGAAAATATCTCTAACAGATATCTCTCATCCTTATTTAAGTTGCCGTGCTTTCTAGTAGGGAGGCGTCCTACGCAGCACTTATCAGTGCGTGGTCTCCACTCAAGAACCTATCTATCTCCATCAGCCAAACGTAAGTGAAAAATACAGTCGTTATAACGAGCAGCCTCAGATAAGTAAGTATTAACTTAAAATTACATTCAAATCGATTTGGCGGCGGTCAGCAAAAAATATCATAACACAAACTTTTGTGTTTAGATTACGAGTAGGATTCCATCGTTGAATAATCAATCATTCCTTAATTCTAGACAAAACCTGTCCTCATTTTCACGTTTCGGTTCGCGGTGAGTCATCAGTCTATGCGTTAGGATCCATCATGATTACGAACGGTATGACAATCGGGCTAGTGTGAAGTCAGCGCCAAAAAACCGCGTGATCCGTCATTTGATTTGGTTTGATTAGAAAGACACTCGTGTTTGTTATTACTTTGCGACCCGATAAAGGTTGCTGGGAGCCATTGGGTGCATACAAGATTGGTGGCACTGGATATCTTTGGGGGTTGCCTATGTTTTATAGTGGACGTCATTTGGTTGATATGTTGATGATTATGTATATTGACGTTAAAGTAACTAAATAACAAATACTTTACAATGGGAAATGTTTATTGCCTACCCCTATAAGCCACAAGCGTCAATAATAATAGGTTAACATACAATATTTAAGACATAAGCATCAGAAATAAAACTGGTTCAAGGAAAAAATCGGCGGCATTTAGGCACCAACTTGAAATGAAAATGTCACATCAGAACTTTATCCCCTACATATTGGCTTTGATCCAGCTAAGGAAAGCGGTGACCCTGGAGTACACTGAGGGGTTGCCAAAAGCCCAGCCTTCACTCAAACCGAACGAGACGATACCAACCTGGAAAATTGAGCATGAAATATCAGACAGTTGACTTAAAAATAATGAATACTTATTGAAGATTGGAAGCAGAGAGATATTAAGGTTTATTCGTAGGGGGAAAAAAGCTTTTTTTAAATAGGAAGCACATTATTTTGCCACAAGATTTGGAGATGCATTTGTTTTCGCCCAATGTACTTAAGTTGCAGTGCGGTTTAGCTGCCTATTTATATAAATTATATATTTATATATTTATATTAATACCACGTATTTGGACTAAGGCAGCACTTTATTTACCGCACAAAATATTAAACAACATGAGACAATTATGAAAACCAGTATATACAATTATATTTACCTAAACAGTTCAGCTCATGTGTCCTTATTACTGGACACATGAGCATGATATAAAATTGCAAAAACAGAAGTCTTACCAAGATTCTCTTCGTATTCAAGACAGTGGTAAGCGGTCCACCCGAGTCTCCATCACAGGTCCCGACCTTCCCCGTTCCACTGGTACAGAGGTGGCTACCGTGGAGCTGAAGATCTAAAGTCTTCTGACAGACGGCGTTAGTGATTATGTTTACCGTTGTGTGGTAGAGAGAGGTATTGGTGGGCTGGCTAGTTTGCGCTAGAATGTAAGCAAATAGAGTATATAACCTTTATGTAAGCAAGAAGCCAGATGTGACGCAAGAAAAGCAGTAAATTTGATGTTTCACAGTTATCCTTGTAATGTTAATGAATAAACGAATTATGTCTTTTTTGCAGGTGTAATTCCGCCACGAGGTATATCATTTTTTTGTCATATTTTGGCTTTACCCAAGATGGTCCAAGTACGTTCCAAAAATAATGAAGATTGTGTCAAAAACAATTTTTATTTATTACTTCTGCGTTTTATTTTTAATAATTTGTAAATCTAAAATGAATAGAAAGAATCTAAAATGAATAGAAATAATCTAAAATGAATAGAAAAAATTACTACGCAAAGAAATGAAAAGGTCACGTTGTGTTCATTATTTTTGATGATGAGAAATCTCCTTCTCGCGGAAACCCCAAACTTTAAGCTGGCCATATACGAAGACGCCGATTCCATCACACCACGTCTCGTGGAGTCTGGCGGGACGCGATTTAAAAAACAAGCACACATACGAAGACCCCACTGCCGCAACTCCAAAGACTCCAAATGGGTGTCTTAAATTATACCCCAAGAGTTTTTTAAAAATTATTTTTGTGTCAAAAACAAAAAAAACTTATTCGGATAACTTACTCCGACGGCGTTGGGCTACCAACTGAGCTCGAATTGGATTTATTGGAATGTTGTACATATTGGCCACAGAGGGGCGCGCCCGGCGTGGAGTCGCCGCACTCCGTGACGTCGAGTCTTGGATTTCTGAATGATCGGATATTCAAATATTCCTAGGACTCCACGTAATCCGCTTGAGATTTCGCACGCACGGACAGTTTTTTGAGACTTGGAGTGTTGACGTGGAATCTTGTGAAGTCGCCTCTCCGTATATGGCCAGCTTTAGGCTAGAAGTACTCAAACAAAACTATTTCAAAACAACCTAAGCAAAATATCGCGATTACAATGAAATTCGTCCCTCGATGGTTCTAAGGCACAGTTTTTGGGCCCTGTGTATATAAACTTAATTAATATAATAGCTGCCAGATCGGACCTCAGGGCTTCCATTTTCCTTTGTTTTCGTACCCGAGTAAACGTGTAGCTGGATTTACACATAAATCATAGTTAGAACCGGCACTGTTTACCTACTTACACATCATCATCGTGACAACCTAAATACCTGATAGTCCTCTGCCCAGTAAGCCTTCCTCAAACGCCATTCTAACCAGTAAAGAGTGACATACAAACATAATTACGGATAAAACATAGAAAAACTGATTATTTGTATCCTATCTACTGGGTGCGAGGGATAAATAAATAAATATTGCTGGACATTTCGCACAACGCTATCCAGCCCCAAACTAAGCACAGCTTGAATTATGGGAACCAGATAACTGATAGAATACTTATATACTTTTTTTGTAAATACATTCTTATAATATATAGATAACATCCAGACCCGGAACAAATATCCGTAGATCGTGCAAACATTTGTACCACGGCGGGAATCGAACCCGCTACATCTCAGCATCTCAACTATTCGGCCACTGCGCCACGGAGGGCGTCGAAACTAACTAGGAACTAAGAGTGTCATGATATAAGTGATATAAGTGTGATGGAAATAAAACCCATTACAATTAGAAATTAAATGTATTTTCCGTATCGTCATACTAATATTATAAATGCAAAAGTTTGGGTGTGTTACTGTAATACCTAATCTCGTTGTAATAGGTGAACCGATTTCGATGAAAGTCGGTATAAGGCCGCTTTCACATTAGGGTGTTGGTAGCACGATAGTAGCGCAGCAGACGCAGATGCTTTTACATTAGCAAGAACAGTCGCGCGACAGTAGCACGGCTGCCGCGCCGCAGTTCAGATCAGTGTGGCGCACTTCATTTCAAAAATGGATTCCGACGAGGAATGAATTATTGTTGCTCCTGCTTACGGCCGCGCGCGGATGCCGCGCTACTGCTTATTTATACAGGGTGTTTGGTAATATACTGACGATATTCAAGTGACGGTTCCTCAAAACATAAAAAAAGACTTCTCAAAAAATAAACTAGTAGTTATATTATCAAATTAAAAAGAAAATCGACTAAGCTATATATTTAAAACTACTGCCTACTCTTGCAATCGATATCCAAAAATAAAGGCCTATTTGATATCTCTTTCGGAAATGGCTGCGGGTTTTGGGTTAGAAAGGGACACCAAGAGATATATCGAGACGTCACCAATATAGTATCTGTGGTTAGATGGCAAACATTAAGCAATAGCACAACATAAGTTTAATAAAGTGTTTGATTTTACATGCCAAAATAAACTTCACATATCTATGGTAAACAATTCACAAATTTATTTATTATGCTCATCAAAATAACCCCGTTCATATTTGTGCGTATATTATCAAACACCATATATATTAAATTCTGTCTGGGTGACGGTCGCGTGTCTGTCGTGCGTCTGTCGCGCGACTGTCACGCTGCTAAACTCACCTAAATCTGAAAGCGGCCTAAAACATATGTTACCTGGATTGGAACATATTTTTTGTAGACAAACTCGCGTACGGTAAATCCAATATTATATCAAAACTACCCTTAATTGTTAAACCACGACCACATTATCGGGATTCGGCGAAGGTTCGCGTTAATGTCTCTGACTATCTGCAGCATTACCGCGTTACCGATAAACATTTTCTCGGGGGTGAGTATCTTTATTATTAAAAATACAATTTTTACTGATTTTCAGATTTAAATATCATTATTATACAACTTTAGGCTATTATTAATTTTCACACACGATTGTATAATTATTTTTAATAAAATATATAAAATAAAAACAATATTACACAGCGTATTTTCTTAACCTGCGTTCTTTATAAATGCACCTTATTTGTACAATTCTCATTCTATTTGTATGTCTCGAAGGGTTCTTGCTGTAGGGATGATTCATCCCTTTACAAGTTATGGTCGTTTGTACCATTCAGTCTCTACATAGAGATATAGAGATACATAGAGATAGCCCTCTGAAGTATAAAAGCGTTATTTTATTTAAAAAAGAATACGTCATTTAAAAGTTGACTGTGATAATCGAGGATTGATTTTTCCCCGGACAAATAAATACTTATTTATTAAAAAAATCCCATCAAGGCTGTTGATTTTGGGCTCGAGTAAACCTATTTTTTTATATATAAGTATGAAACATCATAACAACGGTTAGCAAGCTGAGTGGCAGTGGGCGGGGCACATAGCTCGAAAAACTGGCGGCCGTTGGGACCGAGTGGAGAACAAGCACTGGAAAGAGCAGCGTATTCACAGAAAAATTCACAGGGTACACCAGTAACCCCACAGTGCTGTAATTTGGTATAATTGTAGCTTAAGTATCACAAATATAGACACAAGTCTGAAATCCAGAATAACTGAAATATGTACCCCAAAAAAGAATAACCAAATAACATGAACTCTCGTTACCTGTCATTTGAGTGAAACTGTAGGTCAAGCTAGGTGGTTATTTATATCGTGTCATTATTTTGATAGTCAAAGATTACGAATAATATTTTTATTGTTTTTATGGTAGACTCGCGAGATCTCAGTTGGGGGCGAACCACTAGTTTAGATAGATAGAAGAAAGACGACCAGTTAAAGGTTGGTGGGAGCTGTTGGGTGCAGGCCGCACAAGATCGGTCACTCTGGAAATCTATGAGGGAGGCTTATGTTCAGCAGTGGACGTCCTGTGGCTGTATTACAATTAATTAAGGACACTGATAGCGTTCATAATTCTACAAAATTGAAAAGGTTTTATTTGGCGTACCATCAGATGTCTTCCCGAAGCCTGAGACGATACCAGTCATCCCAGCGAAGTCGAGATTTATCTCACCAGTAGTTGGCAGCGGAATCGCTTGGATGCTATCTGTAAAGGAGTACAAGAAATCACACTAAATTACAAATGTGAAAGTTTGGATGTTTATTTATTTATTTGTTTGTTACTCAATCACTTCGTAACGGGTGAAGCGATTTCGATGAAATTTAGTATGGATGTAGATTGATGGATGTAGACCTGGATTAACACATAGGCTACTTTTTATCCCCTAAATCAGGTCCCATGTGATAAAAATGGGGTGTCAAGTCAAGTTGCAACAACCAGTTTAGTAATGTAACGCGTACGACATCGCGGGCAACAGCTAGAAACCTATAAATTATTACGAAAGTGTTGTGTATTGCCTGAATTCGTTATCCTAACCTATACTTGTGGGCAGATAGTTTAGTCTGAAGTATGAGGCGTATATAAAATAATAAATAAATAAATAAATAAATATTTCTGGACATTTCACACAGCGCTATCTAGCCCCAAACTAAGCAGAGCTTGTACTATGGGAACCAGATAACTGATATAATACTTATATACTTTTTTTTTGTAAATACATACTTATAATAAATAGAAAAACACCCAGACACGGAACAAATATCTGTAGATCATGCAAACATTTGTTCCGCGGCGTATATACACATGTATAACACATAAAAGATATTTTAATGTATATTTTTAGTCTGTGCACCACCGTCCATTACTGCTTAGCTCATTTTTTCCATTCCAAGGTTACCTGGAAGAGTAAAAATGCCGGCCATTGTTCTATATCTAGCATAATCTGGTCCTATAAGTAAGCTCAGTAATAATAATTAATATGTATGTATCTATCTATCTTAAGATTTAAAAATCATCCAAAAAATTATACTCTATCCGAAAATAAGGGATTTGAACCCGTGACCTTACGGGGATAAAATAACCATACCTATTTCTTCCGCCCAGCAGTGTTTCGGTTTGAAGGGTATGGTTACCAGTGAAATTAAAGGCACAAGAGGAGGACAACGCATGTATGTCTCAAGTTGATGGACGCAGGGCAATGCATCGTAGCGCACGTTTCTAAGATGCATGACCTACGAGGCAATACTTTGTTATAGAAGATCCAAGTCAACTCCAAGTCGTATAAAAAAATCAACAGGTAGGTACTTACTACTGAACGTAACGCTGGAAATCTTGACCATCATGATATCATGCGTAATATCATTGATATTCCAATTGGTATGGACCACCACATCTTTAGTGACTATTCTGGTCCCTCCAGTGAAGATGGTAAGGGACCCAAGGACGATGGTGAACTGGTTTGCCTGGGACTGACCGTCCCACCAGCAGTGAGCGGCGGTCACGACCCTGGTGTTGGATATGAGGGAGCCACCACATATTGATTGCCAGCCCGTGGTCAGTCGAGCGACTATACCTGCCTGAAATATAAAAGTAAGTGGAGTAGGGTAGGGTAGGGTAGAGTAGAGTAAAGTAAGAAGTTTTTTATTTCTCACAAAAATATAGGATACTTGAAATCAAACTCGAGTTATTAATTACTACGAGATAATTAGGTTATGAGCAGACATACCTAATGATCGCAGGAAGTATCATTCATCATCATCGCTACAGAATAATCTAGCTGTCGAATGTTTTACCTTATACAACTGTAATCAAAATAGCTGTACCTATCAGCGCAGATTAGGTGGTAAAATTGTTGAAGATGTTTTCTTTTCCATCATGCCTATTTCTGCCACCGAGCAGCATTGCTGTGTTTCGGTTTGAAGGGTATGGTTGCTGGTGAAATTACAGGCACATAAGGCTTTATACCTGTATTCCTCCAAGTTGATGGACGCAGGGTAGTGCATCGTACGGCACGTTTCTAAGGTGTGTAGCCTACGAGGTAATACTTTGTTATAGGCGATGGTTACCACCTAACATCAGGTGGGCCATATGCTTGTACCATCTCCAGGTCGTACAAAAAAATGACAAATCTTTAGCTGTTTTAAGAAAATACAACGAAATAATAATATAAGAAATTGAAAAAATAACGGTAGTAAATCTAATCGGCAAGCGATAAAAATGTTTGCATAAAGTATTAATGCAATAATTTATACTACTAACTAGCTGACCCGTCCGCACCTTCGCACTTTCCTTTCGAAATTTCCCGTTCCAAGGGGAACTTCGGGATAAAAACTATACACTCTTGTCAAAGTGAGGCGATACTTCATGAAAATGACTTCACGTCAATGAACTACAGTTAAATTATGTATACGGGTATTATGCTAGGAGGGTGAAAAATGTTTTACGACCTATTCTCATACCTACCAAATATACAGAAAAAATATTAAAATTGGACAACCCGTTTCGGAGGAGTGCGACCACAAACACCGTGACATGAAATTTTTATATATTAGATAATGTGATATTTGGCTATGTTCGTTCTAAGTACCGTACAAAAATAAGGCATTATTAAATAAATAAATATTGCTGGACATTTCACACATCGCTATCTAGTCCTAAACTAAGCAAAGCTTGTACTATGGGAATCAGATAACTGATAGAATACTTATATTTATTTTTTGTAAATACATACTTATAATAGATAGAAAAACACCCAGACACGGAACAAATATCTGTAGATCATGCAAACATTTGTTCCGCGGCGGGAATCGAACCCGCTACCTCCTGCGTCTCAGCCGGCTATACGCCCACTGCGCCACGGAGGCAGTCCTATAGTTATAGGCTTGCGTTTGACCACGATCTCGCTTGATGGCGCGCGATGATGCAGTCTACGATGGATCACGCTTGCCTAGAAGAAACCTAATCACTCACGACTTGAAGAGACCCAGGTTGCAGTTATCAGGAGGAGTTTTATCTAATTAACTTACCTGGTGAGGAATACCGGACGCATCAGCAACCTGGCTACCTCCAATGATCCTCGTCTGAACACCTTCAAACTTCAGCAGCTCGATCGCTTTAGGCACTCCTATCCTTAAATGATATCCAGACGCGGAACCGTCACTTCCACTAATAGAAAACAAAAGTCAACACAATAGTACTACTATTTTTTTTGCCATTGTAAACCTTTTAAAGTATACAGCAAGCAGAGCCAATATTATTCTACCAAGAAAAATAATTGTATTTATTTTGTGCTATTCTTGATGACAATTGAATTCAAGTAATTATATCTACAAAGGAATACTGATGAAGTATTCTTAGTTATCATGTGTTCTATGTTATCATTATGTGATAATGATCGTGTTAATGATTATGTGTTATCATATCGATACTTAATATCTAAGTTTCACTCGCTTCTATCTATGGGTTGGCTTGGGTTGTAAGGTAGAAAACAATTCTCATCATCATTATCAACCATAGGACGTCCACTGCAGAACATAGGCCTCCCCCATAGATTTCTAGAGTGACAGATCTTGTGCAGCCTGTACCCAACGGCTCCCAGCAACCTTTATCAGATCATCCTTCCATCTACCGCGGGGCCGTCTTACGTTATGATTTTATTAGATTATATCTAGGTAGAACCTACGTATATTTGTTTGTATGTATGTTTACAAAAATACGTATGTTGTATGTCACTTCGTTCTTGTTTGAAATATCGATCTGCTGCCAGAATTATATTGGCCGGCTACGAGTATGACGGAGGAGGTTGTGGATCCAATTACCGAGGAATTAATGTTTGCATATACACATATTCGTTCCGGCTCTAGGCGTTCTTCTACATATTAGAAAGTAATAATTTGGTTTCCATAGTAGGTACTAGAAAGAAGTAATCCGGCGAATTCAGCTGGGCTGGGTTGCATTTGGGAAACTTCGTCAGGTCTTCTCGTCACCCATCCCACAATGCCTAAAAACGAAAGTATTCAACCAGTGCGTCCTACCTGTGATGACTTATGCAGCCGAAACGTGGACACTTACGGTGGGACTGGTCCACAAATTGAGTCATTCAGCGAGCTATGGAAAGGGCTCTTTTCGGGATGTCTCTGAAGGATAGAATCCGAAACGAGGTTATCCGACAGAGAACCAAGGTGATCGACATAGCTCAGAGGGTCAGCAAGCTGAAGTGGCAGTGGGCCGGTCATATCTGCCGCAGAACCGATAACCGTTGGGGTAAACGTGTTCTGGAGTGGAGACCACGTCTAGGCAAGCGAAGTGTAGGACGCCCTCCGGCTAGATGGAGTGACGATTTGCGCGCTGTGGCTGGCAAGGATTGGATGAGAAGAGCTGAGGATCGGGCTCAATGGCGCACCCTGGGAGAGACCTACGTCCAACAGTGGACTGTTATAGGTTGATGATGATGATGATAGTACAAGCTCTGCTGGGGCTTAATAGCGCTGTGTGTTTCCAGCAATATTTATTTTATTTATTAGCGTTGAAGCTAAATTAATCACAAAGAAGATAAGTAACTTTTTTCCTCCAGCCAAAGCGATTGAAACCTCACTAGCCTTCCTTTCCTGTTGTAATTAATCAAGGCTCGTGAACGTGCCAGATTGGCTTCGTCAAATCTTCGACACTTCTATCTCGCGGCGATTGCTTTAATTTATCCGGTTGTAAGATAGTTTTAATTAAAACTACGTTTGTTGCTACAGATTAAGGAATATTGAATAGGTATTTTAGAAGAACAACTTGCCAAAAATTTAATTTTTAGGGTTACATATCTGAAAAAGAAAAAGCAAAACATTACAGGATCACATCGTTGTCCGTCTGTCTGACTGTCTGTCAACTATCAAGACCCTTTTTTCAGGAACGCGTGGAGGTATCAAGTTAACATTAATATCAAATACAGTTCCTTGGAGCAGTAAAAAAACCAAGCTTCTTAGTCAACTACCAAAATACTGTCATTTATGCCGCATATTTTGACCGATAATTGTGAAATTCGGCAAGGAGCAAGGTCTCACAGCACAAGTAAAGCATAAGTAGTAATTTGTAATCACATGACAAAATATTTTTGCGTAACCCTCAGTGCGCGAGTCGGAATAGCACTTATCCGGTTGGTATGAAAAGGTAATAAAACCTATATTGTATTTTTAACATGAAAGTTTGTTTAAAGAAACTATACAATAGACTACATAATAAGAACTAAATCACAAACAATATTATTATTGAAGTCAGTCGAATAGGTATACTTTCAAACATTTATGTTTATTTTTAACAGAATAATCTCTATTAGTATTTTCATTTATCCAACTTATTATAATTATTTTTTAAAACCATCTCATTGTTCATGTCTATACGGGATTTGAACCCGCAACCCTCCTCTTGATAAGATGATGCACTAACCAATTGTGCTACCGGGCTCTGTCACGTCAGGGTCGAAATTAGTGAGATGATTTAGATAACGACTAAAGCACCGTTAGCTCCATCTACAGGAAAACTTACACAGTTTTTGACCTGCTCAATGGCAAACGTTGCTGTTTAGTACATTGTCAAGAGATGTCGCGTTGCTTATTTGAAATAGTATTTTATTTTTACAGTTATCCGAACACTTACGGAAAATTCCAAGATTTTTAAAACCATCTCAATAATTGTCAAGCCTAGATGGGATTTGAACCCGTAACCTTCCTCTTGATACGAGGAAGCACTAACCAACTAGTTGGTTAATTTTCCGTAAGTGTTCGGATAACATTATAACCACGACCACTCTGCCAAGAGTGCATATAAAAAGAAGAATTATAATAATTAATTTAGTACTAGTGGTTTGCCCCGAACTGAAATCACGCGAGTCTCCCATAAAGCAAAAAAAAAACTTATTCGTAGTCTTTGACTAACAAAATAGTGACACGAAATGAATAACCAAATAACTTGACCTACAGTTTTTTTTAAATTACAGGTAACGGGACTTCATGTAATTTGGTTGTACTTTTTGGGTGTAGAAATTGCAGTTATTATGGATTTCAGACTTTTGTCTATATTTGTGTCACTAAAGCTACACGCATACCAAATTTCAGTACTGTGGAGTCTCTGGTGTACTCTGTGAGTTTTGTCATAGTTCAGTATATATTATGGCGTATAACTTAAAAACAACAAAGTTTAAACTAAAAATAAAAACGGGCTCAAAATGTACTCACAAAGACCTTTTATTAGACGTGCCACTTGACCGGATAGTCTCATTTTGTTTTTTTTTCACTCGTCTTGAACCCCAATATCTCAACATCCCCCTCATAAATTTAGCTCATTGAGTCACACCAAAATTGTGCTATCACTACCTACCTATATACCAAATTTCACGATGATCGGATAAACTCTTCGAAATTTATCCTCGGACAAACAAACACACATACATAATACATACATACAACGCCGATTTGCCCAAGTTGATTTGGAGATCTCGCTTCGCTCGATCAACTACACAGGCAACCCTAATAATTATGAAGGTGGTTATTTCTTTAGTAATTACAGAAACTCACAAAATATAAAAATAAAATAATGAATTGCTTTGAAAAATAGACGGATTCAAAACCTGTTTTTTAATACCTGTTAAAAATAAAGTCTATTGAAGCGTTTTCATAAATATTTATTTGATGTCATACATCAGCTATTCTGTTCAGCGCCGTTGATTGAACGTGAATAACTAACATTAAAAACTGCGTCCTATATCCAAATACTGTTGAAACTCATTCGCACTCGTCAATCTAACTTTTGTATCACGTATCAGTCATCAAAAGTTTGCTTCGACTAGGAATTGGAATCAGTTTTTGATGTAGCGAATTGACAATCGTCGCTGTGGAAATCTATGGGGGAGGCCTATTTTCATCAATAGATGTCTTGATGACTAGTAAAAAGTACCTATTTTCAATTTATTTAAAGAAAAATAACAAAAGAGTGTAACTACCTTCCTGATAATAAAGGTAGATGAGTACCAGCTGAGTCACTTCCAGTCTAGACCCATCATAAACTAAATTCAGAACATTCAAAGTTGAACGTTCTTTTAAAACTGTGAGACCATAAAATAACAAACACGCGCAATTCTATCTGCACAGTATATAGCTTGGAGCAATAAGTTCAAAGCAGTACTATTTTGATTCCTCATCCTCCTCAGTCAGTCTCTCATTGATGGAGACCGTGAGTCCTTTCCATTGTTTTGTGGATTATTAATCTCAATTTGGAGCGGTTGATGGCTTGATTTAATGGTTTGTTACCGACGTTTCCAGTCGCTCGGAGATCAACGATTAGTTTTGATAAGGAAGGTATTTATGTTGGTGGACGCCATATAGCCCGTAGAGGGAACAACCTGGATGAAGACTGCCTATGATGAAGATGAATATTTAAATATTTAGAATATCACATATTTTGTTGGAACTTCGACAAACCAGGTTTTTATGTGTATCAGTAATGATATACTCGAACTTATAAAAGATTTAGTAAATGTAATGGTTGGCTCCTGTTTTAATAGGAATATAACTTCAAGAACCTTCCAACACCCATAGAAAACAGGACATTCAAGTGACCACCAGGGTATAAGCATGGAGCCAATTCTACCTATACAGGGTAGATTTGAAAACAAACGAAATACGCCATTATAAAATATTAGTATGAAAGTTTTAAGGAACGGCTCTGTAATCTAGATTAATAAATATGTGTTTATTTTAATTCCAATATAAATTATTAACTATCACCAACCATAAAGTGCCTTTTCACACGTCCCGGTTGCCGGGTAGCCGGCGTCGACTACCCGGTGGCGAAGTGTATGGCCGTGTACGTTAGCTTTCACACGTACCGGCGTAATTTGGCCGGCAAGCGGTCGCCGCCGGGTGCATGCCAGATCCACCACTATGCGTCCGGTCGTTGCCTACTTGTTAGCCGACATCCGGACTCACAGTGGTGTATGCAACACGCACAAGCTTTCAACACCGGCAGCCAGTCGCGCAAGTACAACCACGGAGAGTGCAACTCGTTTTGTCTGACACCCTCGTTTCGTAAATAGTACCTACTTAATTCGTTGCAAAATGGAAATACATACCTATTAAATTGTTGTATTTTGCATTTTGTAGTAGGTCTGGAAATAAGGTAGAGAATGCTCCACACTGTTCTCTTTTCCTGTTTATCGGATGAACCCTACAACTTCTTGACTTCTTTTTCTGGCGGCAGTAACTTCGGGACAAAATCCACATTGCAATTAATTGTTCACATTTTTAGAGAAGATAAAATTGTTTTTTTATATAGTCACTACGCGACTGTACTCGCGTTGACGATTTACACACTACTGAATACAAAATCGGATCGTGTGAACGCTAAATGTGTTGCCGGGTAGCCGTCGTCGGCTACCCGGCAACCGGAACGTGTGAAAAGGCACGTAGTATAGAAGCTGCCGGATTTTCAACTACATTATTGAATACGGCTTATTTTTCTGGATGTAAGGCAAATCAGTACTTGTGTATTCTTTTTTATTATTAATACTCTTTTAAAATAAATTCACATCAACACAAAATTAATTAGTTTGACAATCATATTAGTGTTGTTACTGCATAGAACAATACTGTGTTTGCGAGAAATCTGAAATGGCCCCTATGGGATCGCATTTGATTCGCAATCACTACGTTCGTAATAATTTTACGAGCTGAAAACCTGCTCGTGTAAATCTCCAAGTTACAAACTGAGTTGTATACTTTCCCTGGAAAGTTAAGTACTCTCGCTTTCTTGTTGCATTGCTCTTGTTGTTTGGGAGAACTAGGGTTGTGACCTGTGGCAGTTCGTTTATCGATACGAGTACAAGTAAATTTTTAGAAAACTTTCCGATCTTGGTCTAAAAAAATGCATTAAATCGGTTCAACCGTTGAGCTACGATGCCACAGATAGCCACACAGTAAGACAAAGGTTTCAACTCATGACACTTCCCTTTTTGCTTGGAGTTCAAAGATAAAATCAACTTGCTGACTGACAACTGTATTGTACTGTATGGTATGTATTAGATTAATACTACCTAATGTTACACAAGTTAAAGCAGATATAAAAATCAAAGACAAGGAGTTGGCTCTTGTGGACACCACCGTATTCTTAGGTATAACCCTAGATAATAAGCTTCAATGGGGCCCTCACATTGATGGGTTGTCGAAGAGACTTAGTTCTGCGGCATTCGCAATCAAAAAGATCCGTCTTTTTACAGACGTAGACACAGCTAGACTAGTTTACTTCAGCTACTTCCACAGCATTGTCATACGGTATACTGCTGTGGGGGAGTGCTGCAGATATAAACACCGTTTTTGTGCTGCAGAAGAGGGCTGTTCGTGCAATTTATAATATGGGCCCCAGAGAATCATTACGCAATAAGTTTAAAGAAATAAATATTATGATATTCCCTTGTCAATACATCTATGAAAATCTAATGTATGTTCACAAAAATATTAATTTGGTTAAGAAAAATAGCGATAATCATAATTTTAATACTAGAAAGAAATAAAGATAAACTCGCTGTTGCCACTTGTAGACTCCATAAAGTTAGTAAATCGTTTAAAGGGCAAGGTGTACGCTTTTATAACAAACTCCCAAGGGATGTACAAAAATTGACAATTAACAAATTTAAAATCGTAATTAAACAAAATCTTTATAAAAGAGCCTATTATAACAATATCGGATTATTTAGATGATAGAGAAGCTCGGGATTGAAATTGCTCCAACTCGTTCAAAATGTTACAATTTTGACGTAATTTATGTTCTGTATTATGTATTGTAAAAGGATCATTAAAAAAATAACCAGCCTTGTGTCTTGCCTTTCTTTCCTGGCTTGGTCGCGAAGGAACAGGTAGTAAAATTGACGTTTCAAAGTGATCCTTGTGATTTAAATGAATAAAAATATTTGAATTTAAATTTGGTACAGAAATCTTTAAATTAGGATTATGTAACCATAAGACAAAACACAGGACCGGAGAGAGCAGCGTGATGGCTGAAGGCCAGCAGTGTGTGGTTGTAGGCAGGTAAATAGATAGACGATAGAAAATCGATTAAATCTTGCTCGACGAAATTTTAGAGAACTAGCTACGTACGATGCCACAGATTACTAAAAAGTTTTGAATAAATAAATATTGCTGGTTATTTCACACAGTGCTATCTAGCCCCAAACTAAGCAGAGTTTGTATTATGAGAACCAGATAACTGATAGAATACTTATATACTTTTTTGTAAATACATACTTATAATATATAGAAAAACACCCAGACACGGAACGAATATCTGTAGATCATGCAAAAATTTGTTCCGCGGCGGGAATTGAACCCGCTACCTCCTGCGTCTCAGCCGGCTATACGCCCACTGCGCCACGGAGGCAGTCGAATAACAGACATTATTTATTTATTAATTCTGGTCTCATAAATATACTCTGTCACTATTTGTAGTGTAAATTGCAAAACCTTATATTTTCATTATAATGGCTAATTTGGGCCACTCATCTCACTATCTCTGCCTTGTGCAAACGCGACCGCCGCAGCCGTCCGCTAGGAACTCATTCTAACTATTCGCCCATAGTTCATGGCATACGGCAAAGTCCCACTTTAATTCCCTACTTACTGAAAAAAAAATCATCGATAATTATCCTCAATCTACTGTTCTCCCTCCTTACCACAAAACTCTCATCTGCAGTACCTGTATCGCTCCCGGCGGAACACGAGACGGCTGAAAACTTGCTCACGATTACACCAATAAGCGGCTACCGACAATACCTTCGAGTTGTTTATTTATCTAAACAAAAGGATGATGTTAAGTCTGCAATTTAGCTCAAAATCTGAAGGCCAATTAGTGTAGTATTTTTCACAAGATGTGATAGCTTATCGTAGGTATTGTATATATATTTTAAAGCATGTATGTGGTACACCATTGATACCCTAGGTAAGAGTCACAAGATCCATTTCATCCAAAGGGTGTCTGATAAGAATGGTTATTGTGCACTCAAATTTACTTCTGAATGACAGGTTTAGTAAGAGCCTTTGAGTAACTACTCCATATAATATTGTTGAAATCTTACGTTATCATGCTTCAACCAAAGATAATTTTAAGTTAGATTCTAACTTAAATTTCTCTGAGGTATTTAGATTTGATATCAATTTATCAGTCAGTTTTTTGTTATCACAAATCGATAATAAATAAAAGTTCGTTCAACATCATTTTAAAGTTAAATATGGCTGGTTTGTTTACTAATATTTAGCATCGTGCCAATTCAAAACTATATTATAATAAGTTTTTGTAAAAATTCTGATTTGATATACATCGGTTTTTATTTGGATTATTTTTAACAGTCAAATATGTTGGTAATCGGTCAGGCCTGGCCCCACGATCCAACAAAAATGAGGGGTTTAAAAATTGCGCGACTTTTTGAAGTATGTTGTATATATAAATACAACCAGGTAAGCAAGTGCTCACAGCAAAAAATGACTTCACAAACTTCGTACTCTGGCAATTTATCAAAAACTATTTTAAGATATTCAAAAAGCTGTAGAACAAACTGCGAGCGCTAATTACTCAAGAGTTGGTAACTGTAATCAGGAGTCTGTATTGAGGTGCAAACTTGGACTGAACGAAGCATTCTTGAGAAATCACTTTGAAACTGTGGAATTTGATCGAGCGTTTATGGCTTTAAGCAGTGATATTCAAATAATCGAGTTTGAATAGAATATTGTTGAGCTATTCAACTCAATGGGCGCATATGCCAAAACTGGAATTATAGATTTTTGATAGTTTTTTCATTGGACGCTGTCAATTAATCATTATTTCGATGTCGTGTTCGCCCATCTAGCAGGTGGTCTGTTCCCGTGTGTCCCTGTTCAGGTGTCTGCCGTCTCCAAGTGCCAAGTGCCCTGCCCAGCGCCATTTCGATTCCATTATTTGGATGTCGATGTCTTGGACCTAAGTCCTACGAATTCCGGTGTTCCTAACTTTATTTATAAGATAAGCCTAACATGTAGCGTTTCATAGCCCGATGTGCAATACTCGTTTATTTATGTTATTATTTAACCCAAAATTAATTGTGGCACTTTTGAAATCCTTTCAATTCTACCATCCATACTAATATACGCAAGTTCACACACACAGACACACACTCTCATACATACACATAAATACACACAAACTCAAACACACACACGCACACATAATCACGCATTTTTTTGAATAATTGTAAATAATAAACTCGGAGGGTGGCGTTAGTGTTCGCGACGCAGTTGATAACTTCTGCAAATACTATCGTGTTTCAGTATTATTGTACCATGTTTTTGTTACAAAATAATGTTTATTTGTTCCAAATAAAGTAATGTTATCATTTTCGAAAGTAACTGTTAATCTCTGTCTCTCTGTCTGTTTGTTACATTTTCATGACTAAATTGCTTACGACCTGGGTTAAGACATTAGGCTTATTTTAATTGAGAAACCACGCGTGCTAAGCCACGGACGAAAGCTTGTATTGTTCTTCTTCCCAATCGCTCAATCGTAACGTAACGCTTTTGACAGAGCGGTCGTGGTTTATTTGGTCGGTCCACCGCATGGACAACCTTCCGCGCGGTCTGATGCCCTCCACTCGTCCTTGTATACAAGACGCTCAATAGAGTCAGTGTTCCGCCTTGAGACGTGAGACGTATAAATGTAAAAAACCCTTCACATAGTCTAAACCTGCAATCTAGAAAATCTTTTGTTTCAAGAGTTCCACTGAGTGTTTTAATTGTATCGCATTTTTGCAAAAAGTTTAAACTCGAATGAGTTTTGTTTGAAATTTCATTGTACGTTTTATGTGTTTTACTCAGTTAAAGTTTTATGTTTTTATTTGATGTTTTCTAAGAACTAGCGTTGTTCATTGTTATATTATTGCTGACACCATTTCTATATGCTTGTTGTTTCTCTACTAGATCGAATCAGAATGAGATTGCCGTTAAAGTGGTAGCGGGCGGGGCACATTGCTCGAAGAACTGAAAGCCGTTGGGGCAGAAAGATTCTCGAATTGAGACCACGCACTGGAATGTGCAGCGTAGGACGGCCCCCTGCGCGATGGAAAGACGATCTGATAAAGTTTTCTAGGAGCCGTTGGGTGCAAGTCGCACACGATTGGCCTCTCTCAAAATCTATGGGGAAGGCTTATGAGGATGTCCTGTGACTAATGTAATGATGATACAATTGTTTAAGTATATAGCTTGGTATACTGTTCTTGAGATTTTATTATGTATTTTTTTACATCGCCAAAGATTTTTATTATTATTGCTGTTGAAACTTTGTTTACAGATTTATACTCTTCTCATAAAATATGTAAAAAATTCTCAACATTATGAAGTCAGAAAGTTTACAACCTTTGATAAATATAAGGGATTTTGCTATGGATCCTAGCAGAAGCACTTTTGAAAATCAAAAACCCGTCTCTCAGTTTTTGGTGTCAAAAACTTTTTTATTTATTTGTACGAGTCACGCAAAATTTCTAAAATTCGTAAAATTAAACATTGTTCTCAAAATTGAAGACTACCCCCTTTCTAAGTACTCTTCTTTCTACTTTTAAGATCCCAGTACCTGGTTTTACAAGCCAGCCACATTGTAACTTAGTATTCAGTATTCATTTATTCACCACTAGCCTCCGCCAGCGGCTTCGCATGCGTTATTAGTCAACAAAAAGTAGCTTATGTGTTAATCCAGGTTATAATCTATGTACATACTAAATTTCATCGAAATCGGTTACGACGTGATTGAGTAACAAACAAACAAATAAACATCCAAAGTTTCGCATTTAAAATATTAGTGATTTCATTACATTGTATAACATTGGTATGTCAAAAATATATTACAAATATCGAAATAGAAATTAATAAAAATATAGTAATTGCAACTGAGCAGAACATTGGAGAAAACAATTGATTTCAGTAGATACTACTCATGCAGATGTAAAGTGAACAGCTTATGTATTCTATTCATATAAATGATAAAATAGCTTAAAGAATTCGGGCCTAATTTTACCCAGCCACAACGGAAACAATTCAATAATTATTATTTAACTTTCTATTACAAATAAGTAACGTTGGACGTTTGATAATAAATACCTGGCTATGCTTATTTTCAAAGTCAAAATCAAAACCTTTTATTCATTAAAATCACAATGATCACTTTGAAACGTCAATTTTACTGCCTGTTCCTTCGCGACCAAGCCAGGAAAGAAAGGCAAGAAACAAGGCTGGTTCTTTTTTTTAATGATCCTTTTACAATACTGTTACGCCGAGGCTGTTAAACAATGAGTAATAATCGAACCTTCTCGAACGCTTTTGTCTTGCTGTGTTATTGTTGCTATTGTTTGTGGTTTCGCAGAATGGGGAATGGCCATTGTGTCGAGGGACCGACCCTTTCCTGGAAGGATCAACATCGTTCTCGAACAATCGAAATGTGTGCGATATAAATAGGCCGGAGAGATGGTCGGACAGTCAGTCTGAGTTAGTGAGTGAGCGAGTCTCAGCGAGGCCCTGGAGGACTGACGTGGAGAAGGGTCTCGCGTGAACAGTAGTTGCTCAGTCAGTCAGTCTGGATTTAGCTATACATGCGAACAATTTGGTGACTTTAAGTGGTGGTGTGAATTAGTGTGTTGTGATGGCGTGTAACCGGGTTCGTGTATTCATCGTTTGGTGCTGAATAAAAGTGTTATTTTGGTTGGATCGATTCCCATTATTTTATCCCGAACCCTCAGCTCGTAACAATACATACAATAAAGAAAATAAATTACGTCTAAATTGTAACATTTTTGAATGAGTCGAAGCAATTTCAATCCCAAGCTTCTCTATCATCTAAATAATCCGATATTTTATAGTACGTCGGCTTTTTTATAAAGATTTTGTTGAATTGCGTTTTAAAATTTGTTAATTGTCAATTTTTGGGCAATAGCGAGTTTATCTTTATTTCTAGTATAAAAATTATGATTTTACTTAAACAAATTAATATTTTTGTGAACATACATCAGATTTTCATAGATGTCACAAGGGAATGTCATAATATTTATTTATTTAAAGGAATACGCACAGAAAGTAATAACCATACTAAAATATTATAAATGCGAAAGAAACTTTGTTTGTTAATTTGTTTGTTACCTTTTCACGACTAAAAGGCTGAACGGATCGTAAAGAAATTTGGCAAGAAGATTATATCCTGGGAAAAGACATAGGCTCTTTTGTCTCAAAAAATAATCTTGAAGGGGTGAAATTGGGCTTGAATGTTTATATAGGCAATTCATAACTCCTCAAGTTAGAGATCTGAAGATTCATATTTAGGCTTTTGGTAAGAAATAAAGAAATGCATGTTTCACCTTTTTGCTAAATCATCCCTAAAGGGGGGCGGGGATAAAGTGAGGGGTTAAAATTATAAGGTAATTCTTTAGATGCAGTCCTTATGTACAGTGGGTATAAAGATAGATTCTGACCGGGACTACATAGGCTAACTTTTACCCGACTGCGCAGGAAAGTAATATGGAAAGTATATGACTGCCTCCGTGGCGCAGTGGGCGTATAGCCGGCTGAGACGCAGGAGGTAGTAGGATCGATTCCCGCCACGGAACAAATGTTTGCATGATCTACAGATATTTATTTGTTCCGGGTCTGGTTGTTTTTCTATATATTATAAGTATGTATTTACAAAAAAAAAGTATATTCAATTCAAATTCAAATATTTTTATTTATTAAAATCACAAGGATCACTTTGAAACGTCAAATATAAGTATTCTATCAGTTACCTGGTTCCCATAGTACAAGATCTGCTTAGTTTGGGGCTAGATAGCGCTGTGTGAAATGTCCAGCAATGTTATATTATATGTTTATTCACAAACCACGCGTGCGAAGCCATGGGCGAGTCAGATAGTATAAAATATTTGAAATTTCCTATGTGGTAAATAAACACATTCACATTCCACAACGTCACATCCTGAACACGGCATCGAGGCTTGAATAAACAGGACGTCGCTGCCTACAGATAGGGTCCATCCCCTGGACATTATACGGTACAGCGCCTGTACCATACCTACCCTTATTGTGCTCCAAACTGGAAACTCAAGGTTATTTAGATAAGGAAAATGGGTCAGTATTATGCAGAGTTCACACGAGACCAGTAACCCAGTACAATAGCTTGCAACTGAACGATGACAAAACTATTGGCAACTCGCAAGAATAAAAAGAATCATTTATTTGCTTAATGGCACCCATAATACATATACAAAAGGTGATTTAAAATACATGCAAAACAGAAACAAACAATATAATATAATGATTTATTTTCAACATGAGGTAGGTATGTTGTGTAGCAGCAAAAAGGCCTCGACTCAGCATTATGTCAACTAGATTAGCAGTTGACGCTGTTACTCTGCCGAGACCACTTAATCACCCACTAGACCCTGTGAGAGCAAAATTATAACTGTGTGATGTCAAGGATGAAATATGTGATGTATATCATAAATAAAAATATAATAATGTCAGGAGAATTGATTATAAAAATTACATAAATAAATTACGAAAACAGTATGTACTAAAAATATAAAATTAAATTAAAAGTGAAGCTTCCTAAGTATACAGGCTTACTTGCTTCACTCACACATTTGTAACACCTATGCTCATCTCGCAGACCATTGCCACATGGCCGCTATTGCATAGCGTGACATTGTTTATTGTCATAAGCACGTAAATTACACACACTTATGCAAATCAGTATCATTTCTGAACTGGGCCCAGCGCGTTCTGGTGTTGCTGGACGTTAGCTCGTAAAACAAGATTGGCACTCCGGGGGTGCCGACAGAAGTAAAAAATTTAGCGCTCAATGTTTGGGTATTCAAATTGTAAAAGCAGATACTTGTCTACAGAGGTGTCGGTAACAGTGTCGCGAGTTCAATGGTTTTTTCCCATCTCCAAAAAAAAGTGGCACTCCGGGAGTGTCGACAGAAGTGAAAACTTGAACAATTACGACATAAAGATACAGAGGTATCGGTAACGGTAACAGTATCGAGAGTTCAATGGTGTTTTCCCTATCTCAAAAAATGCGCAACGTGCTCAAAGAAGTTTTCACTTCAAATATAATTTGTTTTATTTGCAATAGAGGAAAGTTAGTACTATTTATAACTATTCCAAATTTCAAGCCGATAGATTAAGTATTTGCTCAGATAATCAGCTGTGACAGATGGACGGACAAAGTCACACCATACGGGCTCCGTTTTTACCATTTTGGTTCGGAACCCTAAAAATGACCTGTTTCCAGTGTGGGGGCGTAGCCGTGGGGAGTTTGAGAATAATCCCTTCAATGTGTAGCGGCGATTACAGCTAATTTATTGATGAGTGTTGTTAAGTATTTGACTGTGAAAAACCAGACATCATGTGATAGCAATACGCAGTTGTCGTTTTTATATATAAAACATAGCATCGAAATATGTGCCTTCTGTGTAAGGCCTCTGAGTTAAAATCCCTCAAGCACTTGTAAGCGAAATGTCAAGCATAATATAACGGCTGATTTGTGAAAAACAAAAGAGGACAAAGTGTCAAAGAGCGCTCATGAATTTATAACGAATTCGGGCCACAGTGAGATTGCGAACTATCGTCGCTTAGGGGTTTCTACTATACAGTAACTAAATATTACGGCCGTGAAACATTTTTTTTGTTCTTCAATGTTCTTTCTGGAAGGGCTCGCTTGGGGAAGTACTAACTACCATACCTACGAGTATATCTGCCGCCTAACAGCATTGCTACGTTTCGGTTCGAAGGGTATGGTTGCCGGTAAAATTACAGGCGCATGAGGCTTTACACTTGTATGCCTCAAGTAGGTGGACGCAGGGCAGTGCACCGTAGCGCACATTCTTAAAGTGCGTGACCTACGAGGCTATACTTGTTATAGGCGAAGGTTACCATTTAACATCAGGTGCATATGCTTTTTGCATCTCCAAGTAGGATAAAAAAAGACATAGTGAAAGCGATTTTTACCCCGACTTAAAATGAGGTTACCGTCACCTCTGTATATGAAGTGAAAACTTCTTTAGGCGCGTTGGGCAATTTTTTAAATGGGCAAAAACTATTGAACTCACGACACTGTTACCGTTACCGAGACCTCTGTATATACAGATATATAAGTATCTCGTAATTGTTCAAGTTTTCACTTCTGTCGGCACTCCCGGAGTGCCAATTTTTTTTTTGTGAATTCGGTACAAAATAACTACATTAACGGTTGTTTTTTAATTAAAAGACAGATCCTAAGTAATAAAATACCTAAGTTTACGCAACGCTTCTACTAAAACACGGCCGTTATCTGATGGTCACCGTTTCTTAGAAACCTTGTCTCGACTGAATCCTTGGATTTTGTATTATCATCATTATACGGGAGTTTTTCGTCCCAGAAGACGATTTTGAATATCGAATCCTACATACATATAAAATATAGTTACTGCTTTGGAGTTTACTCCTAAATATACAAAAATAATGCTGGACATTTCACACAGCGCTATCTAGCTTGTATTATGGGAAACATATAACTGATAGAATAATTGCATAATTTATATTAGACATACAAGCTAAGTGGTCTCAGCAAAAATGTATGCAAAAAAGTTGTGGCCAAATTTTCAAACCGCTATTTTTTTGTGTTTACATGGGAAGTGTGCAATTTAACATTCCGTTCGGCATTTCTTAGTTAGGTAATTGTTTTAATTATTATATCTAATTCCTCGCGTCGCCTTAACGCTGGGTCGGGGTGCCACTGAGTGGCAACCTTAACCCACAGTTCACTTGGCATGCGGCAGACGAGGCCAAGGAGATGGTGGGACAAATTACACAAATTCCTGGAGGACTGCGCAGATTTGCCAAGGGATCGAGATGACTGCAGGGAATGGGAGGTGCCTTTGCCCAGCAATGGGATATACCAAATTTCACGATGATCGGATAAACGCTTCGAAAGTTATCCTCGGACAAACAAACATTCATATATACATGTACATACAACGCCGATTTGCCCAAGCTGATTAGGAGATCTCACTTCGCTCGATCAATTGTTATTATATCTAATTAAGTAGGTCAATCAAACCAACAGCTGGCTAACATATAAAACAGTATTTTTCAAACTTTCGCGATCACTGTAATTATAATTATAATCATAATTACTGATTTAAACGGGTGTTTATCGCATATGTACCTTTGACGCTGTGTTGCAACACAGCCAAAAAGTCGGGATAACAAATAAAAAAGGTACATACACGATAAATACCCGTTTTAATCAGTAATTATTAATACATAAAACGATAACATTAGCACTAGTAATCGGACTTATATAAAAACGTTACAAATTATGCTAACACTGAACTTGTAAAGCCATGCGGAAACGTAGTTTTCCTATAATCGTAAGTACGATCCCTACATCCTTCTACAACCAGATTACTGCTCAGACTCCATTGTAAATGTTCGATTAGATATCAGATGTCAGTTATAGGCAAGGGTAGGATTTGCAGGCTTAACCCGTACTCTTTGTAAAGAGGGTGGAAGTTTTGGTGGTTGGCTGATAAACTAGCTGTAAAATGAAAAACATATTTTATATTTTCGGGTCTTAATATACGATGAACACCTTCGTTGTAACCTGACCAAGGAACTGGTTGAAACGCGAGAGAGAGGTACATGTTCAAAGTTTACAATGTCAGTTTTTTTACGGCCTTCGTTGCGCAGTTAGTAAATAGGCGGCTGAGATGTAGGAAGTTGTGGGTTCGATTTCCGCCGCGGAACAAATGTCTGCATGACATATAATTGCGCTGTGGCACTTCATGCCCCGAATTATTATCATTATTATTATTCGGTAGCCTCTAAGTACATAATCAAATATCGCATATAACATTTTTCGGTAGTTGATTTGAATTACTTAATGAGATGCCTAAAATGTGGCAATTATTTTGTAGAATATTCTAACATTAGTCCCAGCATTAAAATAGCCCCAAATTAAGCAAAGCTTGTGCTATGTGAACTAGATTATAATTAGTACTACACTAATTATCAGGGATTTTGCGAATATTCGCATCCGAAATCGAAAATGCGGAGCCTCCGCAACAATTTCGGCATCTGCACTCGCATCCGCAATAATCGTTGCGGATATTCATGCGGATGTAGATGGCACGTGTCGTGGACACGTGCTAATTGACCAATAGGAGCGAAGATTTCGGTGACAAGATCCGACGCGTTTGTTATTATTTATCATTTCTATCTCGTAAATCAATCTTAACTTGTTTACCTGCGTTTGTATGAACATTGCAGTTTTTGAGTGTTATTGTGAGTATAAAGTGAGTATTGTATGATAAGCGAGTTTTCTGCAGCTAATAGTTTAAATTTTTGTTTTATTTCTACACTGTCTATCTGTGGATCATGCAAACATTTGTTCCGCGACGGGAATCGAACCCAACGTCTCAGCTGACTATTCACCCACAGCGCCACGGAGGTCGTCTAAGTTACGTAACTAAAATTAGACACAGATATAAACAGACATTTATTTTCTACAATAGCACACACAAATTCACATAATACATTAAAAAGGTATAACATCAAAGAAAAGCACAAGTAAGAGAAAACAAAAAATTACATACAACAAACATAGGAACAATAGAACTAAATAATAATTCAATGTAACCGGGGAAAAATGTAAAAGAGGTGAATATGTATGTATACATAGGTATATATGTGATACTGTAGCAAATGGGTTTCAGCTCAGCATTATGCCTCACTACCGATCGACAGCTTGGGGCTGTTATTCTGCCGAAATTAATGATACTCAAGGGATATTGGATGAATAATTTGGATAGAATGGTAATTATACCTATGTGCCATGTCCTCTGTAGGTAATGTAGGTATGGTTTTAGTAATTTAGCTACTATGTAAATCAGTACTGCTCCTTGCGGGAGGGATGCCAAATAGCCAGTTTCAAACCTGAAGGCACAGAAACTATTCGTTAGCGGTGCCACATTTGACTAATGACACGTAACATAAACGTACTCGTATTTACGGTACGTTATGCAATTTGGAGTACCATTAACGCAATTAAAGCATTTATTCACTCGTCGTCGTGGGACACGTACCTAGTTAAGCCAAATAACCAACTTCTATTTTATTTCATCTCGCTAATCCATTTACTTAAACCTATCTTTATCCAAAGGTTGTCTAGAAAAGATCGCTTTCCTTAGCGATAAGACAGCCTATTATAATTTACATTTTTTATAGGAGTCTTCAAGTCGCGAGTTTCTTCTAGACAAGCATGTCTCATCGCAGACTGCATAATTCATAACCTCAAGGGGAAATCATGGAAGACGCCAGCTTATCCTTACATAATAATATAAATTCGAAAGTAATTCTGTCTCTCTGTTTGTTACGTTTTCACAATTAAACGCCTTGATCGATTTCAATGGATTTTGGTATATATGTAGATAGATTATGACTGGGATTATGACATAAGCTACTTTTTACTCAAATGCGCACAAGGAGGGCAATGTTTTTATTGACAAGCCACGAGTGCGATGCCGCGGGCGGGTCAGCATGTATAGGTATCTCATAAAAAAAATGTTTATTTTGTAGAATCAAAGTAGGTTTAATAAAGAATTGGTATTCATTTATTTGAAGTATGGTGACATTTATCTCACTTCCACCTAACCATAAACACAATATTCCAGCATTATTTTCAACCTATCACAAAATATTAGTGTCCCAAATCTAAAGTACAATTTTTTGACAAATAATATATTTCAAAGTCTCTGTAGACCTGGTAAATGATACCTCGTAATCGTAAATACATTTATAGCTGAAATATTGCTTTCGGAGCATATAGTCAATTTTATTCGTCGGGTAATCTTTCACTTCCGGTGTGGTTATCACTTCCGTAATACACTTGTTTATGGAACGACTTACCGAAGGTTTTGGGGGTAGATTCGACATCGTTTATATCGTTAGCCTTGCGCAGCTATTTATGTTTTTGGGTCATGAATACAGGAAAAATAAAAATTCTGGCATCGCTTTGGCAAGCAATTTCCTTGTTTTTTGTAGAAAGCTTGGTTATATATACTACCTATAGTTTAAATTAGCATTGTTTCGTTTTAAAGAAAAGTCCAAATTTCCATTTTTACCAAAATGGTATAAACGGAACCCTTGTGGTGGAGACTTCTGTCCGTCGTTTGTCCGTCCACCTGTCACGCCTTCAGTTTCTAAGATATGAATATCCTTCACATTTTAGATAAGAAGATCTTTCAGTTTCTAATATAAATATCACGTTCATTTAGGCCTAATATCCCAAAGCATGTGTAACACAACAGAATAATTGTATGAACATTTATAAAGAATATTTAATTTTTAATTAAAAAACCCCCCGGTCTTGTGCGAGTCGAACTCGTGCGCCGAGGGTTCCGTACCTACCCATTATAATACCACAATTTTATTTATTTACCTTATTTGAGGTTGGTGCCGATTAAGCTAGTCCTCTAAATTGTATGAGCGCCCATACAACTCAGAGGACTATCTTAAATGGCGTCAACTCTATGTATGTATGGGGGCACTCTTTAATTTTCAACTTCTCTTATTTTTTGGAATTTTTCCTTTATTTGTGCTGCGTCCTTGCTTTTTGCCAAATTTCGTGATTCTAGGTCAACGGGAACTACCTTATAGGTTTTCGACTCAAAACCTATTGAGTACTTCCGGTTGACCTAGAATTGTCAATTTTGGTTAAAAGCAAGGACTTACAGCACAAATAAAGGTAAAATTCCGAAAAATAAATAAAATTAAGGTAAATTTTGGTACTTACAAGTTTTCGCGAAAATCTAAATTTGGCCATATCTTTTTATCACTCAGCTCAGTTGACTCAGGACCTTGATTTTCATGCATCTAATAGGGACTATCACCTCAGGGACCTCAGTATCTGGTATAAATTTCAACTGGCTAGGTCTACCCGTTTTTGAGAAAATCGGTGGTGACACACGGACAGACGTACAGACGGACAAGAGTGATCTTATAGGGTTCCTTTTTTACCTTTTGAGGTACGGAACCCTAAAAACATTGCCATAATATTACTTATGAGACACATTTTACAACTTTTCAAATAACTTAAAATACCTACAATAGTATTTTGGCAAAACACAAGGTTACCAAATATACTAACTATTTGAGACTGAAGCACTCTATATAGGCTGAGAGATCATTTTTTACCTCATAGATTATAAATATATGTTTGCCAAAAATAAAAGTTTATTCATAAAATTCCTTTAAAATGTCCTACAGAAAACCCCTTGGTTTTCAAAACACTCCTACCTATATTGATCGAGCCGTACAGAAACTGGTTTATCTGTTTTTCCGTGGACACACGGTAGAACGCACAGCAGCGGAGTTGATGCAGTTCGTTCGTTCATTTTGTTAATCGCATCGTGTGGAGACTGCAAAATAGTCTAAAAGCGCACTGAAGACTATCCACCTTATGTTTATAACTGTTTTATATTTATCATGAGAATGAAGTTATCGCTTACCATCAGGGGAGATCGTGGTCAAACCCTAGCCTATAATTTAAAAAAATATATAATGCGTTTTCGATCTAATGTAAGTTTATTTCATTGACAATTATAAAATTGTGTCTAAAAAGTTAACTAAATCACAATAATATTGAGAACGAAATATACGTACAATAAAATTTTAATAACACAAACAACCCAGACATAAAGTAAAGCCTTATTCTCTTATAGGGTTAGAGCTGTTCCCCAATTCTAGGAATATAATCAACTTTCTGTTGTATTGCGAGCTATAATAGAGACGGCTACTATAGCTTCATTTTACGTCAAAGCTCAAAGGTTGCATTGGCCGAAATCGAGAATAAATCTAAATTTAAATTTAACTCATCATCATCATTGGCATGTCCTAAAAACGTTTATTCTCGTGGCTACAGTCCGATACGGAGGCGGACTGAGTGACTAAACTTGGCGCTAATGTATTATGTATGAAATATTACCCAACAACAGCAAAGCCAACAGGAAGGGTATTTTTTTAGCAGTTTATGTATGTATGTATGTATGTTTGTAATCAGTAGTTTGCGGTGCTCGTAAAGGGCAAACAAGTATAAAGTACCATTACCTAGTTTTTAAGACCTTATTGTACTCTTGTTTAAGCAAATAAATATCTTGTGTTTACCTATGTTTCACCGTAGGGCCTAAACAATTCAATCGATTTTATGAATGAGGTGTCAATCGATTCCTTATTATGGTCTGGGTGATATAGGCTACATTTTTACCCGACTACGGCAAAGCCAAATGGAAGGGTTATGTTTTTAGCAGTCTATGGATGTATGTTCCACCGTAGCGCCTAAACTACTCATCCGATTTTGATGAATGAGGTGTCAATCGATTCGTTTTTTGGTCTGGGTGAATACATAGAATACCATTTACATAGGTATTACGTAGTCGGGTTAAACTTATATACCTTTTTACTCTTTTATTTACTAAAGTGGCAAACCAGAAATAAAATTAATACAACTACGATATGTCCTCGATAAGATGGAGTAGTTTCAAGTGACCGACTGATCTATGTAGTTGAGAGGATCGTTACACCACACAGAAACCTGCGAATCTACTGTGATGGTACCGTATTACTTTACTGTAGGTACGTGTGAAACTAGTACCTATATATAGACATAGACAATCATGTATTCACTAAATTAACACACAATACAGTTATATTTTAAAACAGCTATCAAGCTTCAGTACTTGCTGAGATAATCAGTTGTGTCAGATGGACAAAGTCTAAAGAGTTCCATTTTTACTATTTTGGCACAGAACCCTAAACCGATCTTTACCATATTTTGAATATTATTTATACAGCGTCTGTTGGCAAATTGTAGGACTAGCTGGGTCATAGGATTTAGGTTCCCGGCACACGGGCCACATGCCACAGCCACAAAACGCGGCCACGTGAAGCTGAAAGCGGCCAGTTAGTAGCAGAAGCGTGCTACACACACTTTTTTAAACTTTTTAAGGTTACGTACCTCGCAAGGAAAAAAGGACCCCTTACAGGATCTTCGTTGTCCATCTGTCCGTCTGTCTATCCGTCTCACAAGAGCCTTTTTCTCGGGAGCGCGTGGAGGTATCAAGTCGAAATTAATATCAAATACGTAGGTCTATGGTCCCTTGGAGCAATAGCAAAAACTCAAGCTTATAATTCAACGCACTCAAAAAATGCAGCCATTCAGGTCGTACATTTTGCTCGCAAATAAATCAAAAACTGTAGAATACTTTCCGCTGACCTAGAATCATGAAATTTGGCAAGAAGCAAGATCTCACACCACTAGTAAAAAAAAATCCGAAAATGGTAATTTGTAGTAACATGACTTTAAAAAACTATGTTTACGGTACCTTCGGTGCACGAGTCAGACTCGCACTTGTCCGGTTTTGCCCTTCAAAAAAACTGGTTGACGACCACACGAAGCAAGAAGTGACGTCTCGTGGCGTGTACCCACTACTTGCGGTAACCGTATTCGGCTCATATAATATGTACGTACAATTATTCAGTCAGTAACTCTGTGGCGGGATTTTGTGGCTGTGGCGCGTGGCTCGTGTGCGGCAACGCTTAGGATTAGGATTAGTCTGGGATATGATTTTATATGGCTTGCATAGTACTATAACATCTTATTCGTTTATTCAGCCTTAATTCGCAGGATAAACTTGGTCAATACGTGCAGGACTAACAGAGTTGCGATAATAAAATCCAAATTCTATACAAACTTTTGCCTTTCCAAATTAAGAGGATTAGAGCTAGAGTTGAAATTCCAAGTTGTTAGTGCACTCACTTATCTAACGCCTTTGTGTTAGCAAAACTAATTTAAAATAATATGTAGTTTTGCAACCGGAAATTCTCCAGTTTCTACAATTGAAGTAGGTACGTTTTAATAATAACGTATAACTTTATGACGTAATCGTACCGTTTTGTATTTTGTATTTATTACTTTAATTAGAACAGATAAACTAATTGTATTCTTAAAATAATACATAAAAACTGCCAAATTAAAATATAAATTTATCAATACATCATTAAAATAAAAGTCTTCGTTTTTAAATGATTAACAATCAATTAAAATTAAAATAGCAATAACAAAAAAGAAAAATAATTCAAATAACTTTATAATATTTATAATAATAATATACAGGGTGTTTGGTAATATACTGAAGACATTTAAGTGACGGTTTCTCAAAACATAAAAAAGACTTCTCGAAAAAAACTACTAGTTATTTTACCAAATTTTAAAGAAATTCGACCAAGTTTAGATGATTAATTCGATATAAAACGTACTACCTACTCTTGCAATCGCCACCAAAAAATAAAGGCCGATTTCATATATCTTTTGGGATAGAAAGGGACAACAAGAGATATCTCGAGACGTCACCAATACATATCTGTGGTTAGATGG
Organism: Philereme transversata; assembly: GCA_963924445.1. NCBI lineage: Eukaryota > Metazoa > Arthropoda > Insecta > Lepidoptera > Geometridae > Philereme > Philereme transversata. The sequence continues at coordinate 3,873,956 of OZ004340.1, forward strand.
CAAGCATTATGCAATAGCACAACATAAGTTTAATAGTGTTTCTTTTTACATGGCAAAATAAATTTCACATTTCTATGGTAAACATTTCACAAATTTATTTATTATGCTCATCAAAATAACCCCTTTCATTCTTGTGCGTATATTATCAAACGCCCTATATTTCCCCGCAGGGCAGGGCTTGTGGCCTCGGAGCGTTCGGTGCGCAGCGACACCGCGGATTACTCCCTGGGGTTGACAGAAACCCCTGACCCTTGGTTTGCCTTAGTTGGCCGGTCAAGGGTGGAGGCGCAAGAGCGGAACCTATGCTCCAAGGGATGAAGTGTTCAAAACATAAAACCGGGGGTAGCGCTTAGTGAACTGCAGCACATCATCTATTATCACCTGTCTCACGTCCATCTTGTTATAGTGATTTTTATAAGAACTAAACAGGCCTCTTACTCGAGTTACTCGTTGGCTTCGGCCCCGGTAATGCCTTTGTAAAGGTCCAGGCCTATAACCTGAGTTAAGAAATAAATACCTGGAATAATAATAACCAATAATTTAATTCCGGCAACAATACAATAGTTACAGGATAGTAATTAAGTTATTCTACGGCCCATAAAGATATATACCGTAGCCTAAAATGCATATTATAATAAAAACTTATATTTATTTACTAGATAAACACTTTCGATTTCTTGGTGTTTGGTATCCGTTCTCGGAAACGACGAAATACGACACATATCGGCCAAAAATCTTCCTTCATGAAGGTTTGTCTTCTTTTTATTTTTATTGTTACTATAAAGTGTTTTTCTATTTATTAAAAAAAAATTAGTTATGGTGAACAATAAAGCGTTCACAAAAATACATTAATTTTCCTAAATGCCATTCATCCGTCAATCCATCAAAGCATACTAACTGTAAAATAATTTCTGAATGACCAAAATATTATTGAACTTTAATTTATATAAATTTACTAGCTGTTGCCCGCGACTTCGTACGCGTAACACTCCTAAATGTGTAGGTAACCTAGAAATAAACGATTTGCTCTACATAGGTATTTGATGAATTATGAAATCTCACAATGCTTCAGACCAGTTTCTATCATCAGCAATTAGATCTTATATAAGCTCACTTTATTTATCTCATGGCCATCTTCAGATCTCTATCAGACCGCAGAGCCGTGAACTAGGGGTAGCCAGAGGCAAGCATTACCCCCTTATAAGAGGCATTGCCCCGCTCACTGATAGTCTCTCGCGTCTGTGTGTGTTTTAATTAATTGTTTGTTTTTAATATTTTTAATTTATATTTAGTTTTGTTTGTAATCTTTATGAGTAACTTGAAATAATTTTTTTTTTTACTTGCCCATTTTTTTCATAGTACTTATTCCAATACGTGATAGGATAGTCCATCGCTGATTTGTTTTTTTTTTTTTGAGTTGGTAGGTATCCATTTTGACTAAAACTATCTAGTGATCTCTACACTAGGTACGCCTGTATCGTTATATCTGTATCGATCTCACCATCACTTATCATCTGGTAAGGTAGTGGTCAATCGCTTAACAAAACTTAAAAAAAATCGTATCATATATTCTAATACATAAGATGCAATTGTAAGCTATTACTTATAAATTAATCATTAGCTATATTCGAGAAAAAATTACGCATTTACATACACAAACTTTCACTTTTGTAGAACCCTAAACCCTTTAAATTCACTTAAACGTCCCCCGAAAGGGAAAATTGCAAACTATTGCGCAAGCATACGTGTGAAGAATAAAATGCGAATAATACGGTCACAGTTATCGGCCTATTTTAGGAAAAGAAAGTTCGGGTTACTTCAAAACGTCTTTTGAACTCATTTGTTGTTTAACATTTGCAATTTATTCGTTATTCTTTCTTTATTCTTTATCGTACACTAGCTGACCAATCCGCAGCTTCGAACGCGTAGTTTTTCAATTAAAACATTACCCTCTTTCTGCGCAGTTGAGTAAAAAGTAGCCTATGTCACCCGGGGTTAGTGTAGGTGCCCAACGGTGACCATCGAGGCAATCCGCCCAGTGCTTCAGCAGTGGATGGATAGGGAGCATGGTACCGTTTCCTTCCGGCTGGCGCAGGTGCTCTCAGGACACGGCTGTTTCGGGAAATATCTGTGCCAAATTGGGAGAGAACAATTACCAATGTGCCACCACTGTGACGATTGCCTCGAGGACACGGCTCAGCACACTCTCGAGTTCTGCCCTGCCTGGGTTGAAGAGCGCCAGGCTCTCGATGACATTGTAGGTCACGACCTTTCTCTCCCGACCGTAGTTTGCGCAATGGTCGAGAGCAATAGGTCGTGGCAAGCTGCTAAGTACTTCTGCGAAAGTGTAGTGCAGCAGAAGGAAGCAGCTGAGAGGGACAGGGAATCTGAGAGCACGCTCTCAACCCGCCGTACAAGACCGGGGCGAAGGAGGAGGGCGTATGCGAGAGCGTATGCCGACCTCCAGGCCCCATAGCAGCGGCCTAACTATATACTGTTGTATATAGTTAGTAGAGAGGACCCTAAACCCTAAGAGATGGGGCCCCCAAGAGCGGACCAACGCCACCGGGGTCGCGGAAGAATGTTCTCTGTTCCCGTGTCCCCGGCATACAGCGAGCGGAGAAACGCCGTGGAGGTTTAGCCGGTAGGAGTCCGACATACCACTCCCTGGGTTCAGAGCGGTATCCATGAGGATTCCTCCACGTAAAAAAAAAAAAAATAGGTGTCCCAACGGTGAAAGATTTTTTTTAATCGGTCCCGTAGTTTCGGAGCCTATTCAAGGCAAACAAACAAACATTCAAATCTTTCCTCTTTATAATATTAGTATAGACAAATAGATTTACTGACAAAAACAGCTAACAAAATGGGCATGTACAAAAGTGAGCTCAACCCTAATAAGAGTTTTCTTCCAGCAAACTTTTGAAGATAGAGTTAGTTGATTATAGTGGTACGAGTAGGTACGTGCACAAAAAAAGACATTGGAGTAAAATATTAATAAATACTTATAGTTATACATAATATAATGTATAGGTACCATAACAAATACAATACTCATATAAATATTAAAAGTAATACCTGTAATATATACCTACATTATAAAAAAGATACTGAATATACCTATATAAATAATATAATAATAATAATAATTATTGCTGGACATTTCACACAGCGCTATCTAGCCCCAAACTAAGCTGAGCTTGGACTTGTACCAGATAACTAATAGAATACTTATATACATTTTTTTTGTAAATACATACTTATAATATATAGAGAAACAACCAGACCCGGTACAGATATCTGTAGATCATGCAAACATTTGTTTCGCGGCGGGGATCGAACCTGCTACCTCCTGCGTCTCAGCCGGCTATTCGCCCACTGCACCACGGAGGTCGTCGTAACCTACATATACTAATAACCTAAAAGTATATAAGGCCATGTAATGGATGGTTATTCCATTGTCATCATATTGTTAGTTTTACGAACCTAATCAATCAACAAGACTTACACTGGTATTCACAAACAATACTTGCCTCAGTAAACTAGCAATACTATGCGAAGTAAGGCGTTCCTCAGTGCGTTTCATATGGCAATCCTTTGAATTCATACACAATAGGTACTCAACTACTCTTAGCTAAGCGAGCGCACTGCGTTGAATAGAGCTTTGTGATTGGTTCGTTTGTGTTACTTACTTCACTTCGTTGACTGACATTTCATTATTCATAACCAGTGTGGTCAACGTGGGCTATTTGTCGCCAATTACGCTAGTAAGAACGAGAATCGGCGATGAAAAAATCTGAATATTATTTAGTTACAGTACCTACTAGATTTCATAAATATTCAATTTATTTTAATCATAAAGTAAATTACATGGAAACTTCCAGAAGAATAAAATCTTAAGGCCACTTAGTAACTGATAAATTGGTGGCACTGAAAGGCCTCTTTCAATTAATTTATCTAGGTCTTCATTCATCAGTGGCAAGAGTATAAAAAGTAACCACTTTGGAAAACCTGTAGCGTCGTCTAAAAAATCCAAACTATAATACTCAAAAGGGTCTTCGAAATCCTGTATCACTTTTCTGGTACTTATTCTGGTCGGCTCATTGATATAATTATAAAATTCTTCTTCGCTACTGTAATCAATTTTAACGCTCGAAAACACAGCCTCAAACAATCAAAACCAAACACCCACGAGAAAGAAAAGTAAAGGTATAATAACCTATCTTTTTGACGTAAACTGGACACTATTTGACACTATGCGTTGCCTAACATAGCTAGCTGGCTCCATTAGGTATGCGTTCATTATAAGGGGCGCATAGTGCCGATCACCACTCAAGTATTATCCATGAATATGTTTTTGGGACCCTGTTCGTCTGCGCGCACTGTGATACCTCATAGTAATGTTTGTGAATACCGGTGTAAGATTTTTAAAACCATCTCAAAAACTTTCAAGCCGGGCGTGACTTACGACAAAGATTTTGAGATGGTTTTAAAAATCTTACAATTTTTCTTAAGTGTTCAGATAACACTAGAAAATAAAATACTATTAATGATTAATTAAGCTAAAACTATTCTTAAATTTGGTGCATAAATGTGAAACATAAAATATTAAATTATTTTCCTACGATCTTCGCACTAGGCTAGGTCTGTATCGTGACGACCTGTTGATCTAATTGACTTATTATTCGTTTTATGGTGACCTCGATCAGCAATAGGTATAAGTATTTTACAATAATAGAAGAAGAAGAATAATAGAGTAGAACATTTGTTGTTCTCGCAAGTGTTGAGAATCGCCACCCCTCGAAACATCCTGGAACCTTCTGTATATATGGAAACTACAATGAAATTTATTGTAACAACTAGATTGAATTACGGTAGGTATTCGTAAAAAAACCCTGCGGTCACATTGTCTATCACATACAACAACATACAAGACAAATACATTAGGACACGCAGCAGAAACATTCACGCTAGTCCGAGAATGTGGTTGCAGGGCAATATAAACTTATAAAATAAAACCAAGAAGTGTAAAGCAGTATACACAACAAAGCCACCGACCCGCCGACACAGCCCAGCGGCTTCTTGTCGGCGGCTTTGGTGTGTAGACTGCTTAAAGTTAACTTCTTCGAAAACAAAAGAAGAATAACTTATGATTGCGTCAGGTTGGTTGGAACGCGAGTGGAATGCGACGCAATCAGAGGGTAGGTCGCACTTTGTAACTCCGCGATGCACGGAGCGGCAATACTCGGTGACTTACTAACTTTGTTCCTTCCACGAGGAGCTACGAAACATAAACCGCTTTATTCTTAAACCTACAATATGACAGAACTACGAGTCCAAATTATTCTGCCGCCCCCCATTCTTAGAACCCACTCGATTGGTTGGCGCAGCACACCTGAGGGCACGTAACGCGCCGCATGATGCGTCGGTTCGCCAAGTGTATCACGCAATTCTCCGTTCATGGAGAGGCGGCGTGTGAAACGTGGCGATACTGTGACGGAGTCTGCTTCGCTGACTGTGAGCCCTGTGGCGTGGCATCGCATGCGCAAATACAAACAAATGGCGATTTGTTGCTTCGTTTACAAAGGCGCTGGGCGATATATGGCTTGCGCCACCGTGAAACCCCAACCCAAACCCACATATTATGAAAATGCTTTTGAATGAACGCCCCCATACATGGACATAATAGTGTTCCAATTGAAAGTGCGACGCGACGCACCACGCGACGTGCAAAGCTTTGCGTCTTCATAACGTCATCGTTTGCCACCAACATAGTTAGTTTTTTATTCGATCAATAATAAGTTAAACTTTATATCAGTAAAAGAATTTTCAGAATCGATTGCGTACTTTCTGAGATTACCCTCAATAAACATACAAACTTTACCTTTTTCTAATAATAATAGGTTAAAAACTTATAGATTGGTTTGCCCTTTGTTGGCTTTTGACATAACTCACAAGGAATTATTTGATTTGCGACATCCACTTTTATTCTCAGCTCTGAAAAACGTACTCTCAAGTTAGTCGCGTCTGTTGTATTCGAAGTTTTGCATTTAGTATGCACTTCTAATATTTGTGTGAAGAAGTTACAATTTATACTCCCAAGGAAACTATGGATAGTTGTAAAAGTGGCATAAAGAAAGAGGATATAAAATATTTTGTAGTCTGTCTTGTGAGTGTCAAATAAATGTATTTTCTTTGTTTCTTTCTTTCTATAAAATAACCGCAGTAATCATCTAACAAATCGAAATACAGGATAAATAGTTAAAACTATATAGGATGGTACAAATGACGACTTCCAAAAAATAAAAATTGCTCAAACCCCCCTGGGTTACCCTGGGGTACCTTATGTGTACCCACTCGTATTTTCCCCGATTTTTTGAGATTTCGAGTAAGACACATTGTATTAAAAATAACAGCCGATACGGTTACTATTTGTTTTTTAAGTACCAAGTTTTACATATAGATGAGATAGATGATAGAGCAAATGAGAGACAAAATGTCTCGCGACATCCCACAACATCCAGTGACATCGCACAAAATGTCTCACGACACGTGTTCAGAGATATTTGTTACCTAGTGAATACCAGGGTTTAACAGTCAACGTGAGTTAACCAAGAAATAACAGTCACTTCACCTTTCTTCTAAAAAACATACAGGTTTTTAGCCGTCTTTTATCATTATGATGATAGTAGAAACTCTCTTGTACGGAAAACACAACATCTACATCTTATAGAAAATCCTGTTATAAATAGAAGGTTGTGACAGGATTGAACTTCTTAGGAAAAATACCTTTTCTGGAAAAAGAAAAGAGTAAGGGCGTCACGTAAGTAGCGTACATATGCTATTATTGGGAGTTAAAATGAAAGATGAATCTGTGGATCGTGAAGCGATGGGATTTAGGTGTAATGAAGGATAATTTAAGCTGAAAAATTAAGAGTATTATTTGATAGATAGAACAAGTGAATTTAATGAAAAAGAAATATACGTATAAGCGATTTAACACAGTAAATATTACCGAGCGAATGCAAAAGCAAAACGCCAGCGCGTGCGTTATAGACCGAGTGACCGCGAGTGAGTGAAGTAGGAGAACCAACGAAGGCAGGGGCGAGCGCCGGGCATCTGATACCTGGGCCCGTAGCCAAATTACACTCGCTGCGAATCTATTCGATTTGTACATACATTTGTTGTCGCTGAATCACGTGGTATTTCTATAGCATGTGTCAAATCCCATACATTTTCGGACGTATCGACTAGCGTTATCGCTAATCGACTGTAACTTGGCTAAGCCCTCTGTAGCGGCTGTAGCCTTGTAGGTGTGGTCCAAACATTTAGGGTAAACCCAGGATAGATGCCCCACTTTTTAAATGAGCCCCGTCATTTTAAAACTATTAATTTACCATGAATAGCTTCTATGAATATAGCTAGTTAAATCTTTTATCTTGCATTACGAGCTGTCTTTAACCTAACAATTATTGATTGTGCAGAAATTTTGTTTTCACAGAACCATTTTTTTGAGGATAGCTGCCTACCTATATGGATAGATGCCCCACCATGAAAATGCTAAAAAGGATAGATGCCCTACAGAATAAACAAAAAATAAAATACAATATAAAATGTTTTACTTGAGTATATAGAATAATAATTGAACTTAAGTATTTGTCCTTTTTTTTTATTAATTATAGGCTAGCGTTTGACCACTATCTCGCCTGCTGGTAAGCGATGATGCAGTCTACGATGGTATACGCTTGCCTAGAAGAAAGCTATTCACTCGTGACTTGAAGATCCCTAGGTTGTAGTTATCAGGAAACACAGACTCAGGCAAGGCGTTCCACTCTTTGGCGGTGCGCATAATAAAAGTGGAAGAGTACCGCTTTGTGCGTATGGGAGGTATGTCTACCATGTAGCGGTGGCGCATAGCGGAACGTCTGGTTGTCCGATCATAGAATGGGGATGGTGGGATCAGGTTGAAAAGCTCCGCAGCACACTCTCCGAAATATATCCGATAAAAAACCGAGAGGCTTGAAACCTTTCGACGATGCTCGAGGCTGTGGAGCCTTGCATTTACTAACTCGTCATTGCAAATGAGTTTCTTGGCTCTTCTCTCAATTGAATCTAGAGCCTCTAGCTGGTATATCGCTGATCCGTCCCAGAGGTGAGAACAGTACTCCAGACATGATCGGACGTGTGCTTGGCATAAGTTGAGCAACTGTCCCGGTGTGAAGTATTGCCTCACCTTTGCAAGTATTCCAAGCTCCTTAGCGGCCAGCTAGGCTCGACTCAATGTAGGAGACTCAATGTCTAACAAAAAATCAACAATTAAATTTTAACGTTCATAAATGAACATTGGTAATTATTTAAAATTTTCATATTACCCTAATATAAAATTACCCTAATAGAAAAATAAAGTTTAGTCCATTATTTTACGACACAGATTTTGCTTCGGTGGCGAGTGTCTGAGTAGGTACGCCACAGAACAATTAAATCAAATGACATATAAAGGGACCAGATAAAACTTTCATGCACAATTTCGTGGATAGATGCTATTTAACATGTTCTTAATAATAATATAATATATAGGATGTTTGATAATATATGCACAAAAATGAAAGGGGTTATTTAGATGAGCATAATAAATAAATTTGTGAAATAGAAATGTGAAATTTATTTTGGTATGGAAAAACAAACACTATCAAAATGTATGTTGTGCTATTGCATAATGCTTGCCACCTAACCACAGATACTGTATTGGCGACGGTATAAATGTATAAGACCGTCAATAATAGAATTTTAATTCATTAATTCCAAGTTAGTATTTAAGTTAGTGATTTAGTATTATTAGTTATGTATACTGCTAAAGTTAAAGAAATATTTACACATACCTAACGCATGTGGATAGTCCAACTCAAACAGCATTTCAAATAGTTCAAATAATAATATTGCATTTAATCATAACATTCCTAAACTATTGATATAATGAACAAACGTCCAGATTGAATTAACACAAACATGAACATGAAACACGAAATGTATTGTGATTTAAATTCGATTCAACCCACTACAACAAACCATTTTCAGTTTCACTAACAACATTGCCAAATAAAATTGTGAAAACGCATCCAAATCGGTCGAAAACAAACTTGGAACTCGTTTTATAGATTTTATAATCGGTCAGTGTTGGATATACTCCAAACAGGCCGATTTTTCGTGATGGTCTAAGTTATAGGCATAAGCTATCAATAACAAAAGTGGATCTTTTGTTGGTGGTGTGATAAACAAAGTAAATTAAATCCTTTAAGGATCCTGGAATGTAAGAATTCCATACCAAAATAATATGCTGTAATTAAAATCCGACTAGATGACCCGCCAGATTCCTAACTTGAGGAATTCTGGATTGCCTATACAAACTTTTAACCCCTATTTACCCCCAACAAGAATATTTTATGAGATAGATTATATCCTGTATAATCTATCTCGTTGCCAAATTTAATTACAATCCGTTCAGCCGTTTACCAAATTGTTTACCTAACTGCGCAGGAGGGTAATGCTTTTATTGAAATACCACGCGTGCGAAGCTGCGGTCAGCTGATATGAAAACGAAACAAAAGCTTGTAAAACTCTTTCTTTCTTTACCCTGCCCCACTCAGCCACCGCTCGCCTCTGCCAAGTGGCTGCAAACTTTGGCTACGAGGGACCCCCGCTTTATTATGTTTCCCGTATTTTGTTGTGATTTGAATTTAATTTCGCCTTTATTTTTGGTAACGACTTTTTTATTATTGTTGATATTAGCATCGCTATGTTCGGGATAATGTGTTTCGGCAATTTGTTACTGAAACTTTCTCGAGGTAGATATATACGAATTTTGTATTATTGGAAGCGGAAAGCGAAGGGTAAATTCAGTATTTTTTTTGTAAAATTACTAAATTTTATCAGCTTCTGAGTGCTGAGTGGAATAAATGAAAGAGAACGTATTGAAAAGAAATAATGGAAGGAATTGCATCGGTAGCAGAAGAACGAAGTTCGATAAAGTGTCAGGTCACTACGAGTAGAGATAATTCACGTTAACGTACATAAACCTATTTAAGAGATTTTCTAAAACGTTATTTAAGAGATTTGAAATGACTAAAGATTTCAATTATAGTAAAAAATATTTTCGTTTGAACTTTTTCTGAAAAGATCACTCGTTTCGTACCTAATAGCTTTTTTCCAACAGGAATCCGAGAGGTGTAGCAAATTAAGGTAATATAGGCCGGTAATATTAATGGCAAGGTTGTCATTTGCAACTTTCAATATCCGGGAAATTTCTGATTGGGGAAATCCGTGGTCCAGTGTTTATTTGATCGAGCGAAGCGAGATTTTAAAATCAACTTGGGCAAATCGGCTTTGTATGTATGTTTTTTTGTCCGAGGATAACTTTTGAAGCTTTCATCTGATCATCATGAAATTTTGTATATACATAGATAGGTAGTGATGGCTTAATTTTGGTGTGACTATCTGACTTAAAAATGGGGGGGAGGGTTGTTGTGATATTGGGGTTCAAGAGGGGGAGAAAATGGGACTAACTGGACAAGTGGGACGTCTGATAAAAGGTCTTTGTGAGCACATTTTGACCTCGTTTTTATTTTTAGTTTAAGCCTTGTAGTTCTTAAGGTATTAGCCATAATAAAAACTGAACTTTGACAAAATTCACAGGGTACACCAGTGACCACACAGTTCTGAAATTTGGTATGCGTGTAGCTTTAATGACACAAATATAGGGAAAAGTCTGGAATTCAGAATAACTGCAATTTCTACCCAAAAAAGGGGTATCCAAATAACATGAACTCCTGTTATCTGTAATTTGAATAAAACTGTAGGTCAAGTTAGTTGGTTATCCGTTTCGTCGCACTATTTTGATAATCAGATTAGGGAAAAATAATATATTTTTGTTTTTATGGCTCGTGAGATCTCAGTTCGAGACAAACCAGTAGTTTATAGATGAACAGACGGCCTGAACCCCTAGTCCAGCTGATGTTAAGCGATTACAACTGTATTTGTAATTTAGTTTATAATAATTATACCGGGTGTCCCAGAACTAGCATGTTATCTCGAGGGGAGGCGATTCTTGACACTTACGAGCACAACAAATTAATGTTTTACAATTTTTGTGTATTCGATTATAATCATTGAATTACTTGGTAAAAATCTGCTGATTTCGGTAACAATTCTGTTTATCAGCTGTTTTAGGTCGAAGACCTTAAAGTTAAACATTACGTTTGTATAAGATAAGTTCTAGGGAAGGTGCAAAGTCTAAACACAGTTTAATTAAAGTCACACTAAAAAGTTCAACTAATTTATCCTGAAAAATAAAATATTTAAATTATTATTATTTTTTTTAGATTAAAATTGTTAATTTTCATTGGCGGCATCACCCCGATCAGACTTAACATTAGTTTGGTTTAAAGAGTTTATTCTCATAAGAACAAATTACAGTTTACTTAAAAGTTCCGGGACAAATTATGTTATCTAGTATAATACTTTATACTTGAAATAATTCTTATATAAAAATTAGGTTGGCCGATTTTAATGTTTTTTTTTTTCTTATATTTGGTAGCTATGAGAATAAGTCGTAAATTATATTATTTCATCCTCCTACCCCCACCCCCCATTTTATAATCGCAATTTTAGTATTTCTGTATGAACAATATACATTTAATTTAACCGTCGTTCATTGACGTGAAGACAATGACATTGACATTCGACAACATTTGACACCTGACACATTGACAATTGACATGAAGTGTCGCGTCATTTTGACAAGAATGTTTTATAAAGTTTTTATCCTGACGTTCCCACGGGAACGGAAATTTCAAGAGTGCGAAGCCGCGGGCGACTCTAGAGTTATAAATAACAATTTTAACCAATGACTTTTATAGGCACTTCAGCCTATCGAGTCAGTGGACTATTAATTTGTTTAAATACCTGGACTGTGTTTATCGATAATGTGTTACTTATAATACTTTTAAAAACTAGCTGCCTACTATCCCAGGTAATGTCCACACAGTCCATTCCATCCAAAGGTTTGTCTGGTCGCTATTTAGCTATAAGACCGCCAATTTTATTACATAGATTAACGTTGTTCTCTTTAATCGTATTGTCTTATGATGTGCAATAAAGAATTATCTATCTTACTACCTATAACATTGAATTTGCTTACATGTCAATGAACGAGTTGCATGTACGTCAAAATGAGACTTTGGCTACATGCATTGCATTACGCGTGACACTATGGCTCAAGTTACATTGCTGTAGAATGGAATGGATGCGATTTTTGTAACGGAATTTTACAGAGCCTCTCTCTCTCTCTTCCAGTCAAATATCCCATTCAAATTTCGCTCTTCTTCTCCACTTCGCTCTATCCTCGACGTCGTCATCAGAGGCACTCTCTCATGTCTTTTAACACTACATCCCTCCACCTTGTCTTGGGTCTACCTCTAGATCTTCGGCCGGGGATGGAATTGTATATAGCCTTTTCAACTTTATGTCAATTGTGTAACGTATAAACGAGCCAACAAACAGGTCGCGCGTCATCTTCTAAAGAACTTTTGATCATTCTCGGGAATTCCCTGTCATAATCTATCTTTACAACAAATTTCATTGAAATCGGTATAGCTGATTAGTCGTGAAAACACAACAAAAAAACAGACACAGAGAGATAGAATTATTAGTAAGGATAGCGAAAGATAGAGATTGTTAACAGCAAAAAAAAAATCTAAATCGGTTCACTTTTTTCTGAGATTGCACCCCTACAAACATCAAACTTATCCTACTTATAATAATTACTTTATACGCGTGGTTTGTTATCAAAAATAGTCTATGTCTCAATTTAGGTCATAATCTATCTTTATACCAAATTTCATCGAAATCGGTTCAACGGTTACGACGTGAAAGCGCAACAAACAAAGAATCTCACTTTTGAATTTATAATATTAGTACGAGTATGATTAGTAGTTAAAGGCGAAGAAAAGTCAGTCAGTAAGCGGCAAGATGAAAAATGCAGAACTGCAGCTGAGCTGATTATAAATTTAATTGTCTGATCCTGCTCTGCTGGCTTAGCGTTATTACCATACAGTACAAAGGTTTATTCGACGTTAGAGAAGACAGAAACATAAATTATGGTGCAAATTAGACATTTTATGCCACATTTTATTTGTAAAGAAAAAGCTTTCTCTACCCTCGGAAAACATAGAAGCCATGGTTAACCTGGTAAAATATAAAAATATAAGAAAAAGCATTCTTGGAAAATATCCGTTGCCACATGTTGGTTTGGCCCGGAATTATATAAAACTAGCTTCCGCCAGCAGCTTCGTACGCGTTGATTGTCAACAAAAAGTAGCCAATGTTTAAATCCAGGTAATAATCTATCAACATACCAAATTTCATCGAAATCGGTTAAGCCATCACGACGCGCTTGAGTAACAAATAAACAACCTTTCACATTTATAATATTAGTGTGATGCTTTTTAAGTCATTACCAGTCCGAATCTACAGAATAAATAAATAAATAAACATGCTGGACATTTCACACAGCGCTATCTAGCCCCAAACTAAAAAGAGCTTGTACTATGGGAACCAGATAACTGATAGAATACTTACCTATATACTTTTTTGAAATACATACTTATAATAATATAGAAAAATCCAGAACAAATATCTTTAGATCACGCAAACATTTGTTCCTCGGCGGGAATCGAACCCGCAACCTCCTGCGTCTCAGCCGGCTGTTCGCCCACTGTGCCACGGAGGTCGTCAAATAGGAACAGAAGTTTAGTTTAGTCGGTCGAAGCTTCGAAAAAATTGTCCCGAGATCCTCGTACACGTGCGTCTATGTGTACTTGTAGCTGTTTTCACAAATTTTAGGTAGATAGATACATAGATATAGTATCATGTAGTATCTTTATTGCACACCAAACAAAACAACAAAAAAGAGACAATAAAATACACAAAAATCAAGGTTGAACTTATCTTCTGTTCCTAACTATTTTGTGCTATTATCCTAATAGCTAAAAAAACAGCACACTAAAAAAATCTAACAAATCTGTGCTCATAAAAAATACTCAATAAAAGTGTCCCCAGCACGTTATAAAAGCACATTTGCCATACTTCAGAGAGCTCTCATGCAAATTGCCGTATAAAAAGTTCTGAGCTACTTCGCGTTATAAATGGCCTATCTGGCGATAGAGCTTCTCATGCGTGATAAACTAATTTCGTAATCTGAATATTTTTGCGTTCAATTACTGTATGCTTGAGGTTATTTTTGTCTATTTTTTGTTATATGAAACTTATAGGCATACAAGCTGACGGGCCTCCTGTTGTTAAGTGGTCACCGCCGCATATAAACTTCTGCGTCACTCGTGGTACTGCAGTCGCGTTGCCTCGCACATAATACCTTATTTACACCTTTCTTGAAGGCGTTCATGTTGAAGCCCACCGAGAAAACCTCTGGGGTAAGGTTATTCTACATCTTGCAGGTGCGTGGAAAAACAAGCGGGTGAAACGCACCGTGGGAGATTTCCACGCATCTACAATATGTGGGTGAGCTCGTTTATGTATTCATGTTTATGTTTATGCTCCTGTATTTGATGTTTTTAAACGAGAAAGTCGTGTCTCACAACGGTAACACACAGTCCTGTTACACAACTAATGGGATTGGAGCTCAGATTGGAGCGTTACTACGGTGCCTCCGGTATGTTCTTTGGGGCGAGCGTTTTATTGATTTTTTTTTGTATATGGTAGACAATAGGTTTTTCAATAGTATTTTTCACCCTGCTATCCCCCTCCCCCTTCACCACTCCCCCATTTTTTAATCGTGAATTTAGTATTTTTGTATGAAGAATATCCATATAATTTAATCGTCGTTCATTGACGTGAAGTCATCTACATGAAATGTAGGGTCACTTTGACAGGAGTGTTTTATATAGTTTTTTCCTGAAGTTCCCACGGGAACGGGTAATTTCAAGCGTGCGAAGCCGCGGGCAGGTCAGCTAGTATACTTTATAAATAACTAAAAGTTAAATCTGTTTGACATGTCGGTTAAAAATAGTAGAGTTTCCTACAATAAAGTTACCGAGATTGCATCCGTTTTATAAGCAAGTTAAAACCAGATTTATATTTATAACTCTGGAATAGTCTGGAAGCAAATAAAATGCCGTAAGAAACATTGGTAACATTAAGTTAAAGCTGCCCGCAATTTATACGACTTGCTTTTGTGTCTAACTTGTCTTACGATTTATTTAGAAAACTAGAGTGTGCAAAAGCGTTTATTATTTTAAAGTAGTGTTACGAGCTGAGGGTTCGGGATAAAATAATGGGAATCGATCTAATCAAAATAACACTTTTATTCAACACTAGAACGATGAATACACGAACTTGGTCACACGTAATCACAACACACTAATTCACACCACTGTTGCACCACTTAAAGTAACCGAAATGTTCGCACGTATAGCTAAATCCAGACTGACTGTCCGGCCATCTCTCCGGCCTATTTATATCGCGCACATTTCGATTGTTCGAGAACGATCTCAATCGTTCCAGGAAAGGGTCGGTGTTTCGACATAATGCCCACTCCCCATTCTGCGAAACCGCAAACAATAACACAGAGAAAAGCGCTCGAAAAACTTCGATTATTACTCATTGTTTAACAGCCTCGGCGTAACAGAAGTATTATTTTAAAATGATTTTTGAAAGCACGCACTGAGTTAAACTACTGATTTCTCTACGGTAGAACCTGTACTGACGGCCGTCGGGGCGCAGCGTAGGAGGGACTAGATGAAAAGATGACCTGATAAAGGTTGCTGGGAGCCGTGGGCGCAGGCCGTACATGATCGGTCACCCTGGAAATTTATGCGGGAAGCCTATGTTCAACAGTGGACGATGATATAATGATGATTTTAAGTTCGAATCTAAAAAAGACCACTGACAGACGTGGCGCCGCAGCCCGCTCACGTTGCTCTCTCAGCTCACTCCGAAAATTTTTTAAACTAACCTAACTAAACTACCAGTTTTTAAGGTTTAATTTATACTATAGATCGAAGTATATTGACCAATAATTAAAAAAGGGGATCAAATGTTATTTTTGAATAACAAACATAAATACTAGTGGTTCGCCCCGAACTGAGATGTCGCGAAACTTCGATTAAAACAAAAAAAATATTATTTGTAATCTTTGACTATCAAAATAGTGCTACGAAATAAATAATCATTTATTTTGACTTACAGTTTCAATCAAATAACACGTAACGGGAGTTCATGTAATTTGGTTAATCTTTTTTGGGGTACAAATTGCAGTTATTGTAAATTTCAGACTTTTGCCTATATTAATGATACTTAAGCTACACGCATACCAAATTAAAGCACCGTGGGGTCACTGGTGTACCCTGTGAATTGTGTCAAAGTTCAGTTTTTATTATGGCTAATAACTTAAAACCTACAAAAACTTTACTAAAACTGAAAAAAGGTCGAAATGTACTAATAAAGACCTTTCATTTAACGTCTCATTTCACCTAATAGTCTCATTTTCATTTTTTTAACCCCTCTTGAACCCCAATATCTCAACAACCACCCCATATTTTTAACTCATTTAGTCACACCAAAATTGTGCCATCACCTATGTATCAAATTTCACGATGGTCGGATCAACGCTTGGAAAGTTATCCTCGGACAAACAAACATACATACATACAACGCCGATTTGCCCAAGTTGATTTAGAGATCTCGCTTCGCTCGATCAATAATTTGATAATTACCTTGAATCGAGTTCATTCATAATTTATCTGTCGATCAACTAATATAGAAGTTATAATGAATGTAAAGATAAAACATGTTTTTTTTAATATATAAATATCGTTTATTTAAAAAAGTGCACATTTACAATAGATCAATCAGATTCTAGAGGATCAAATATATTGACCTAATATAAAAAAGGGAATCTTTTCGACCTACCCTATGTAATTTATCAAGTTTTAGATGTTATAGACATTGGTTCATATGCCTATATTTTCTGGTTGCTACGAATACAAGCCAAAATGAAATAACTGGATATTTTGTAGCGAGTGGTTATTTATTTAGCAAATTCGCTTATGTTTTTGTTGGCAGCGTTTTGGGATAAAACAAAGGATGCTTACCAATAACAATAACTTTTGACATTTTAATTTATGAAAGTTGGCTCATTATACCCACAAAAAAATTAAGCCTGTGCCAAGCGATTGCAAAAAATATCAACTCGTTTTCGTTTCTCCTTCAAAATTTTGACATTCGTTCTCGGTTACCGACGGATATAGAAACCGGTCATAAATGTATTTGACTGTTGCTATCAGTTATCTAGATTTTAGAAAATAATTATTTTAAGCAGACTTATTAACTTGAAAGTGAAGCATCCAATGTGTGGCGACGCACATTTTTTGGTCGATTTGCAGCCAATGACCGCCCCTAGAATCACAGACACGTCGTCTGATGAGTACTTCAATTAGCAATATGGCAGTGTAGCGTCAATAATTCACGTCAAATAGATAGAGCTTTTTGACGTGAATACGTTTTTAAAATTGCTTCCATAGTGGGAGACAATCCAAAAAACGAACGATAACAAAATCGGGGGATACACTTTGGTGTTGCAGCTACATATATCTATCATCTCCACCCAAAATTGTGTTACACCACTGGATAGCTAAAAGATCAAAGAATTTGTTACGCTGAGTGAGGACTGTGATGCATCATGCGCGGTGGAGGGGGAAACGCCGCCATTTTGAGGTAATTTTGCTGCGTTTTGAGATTTTCATTTATTATGACCCGAAGGACTTATTAGTGTTCAAACATGATTCTAACATACATACATAGCTTATTTGATATTTTCTATAGAAAATATTATCTGTTACGTACACGTACTCACGTACAACATATGGCCGTTTTCATGACACAGCCACACCCGATTATTTTCTTTATGATTACAGAGTACTTTCATTAAGTTGCATCTTTATATCAGACAACAAACGTCTACTGCCGAACATAGGCCTCTACAATAGATTTTGTTTGTTGGTCAAAAATAGGATATATTTGTTTCGCCACAACCCCGCGGTCGTTAGCTATGTAAAAGCGTTGTGTTTTTGAGGTCGAAATAAAAGGAATTTATTCCCAACAAACAAACCAAAAAGAACCACATCTAACCGTGACTTTTGAAAACTCGCGTCATTTGCCTCCAACGAGCGGCAAACGGATACCCAATTTAGGGTAAAAACCTTTTTAGATTAAAAAATAAATACATTCTCAGGATGTATCCTTTCAGAACTCGGCGTTTATTTTTCGTATAACGTTCAAATCACTTTTTACACAAAGGTAGGGCTAGCTTGGGAAGCAATCAAAAAAGTCGGAAAGGGACCGGCCACTTTACCGCAATCTTCTAAGTTTCCCGGAACTAACATTCCTGTACCACAGGCCTGAAACAAATATTTGCAGATGTGCAAATATTTGTCCCACGGCGAGAATCACACCTCTAGCGTCTTACTTACTGCGCCACTTAAGTGTACTCTCTCCATATCGTACTGAACTTTGACGTGAATTGAATTGAACATTGTTTTTTGCCTATAACAAAGCATTGCCTAGTGCTCTCTTAGAAATCTCTTAGAAACGTGCCCTACGATACACTGCCCTGCTTCCATCAACTTGAGGCACACAGGTGCAAATCCTCATGTCCCTGTAATTTAACCGACAACTTCAAACCGTCAAAAACTTAACTTACAGTTTATTTAATGGGTGGAGCTGCACACACACAATTCTAATAGTGTTATACTTCGTATCAATGGTCGCGGGTTTTTATCCCGTCTAGTCCGTGATTAGTAGAATACTTGAATACTGCTCAAATGTCGGACAAACGTGTGAACTCTAGGCCATGAAGTACCTACCTATAAAGCCATGTCACCTCACTGGTGGTGTTACAAAGAAAGGTTCGTACGAGTCAGGAAGGACTAATATCCGCTTGTTGCGAGATATAGATTCATAATGTAGAATGGAACGAGGCGACGGGGAAATATCAAAGATAACGGCCTTGGAACGGGTACAGACACCAGGATATTACCTGACTCGAGCTCAGTCTTGAGTATTCCTTGGAAAAGTCAGCGGAAGTACTACCGACGTACTTATTTCTGTCACAAAGTATTGAATTGAATGGGTGCAAGGAAGTCTTAGATCGATGTAACTTGTGTAGCTGTGTAGAAATGCAATTGTTTTAGGCTTTCTTTCTTCTTAATTTATTTATTGCTCGAGCGAAGCGAGATCTCTAAATCAACTTGGGCAAATCGGCGTTGTATGTATGTATGTTGGTTTGTCTGAGGATAACTTTCGAAGCGTTTATCCGATCATCGTGAAATTTGATACATATGTAGGTAGTGATGGCACAATTTTGATGTGACTAAATGAGCTAAAAATGTTGGGGGTTTGTTGAGATATTGGGGTTCAAGAGGGGCAAAAGAAAATAAAATGAGACTAATAGGGTAAGTAGGACGTTAAGGTACATTAGTACATTTAGACTCCGTTTTTATTTTTAGTAATGTCCTTATAGTTTTTGAGTTATTAGCCTTGTTAAAAACTGAACTTTGACTAAATTCACAGGGTACACCAGTACAGTACTGAAATTTGGTATTCGTGTAGCTTTAGTGACACAAATAAAGGGAAAAGTAGAATAACTGCAATTTCTACCCCTAAAAGAGTAACCAATTAACATGAATTCCCGTTACTTGTATTTCGAATGAAACTGTAGATCAAGTTAGTTGGTTGTTTTATTAGTCAACGATACTGAATAATTTATTTTTTTATCTTTTGGGAAACTCGCCAGATTTCGGATGGTGTGGTTCGAGGCGAACCACTAGTTTATATAGTTTTTATGTATCTTAATAAAACTATATAGGTCACATAGGATGCATAATATATTACACTTCGATTTATGGTATAATAATGTATATAATGTGCATATAATGTTATACTCGTATTTATGTATTTAAGGTTAAGTAATTTTTCTTTTTCTATTATTAAGTTAATTCTTTTTACACCTCGAGCAATCTTGCCATTAAGCAATGGTCCTCTCTATCCAAAGGTTGTCTGGAAGAGATTACTTTGTTAAGCGATAAGACCGTCCATTATGCTTACATTTATTTGTTTTATTTTTATATTTGTTGTGTTTAGCTTGTAAGGTATAATAAATTATTTTAATTCATTCATTAATTCAGTCATATTGTGCCTGTGTAGTAGTAGCCACTATTCACAGCCACGGTGATCATGGAAGACCAGCGCTTTGGCAGAGCACATCTGCCAAAGCACATGCTGAGTGGTGGTTCGGTTGGAATGAAGTTAAATTCGTTGTATATTTTTATTGATAATCGTATTATATTATTGATTAATAAATACAATTAGATGAATTACTAGCGTCTGAGAGCAATTAAATGAAACGCAGAAATCACATCACATTAATATTATAAATGTGAAAGTTTGGATCTTCGTTTATTTATTTGTTTGTTTGATTGTTTATTACTCAATCACGTCGTAACGGCGGAACCGATTTCGATGAAATTTGGTATATACGTGGATTATAACCTGGATTGCCACAGAGGCTATCTTTTATTTATCCCATAAATCAGTTCCCATGGGATAAAAATGGGGTGTCAAGTCAAGTTGCACAAGCGAGTTTAGTTTTATATCTAGGTTACCTACACATTTAGTAGTATAACGCGTACAAAGTCGTGGGCAACAGCTAAAAACTAATGAATAAAAGGAATGGTAGGAAATTTCGTAATTACAAATATTTTTTCGAGTTGTGAAAATAAACATTTTATTGTACATCATTGAATTCACCTAATTCATTATAAACTTCATCTGTACATTCAATCGTAATTATAATTGGTTTGTGGTAACTAAAGTGGGAAACATATGTTTGAGATTCAATTTTATCTAAGTATCTATGACTGGGCACAGCCAATAGCATTCGCGCTATGGATAATCGTCTACACTAAAGAAAAGGTCGTGATGGAAACTCGTGACGGAAAACTTACTTTTTTTTTGCCATGTCCGTAACGTGCGATAAGGATCATCGTTCCAATAAAATATTTACTACAAAATGAACATTACATATGTTCATTTTGTAGTAAATATTTTTATACATAGCTTAACTTAAGTATATAATTAGGTATAACATATATAGTTTTACTACAGTTATAGCAAGTACATTTTCGTATTCAGTGTTACAATGCATCTTTTAGCCTACGCCTAGTTTAAAGTTTTCATTCCATTTCTGTGTACATTGGTGACAAAATAAACGTTTTTAGGGTTCCGTATCCAAAGGGTAAAACGGGACCCTATTACTAAGACTCCGCTGTCTGTCTGTCTGTCTGTCACCAAGCTCTATCTCATGAACCGTGATAGTTAGACAGTTGAAATTCGACGACCTCCGTTGCACAGTGGGTAAATAACCGGCTGTGACACAGGAGGTAGCGGGTTCGATTCCCGTCGCGGAACCAATGTTTGTATGATCTACAGATATTTGTTCCGGGTCTAGATGTTTTTCTATCCATACATATAAGTATGTATTTACAAAAAAAAGTATATAAGTATTCTATGAGTTATCAGGTTCCCATAGTACAAGCTCTGCTTAGTTAGAAGCTAGGTAGCGCTGTGTGAAATGTCCAGCCATATTTATTTATTTTATTTTTACAGATGATGCCGTAATAACAACAAATACTAAAAACAAAATAAAATAAATATTTAAAGGGGCTGCCATACAACAGACATGATTTTTTGCCGTTTTTATAGATAATGGTACGGAACCCTTCGTGCGCGAGCCTGACTCGCACTTGGCCGGTTTTATTTATCTTTACCTTTATGTCACGCATAACACAATAAATTTTGTTGACGTAGACTAGCTAGTTTACTCTAACATTGTAAGAGAAATTATTAAACGAGAAATTAGTCACTATAGAGAAGTTTGTCGTCATTCGCCGCCAATCTTCTTGTGTTCATACAACTTCACCCAACGTCATATCGGTATCTCGTGCTCAAAAAGTAGGATGGCAAAATACCGCACAGCAGTGTCAAAATTCGTCTGAATTGGAATGGATTTTTCTCAATGTATGAACTCAAGAATATTAGAAAGTACGTTTATTGGAAATACTGTAGGTATATAAGTGAAAATGCCTTTAATTACAGAAAGAATATAAAATTATTTACATGACTATAATACAGGAGAAACAGTTGAATCATCTAAAGACGCAAGAATCTTTTTTCAAAAATTTGCCGTTGCAAACGATCTATAGATAGCACAACTGCTCCAGATCACTACCAGGCGGAAGTATCCACAAGACACTGGCTGCATTGTCCCGCTGAATTGCAAGGCTTATGCGTTGACCCAGATAAACGCCAGCTCTCGGATCATACGTCGCTTCGACCAGACGTTTAGAAAGAATTTTGAAAACGCGATGGGCCCCGGTATCCCATGAACCCAGGGTCTCGACCCCAAATGGCTCAAATACGTAAGCTTTGTCGAGACTTCCATATTTGCACCGCTTAAGATCTTATAATCTTATCTTATAACTATATATATGGTATGTTTGGGTATGGTTATTATTAACAATGTATCATAGTTTTATTTTCTTAAACTTTCCTGCTTCTTATCGTTCGTGTCTTGTGCTTACAAAATATATATTCCACCTTACGCAAAGGTTAAGTGGAAAAGAATGCTTGCTAGCATTAAGATCGCATATATACAGATATATTAATTTTTGTGCAATAAAGAATTTTCAATCAATCAAGACTATTTAAACCGTATTTTATTTTGAAATTCGTGCGAAGCCGGGGCGGGTAGGCTTGTTACAAATATTATAACCTGAGGAACTGTTTTCCTTATTAAAAAATTAAATAAGACTGATTCTTTCAAAAATCCATTACACCGTGATAAGGAAATCATCAGGGAATGATGAAGTTTCCATTAAGTTAAATTAATACTCTTTTATAATTAAAGTAAAATCTCTCCATGAAGCATTGCCGTGGGATGCACTTATTTTGCTATGTACGAATTTAAATGAAAAAACGGATAGGCCTAATGACTAGTATTGTTGTAAAATCGGGTTTTTCTTCAAATTCATCACTATAGAAAATGTTTAATTTACAAACGAATATATTATCACGTCCTAAAATATCAATGAATCAGCCTGTATAAAATAGGTTTACAAATCATACTTATTTACTCATTATACATATAAGTATACTGAATAAGCGGCATCGTCACAAAGGCGCCGCCGATTTACGTTAAAATTGTTTATTGGAAATGTATCGATTACTGGATAAATATTCAAGCTACCGGTATAAAACCCGCCTCTTAAATCAGTTAATACAATCCGGCATTGTATTAACTGATTTAAGAAGGTGTGTTTTAAATTAATGTCGTAAATAAAAAAACAGTTTGTATAATGAACTAGTTTCCGACCGCGGTTTCGCACGTGTGCTTTGTCAATAAAAACATTACCCACCTTCTACGCAGTCATGTAAAAAGTAGTCTGTCTCAATTCCAGCCATAATCTGTGGTATGATCTGGATTGAGACGTAGTCTAAATATTATTGATAAACGCATGCGAATATGCGTGCAAAAGCTAGTCTAAAATAATAGTTACCACAAATTCCTGGCACAAATAATCCTTTTGAATTCCTGCTTCGTAGCAGAGAGAAGAACCATTCCAAATCACTGATCAAAGCCTTCGATAAACGGTACACAAGCCGAATCTTAGCGCTAAACAGAAACAATCTTCGCATTATAGTTAGGGCTCTGACCCTAACTTGTTGACATAACACACACCTGCAGATTCTGCAATGAGGCGGCAGAATCGCCTCTACACATTAGGCGAGTGTGGTCCACTAATGCGCAAACGTAGCATTCTTCTGGGCAAACACATCCTCAGCCCGGGGGACCATTAGCACGCCAAAGAATATCCTTCAGTTCCTAACAGCAGTAGGGCTTAGCGGTGAACTATAAACGCCCCCATGAACTAGGGGCGATTTATACACAAGTGACGATCTCAATCAATGGCCTCAATGGCCGTAGTGATACAAAAGCTTTAAAACCTAATAAAAAAAATTTAATAGTAAAAATTCATTCTGTAGTGCAAAAACCTATAGTATTCCCTGCAGAACCCACCCGGTTAACTTAATTTAAAAATATAATGGAATAAAAACAACCCGCAAAGCTTCAAACGTGTATCTAATTGCCCAAGAAACAAATATTCCGCTAGAAAACTGCGCTCGGTAAGATTACAGCACTTGACCTAATTTTGAGCTCACCTAATCTGCGCGTTAAGGCCGGTTTAGACTAAAATACTTTAGTAATATATAGTACTAAGAACAGTGTAAAAATAATAATAAGTATCAAATAAGGCTGTAGTGATAGAACATAAAATATTATTGAAAAGAACAAAAAACACAACTGCAAAGAGAACTGAAAAGAAAGTAAGCTTACATCGAACCTTATTGGCATACCTACCGTCCGCCATTTTGAAAAAAGCTTGTTATCGCAGTTGAAAATCGCAGGCGGTGACTAAAATTGATGTGATGATGGGTCCTAAAGTTGCAGTGTTAGTAAAGTTGATTATTACATGTAAAGTGGTAATTATTTTCGGCGCCATTTTAGATTCGTTTCTTTTTTTTATATACATTGTAGGCTTGCGTTTGACCACGATATTATCTTATATGATCTTTATATATGTATAGGTACCTTTACCTTATAATTTTAACCACTCACTTGACCCCCACCCCCCTTAGGGATGATTTTGCAAAAAAGTTGAAACACGTCTTTCCTTATTTCTTACCAAAGCCTAAATATGAATTGATGAATAATCAGATCCCTAACTTAAGGAATTATGGATTGCCCATACAAACTTTGAACCCCTATTTCACCCCTTTCAAGATTATTTGTTGAGACAAAAGATAGCGTATGCCCTTCTTGAAGATATAGTCTATTTCCCTGCCAAATTTCATTACGATCCGTTCAGCCGTTTAGTTGTGAAAAGGTAACAAACAAACAGAGTTACTTTCGCATTTATAATATTAGTATGGATATGGATATATTTTGATAATTTATCTACAGCAACATCACGATATAAGTAGTGTCAGATATTAGTGTCGCATTTAGTGTCATAGTCTGTTAGTTCCTTAGAGCTAATCTACCTTAGGGTAAATTAAATTTAGTCTAGGTCTTGTTCCTGTGGAGACAGATTAGTGAGATTTACATAGCTCTTGCCAAGTAAACGACGGAGATGCTGATTTTGAATTTCTGTTGAAATGCTGAGCCGTGATGCTATGACAAATAGAACCACAAAATAGTAAAGGGTCACGAGGTTAATTTTTCAATAACTCTATTATTTTACTTAGAAAACTTTCGTGATTCAGTCACGAAAGTTTTCTATATTTCCACATTCACATACGTGCAATGAAGAATGTCGACTCCAACAGTTCTGCAGTCGCGGAACATGCCCTAGATTCTGATTCGACGCACTACATACGTTTCGACAAGGCCCGGGTCTTAGCGAGAGAGAAGTTCTTCGTTCCTCGCAAGATCCGAGAGGCGATAGAAATAAGTCGTTTGCCGAACTTTAACAGAGATAGAAGATAGATTCTACCGCCAGCCTGGAGGCCATGTCTTCATGATGCAAGCGACAAAACAGTGAGTGAACCTGGTAGAGACATAGTTAGTGTTGTGTGTTTGCCTGTACCGAAAACTACCGAAGAGAGCAACAGTGATGATAATGATGATGATTCATCCTGTCACTCGCTGGGCCATCATTGACTCAATCCCCACCACCGCACCCATCTACTCGTGCGCAGAGGGTTGTGGCGCGCAGTACGAGGCGAGACGTTATTTGGAGCGGATCGCACTCACCCTGATGAAGGTTCACGAATTCAACCGAAATATTGTCGGTCGAAACACCGATAAGACGGTACGTGATAAATCCCGTATTTATAATAATAACTCTTTTATTTTCTTACTATTTTATAATAAGCCTTTGTTATATCGATCGGTTACTATTTCCGTGAGCTTACACATGTAATTAATGATTAGTTTTTTTATGAATATCGTCTCACATTCGACGAATGATAATAGTAATTATTATTTATTCAGATAACAATGGATCCATTTTGTTAATAAAAAGCTTAAATCTACGGGAGTTAGTACTTATATAATTACTAATAGACATCATTTATTCACTACATAGCACACAAAACACAATACAGTTACATTTTTAATTGCGATTTAGTTCTCTGCGTGAGCTTCCACATCAGAGGACAATTAAGTTTGCTAGCGAACTTGACTTGAACGTTATTCAGGAGGTGTAGCTGCTCTCGCGTACCGTGCCTTCTTCCCTCCCTTTTCATTACGTACTTAGAAGGTAAGTTCTCGATGCAATAGATGGGTGATTTGTAGTCTCTCTTGGCTGTGGGAAGCAGTTGAAACTGCGCAAAAATGAACATTCAGGGATTTGTAAATTTGTGATTGATAAATATTTGATGATTAGTGAAGCCTTGCTCGACAAACAAATAATATCGTTATAAATTAAGAGCCAGCGCCTTACAGGTTCCTTTAATCAGCACAAACATTAACTGGCTTCGATTAGACGGACACAGGGGAGAGTTGTACAGAAAGTAATCTCCTATAAAAATCTCCGATGACATGCCATACCCCCTACCAAAATATTTAGGTCAATGAGAGGTTTCACGCTATACCATAAAATGAAAACTCCTCATTGAGGCGATAAATTCCTGTGAGGACTCTCTACTAATATTTGGTATCAAAGAAACACAAGCGGAAGTTTATTTTCAATAGACTACTTATCAGAATTTCTGGGAAAATATTGAACGAGGCTTTCTTTAGAACATTCCTACACATTACTTCCCACCTTTACATGTGATATTCATGTGTTCTTTTAATAAATATGATAGGTATTCAGTATGTTAGCATACATTTATGAAGTTGTAATACTAGCAAGACAGCTTCCTCGATGGAAAAATTCTGCGACTTTTGCTAGCGACTCGACAGTATCAAAAACGGTTGACAAACAATAGACATATACCTATACATCATCTGTAGCGCGCGTTTTGGCACAAAAAGCGCAATCTTACACATGACACTCTGTCCTTGAGGAGCTTTCAATTTGTTAAAAGTCTTATATCTTGGTACATTTATTACGAACCTTACCTAATTTGGTATCGTTATCACTTTGTTACGATTAACTTTGCGATTTATCTTGTTACAAACTCAATGCAGTTAACGCGCCGTGATTGAAACCGCCCCGCACCACGTCCAGGGTGTTCACGCGGCTGAGCAGCGGCACGGGGCGGGCGGAGTATGCAAGAAAAGCGCAGACGCCGCCTGCCGCGTCCATATACTAGTAAGATATAATACTACGTAATAGTGACGTCAGGTGTGTTGAATCTGAATAGGAATATAAATAAATATGAGTAGTATTACGCTAAAATTTTATATTCATTTAACTAAATTTATTTGTAAAATTTTAAATTTGATTCCAGTGTGAAATAAAAAAGGCTTATTATCATAATTATAACAGTCGCATCAGGTGTGTTGCCTCATGTAAAAATTCATACAAAACATAGCGCCCCGTGCCGCCGCGCCCGCATCAAACTGTGTTTAGTACAATCGAGCTTCTTTGGCACTACAATACCATTTGTTCTAACATTTGAAGCTCATTCTTTTTTATATCACATTTTTCTATAAATTGTAGGCTAGCGTTTGACCACAATCTCACCTAATGATAAGCGATGATACCGTCTACGATGGAACACGTTTGCCTATTCACTCGCGACTTGCAGACCCCTAGGTTGTAGAATAAGCATTCCCTGGTAGCTGCACGGATATTTCCAACTCGTGTCGGATAGAAAGAATCTAAAATTGCTTTACGTAAAACTTCAGGTAAGCCGGACGACCGCTAAGTTCATGCAAATTGAGATTGGTTCTTTGGTTTTGCAGTTGGAAACTTCAAGTTATGACCAACATGCATACCATTTCCTACAAGTTCTGCTAACCAACTTAATTATGTTGAGGAAATAGAACGAATAGTTTGAAACGAAGTTAATTATTAGAATATAAATTAGCGTATGGAATTGGAGAAATTGCTGGCGGACTGCGCGGATAAAATAAATAAATAAAATGAATAATAATAAATAAATATTGCTGGACATTTCACACAGCGCTATCTAGCCCCAAACTAAGCAGAGCTTGTACTATGGAAACCAGATAACTGGATAACTGATAGAATACTTACATGCATTTTTTTGTAAATATGTACTTATAATATATAGAGAAACAACCAGACCCGAAACAAATATCTGTAGATCATGCAAACATTTGTTCCGCCGCGGGAATCGAACCGGATGTAGCATAAGGTCGAGATGTCTGGAAAGGATGGGGGGGAGGATTTTGCCCAGCAGTGGGATTAGAGTATGAATTTAGCAAAGAATATTTTTTTTGTAATTATACTTTGTGTGCATTATACTTAGGTTAAGCCTACGCATCCTCCGAAATTTATTCCTGGTAAAAAAGCGAATTCGGAATCCTATCTGCCGTTGAGCAAAGAATTTTCCAAAAAACTCACCAGATTTATGTTTATATTAAAAAGAAATCTAGTGCGCTACTACTTCGCACTATCTCCTAAGAAGTATGAATGAATGAATGAATGAAAATTCTTTATTATACCTTACAAGCTAAACACAACAGATATAAAAATAAAATATAAATCAAATAAATGTAAGTATAATGGGCGGTCTTATCGCTTAACAAAGCGATCTCTTCCAGACAACCTTTGGATGGAGAGGATCATTGCTTAATGGAAGATTGGCTGAGGTGTAAAAAGAATAAACTTAATAATAGCAAAAGAAAAATTACTTAACCTTAAATACATAAATAATAGGTACATAAATAATTTTAAATAAGTATCATATATAAAATAAATAAATATGTACTTACATACATACATACATATATTAATATATACATATATCAATAATATTATAGATCAGTTGAATAATCACGACTCTTCATGGAGGTAAAAGTTTTTGAGTCTAGCTTTAAATACGGAAGGTGAGGGGGATTTTCTAATGGATTCTAATTTCCTGTGAGATTCCTAAAAGCTATTTTTTTGCAATGTGAAACCATTTGATTTGTATTTTCTTTTATGTGTTTAGTTTTGATCGTGATTAAGATATTATTGTTACGAGCTGAGGGTTCGGGATAAAATAATGGGAATCGATCCAACCAAAATATTTTATTTTATTAATTAATTCACTTTTATTCAACACTAGAACGATGAATACACGAACTTGGTCACACGTATCACAACACACTAATTCTCACCACTGGTGCACCACTTAAAGTCACCGAAATGTTCGCACGTATAGCTTAATCCAGACTGACTCGCGAGCAACTACTGCTCACGCGAGACCCTGCTCCACGTCAGTCTTCCAGGGCCTCGCTGAGACTCACTCACTCAGACTGACTCAGACTGACTGTCCGGCCATCTCTCCGGCCTATTTATATCGCACACATTTCGATTGTTCGAGAACGATGTCGATCCTTCCAGGAAAGGGTCGGTCCCTCGACACAATGGCCACTCCCCATTCTGCGAAACCACAAACAATAGCAACAATAACACAGCAAGACAAAAGCGTTCGAGAAGGTTCGATTATTACTCATTGTTTAACAGCCTCGGCATAACATTATCTTATACAATATTACCGGTTGGTAGTTTTTCATCTGACTAATATTATAAATGCGAAAGTTTAGATGTTAATTTGTTGGTTACTCAATCACGTCGTAACGGCTGAACCGATTTCCATGAAATTTTGTATGTACGTAGATTATAACACAGGCTACGTTTTGTTGACAAACAACACGTGCGAAGCCGCTGGCGGAAACGAGTGTCCACATAAAAGTAGAAAAGTTATGGACGTAGCACAACTTACCCGAAAATGACACACTCCTTAGCGTAATCATAGTATTTTCAACAAGGCCGATCGGCTTATTTATGCGACGTGTCAGCAAAACACTCACACATTTATATTAATATAGTGTTTATTTGTACTAGTATCAAACACAAACATACATAGTGTTACGCCGAGGCTGTTAAACAATAAGTAATAATCGTAACTTCTCGAACGCTTTTGTCGTGCTGTTATTGTCTACGGTTGCGCACAATGGGGATGGGTCGTTCTGTCGAAACACCGACCCTTTCCTGGAAGGATCGATATCGTTCTCGAACAATCGAAATGTGTGCGATATAAATAGGCCGGAGAGATGGCCGGACGGTCAGTCTCAGTCAGTGAGTGAGTCTCAGCGAGGCCCTGGAGGACTGACGTGGAGAAGGGTCTCGCGTGAACAGTAGTTGCTCGCGAGTCAGTCTGGATTCAGCTATACGTACTGTTATAAGCCTCGACGGATTTAGGTTTTTAAAAAAAGATTGTTTATTTGTTGGATGAGACAACCGCCTAAGTTGGATATTGGAATGAGACTGGTGATTGAATGGAAGGGATTATGGGCTGTGAGTGGAGAGTGCTGAGTCTGCAAAAGGAGGGTGTCTATTAAGTAGTAAAGGGTGCATTAGTTATCTATAACACCTCCCGGGGGTAGACTAAACATCGGGGTGAAATGAGCGATGTTTGGGAAAAATGGGAAAAGGTAGGTATTACACATTTCGGCGAATACTAGGAGATGGGAGTTCTTCTGCATTAGGATGACGCTTAAGGACCTTCAAAGGAATAGCTGGTTCGGAAGCTGGAGTTTGTTCTACGGGTAAGTTTACAGGTAAATTTACAGGATTGGCACGAGAGGATCTCGGGAAAGGGTAAATCAGACGGTTGTGCGATTTAATGTATAAAACTATCTTTAAAATACAAAATTATAAACTAAACATATTATAATTATGAATGTAACTGAGTAATGAGTCTCGTATTTAATTATCGGATGTTGATTTAAGATTTTATCAGTTTGATCAGATATAGATCTTAATTTTGATTTTGATTCTAAAGTAAAAACATCTAAATCAATATTTTGTAGTTTCATGGGAGCCTCATTACTGATTACCTTATTAAACTTATCTAAAGTACAACAAGATTGATTTACAATATTAAAATCGGGGTGGATTACAGTAGCGTTGATTCTTATATTATTAAATTTCGGTATTAACCTTGTACTTTTACAATAAGCGATACAGTTATTTGGTACTGTAAGTATTCCTGTGCCAATAATACTTAGTTCTAGGATTTTTTGATTTGGGCATTCGATATACAGTTTATTATTTTGGGATTGTACATAGATCCAATTATTATCATAGAGTGGTGTCCATAAATCGATATTTCCGTGAACAAAATCGGTTTGACACTGCACTGGCATAGCCTTTATCACATTGGTCATTAACACACTTTCACAATTTGGATTTGCACTGACGGGAAACACGGTCATGACGTCACAGATGTGTTCGCGCGGGCTTATCGCAATGCATTCCTTCAGTGAGTCAAGGTTACAGTATTCCGATCTGTCTTTGGTCATTGCTATATATCTATTGCTAGGTATAATATAGGTAAAAGAATTTGGTTTAATTTTATTGTGAGGTGTAGGTAACGCTATACTATGATACAAACTGAACTCTCTTGGAGAAACCAAAGGTATTCTTAATACGAAGACAATCTTGTTGCTTAAACTATAACATACTATACTAGAGACATTTAATAATACGTGAATATTTTTTAATGCTAAATCTACAGGTAATTTAAAATCTACAGGTAAGTATCGATAGTTAGCGACAATTTCATCGTAAAGCTGCGTGGGAGGTAATACGGCCGGGTGCAGAATGTTTTGATTGCTAATCATGATAGCGTTTGTTATGTCTTCCAGCCGGAACGATAATGTTAACAATGAAGCTTCTAAACTGTTTAGGATTGAATTTATATTTGCTTTGATAGTTAATTCATTAGAAATTAATGTAATATTTTTTAGTTTTAAAAAGAAATTGTCGATAGCTTGGTTAAGGTTGGCCTCGTTAAGGTTTATGGTATGTAATGTTTTATTAAATTGAGATAAAACTGAAGAGGTGACTAAGACATTCTCTTTAATTAACGATGCCAATCTTTTCTCATTATTGTGTACATTCTGGATGGCATTATCATATTTAATACCATCCTCTTCGTCCAAGGTCCCGAATATAGTTTTGGCGAGAGAGCCAATACTACCTATCCATGCCCTTCTCTTAAACCTTTTATCCACCAGGTGAGAAATAGCGGAGTATTCAGAAACTAAATCATGATACCGAACTGTTAATGGTTCCAAAATATTATGGCATTCTAAATTGTAACTGCTTTTTAATTGAATTTGAGTACATATGAGACGCAGTGTACCCAAAATAGAGTTTAAGTTTTTGATATGAGGTTCAATATACGATATATCGATAGGCGTTATTACGTCTAAATGGCTTACGCGAATTTTGAGTTCACCAATTGGGTCAAAGTATATGCCAGAACTGGAGTTGATTTCTTGGACGAGCTCCGGATGACCTTGGGCCAATATGCTGTAATGAAAGGAGATTTCTGTTTGGAAAGTTTTTTCCCTCAGGTTATTATCTATTGTTTAATTATGTATTTTATGTATATGTAGGTTCCTACTCTTACCTGTAAAATAAACTAACTTAAGTATTATAAAAAAAAGGTAAATTAGAATTAATGTTAACCTACAATAATAAAAAAAAATTAATTGTCTTGGCTTTCTACATGTTTGACCTCGTCGAAATGGTGTTTTACATATCGCCTGTTTATTAATAATGACAATGTATGGTTCCCATGTACTTTGACAATTTTGTATGGGCCCTTCCATACAGGGGACAAAGCTTTGCGCATTCTTAGATGATTTTTTAACGTGACATACTGGCCTACTTTGTACTGTACAGGGCGAGTACGGGAATCATAGTACGTTTTTGAGGTATTTTTAGATTTTTGGATGAATTCTATGGCTTTATCTCTAGTATGCTTCAACCGATGTTGAAGCATTTTAACGTATTCTGGATACGTCGTGTTAGAACTGTCATCATACACTGAGTCTGGTATGCGAGATTTATATCCAAATAATAATTCAAATGGTGAGTAATGTGTTGTCGAATGTACAGCGGTATTATATGCGAGCATCGCTGTATAAACATATCGGGGCCAATTATCCTGATTGTCGTTGACATATGATTTTAAATATTCTTTTAAGGTCGAATGGGATCTTTCTAAGGCACCTTGCGTTTGCGGATGGTAAGGAGCGGACCACAACTGTTTTGTTTTCAAGAAATCGCATGTCTTCTTGAATACCTCGGCGGTGAAGTTGGTGCCTTGGTCAGTAAGTATATACTTTGGAATTCCAAATATCGAAATAAAATGAAGGAGGCACTCGCACGATTCCTCAGCAGTATAACTGCGAATTGGGTATGCTATCGAGAATTTGGTGAGGTCATCTTGCATAGTCAAGATGTACTTAAGTTTAGCTGCGCCGGATTCGGGTAAAGGTCCAACTATGTCAATGGATAATCTCTCTAATGGAGTTGTTGAAGTGGATGTTATTATCATGGGCGCTCTGTTAACTTTACGTAGGGCTTTATTTGTTTGACACGATGTGCATTTCTTAATGTAATTTTCTATATCACCTCGCATGTTTTTCCAGTAAAACCTTTCTTTTATACGATTTAACATTCTGATAGCTCCTAAATGTCCGGCGATAGGGATGTCGTGATTTTCTCTAAGGATCTTGGGAATTTCACTCAGTGATGGATATATAATAGAATCATGGTAGATATGGATGTGTATATTTGTTCCATCGAATAGATAACTGAACATATTATATATTTTTACAAAGGAATGCCTATCAAACGGATTTTTAAAGTCAGACGTACTAATTTCGTTTACTGTGGGGTATGACATCATTATTTGATCACGTGCATATTTTAGGGATTTGAAAATGTCGGAGTAAGAGTAATCATCAAAGTGGTGCACTTTCGTAAATAAGAACAGGTAAGTTTTGTTCTCGATTGTAAGAGGTAAAAAGGTGTTTAATGTTCTATCTGACTTCAGGAATTCGTCGCGTTCAGATTCTGGACAATTATTAATAATTTCTTGGACATAAGGCATGGAGTCGTCCATGTCTATTGAGGTAGGAACAATGATCAACTTCTGAGTTCCCTTTAGGAGGGTTTCGTTATGTTCTATGATTTGAGTATCATGTGATTTCGTGGGTGACTTTAAGAATTTACTATAGGTTTCGTCGGACACGGGTAAGGTTTCAGCTGATGGAGAAGGAGCATCGTAACGAGGTGAACTAGAAGAAGGTAAGTTTGGTTGCGTTTCAGGATTAGGACTTGAAGCAGAGGGCAATAATGGAGGTAAGTTGTTGTTAGGATGTGGAATTAAGGCAGATGCCTCTGGATTTTTATATTCAGTAGGGCTATATTGAAGATCGATTTCATCGTCGCCTTCCAAGAGGTCGATGCAGGGTATGCTGTCGTCCTCTTCGGATGGAGCAGGAAGTTGTACACCCAGGTCTTCGAGAGTTAAGGGGCTGAAAGGGAGTTCATCGCCTACAGCAAGAGAAGAGTTCGGATTTTGTACTGGCGACGGACCAGGAGAGTTAGGGTTGTTCATTTGGTCCGAAGGGTTAGTAGGAATTACAGGGTTTACCGGATATCTAGATAGTGCGTCTGCGACGGAATTTAATTTGCCTTTACGATAGGTTATCTCGTAATCATACTCTTCCAATTTTAATCTCCATCTTTGGAGCTTGCTACTGGGATCTTTGTGGTTAAATAATCATTTCAAGGGACGATGGTCGGTAATGATGAGGAATTTACGCCCATACAGATAAGGACGGAAGGTTTTGCAACCGTATAGGATAGACAGCAATTCTTTTTCAGTGGTGCTGTAATTGGATTCGCTTCTGTTGAGGGTTCGTGAAGCAAAAGCGACTGGTTGATCTTTTCCAACAGGACCCTGGGAAAGGACGGCACCAACAGCGTGGTTTGAGGCGTCACAGGTGAGGATGAATGGCTTTGAGAAGTCTGGATATATAAGGAGTGGAGCAGTTGTCAGTTTATGCTTTAACGTGTCGAAAGCTAGTTGTTGTTGATTCTGCCATATGAAAGGTGTATCCTTTTTCAGCAGGCTAGTAAGGGATTTAGCAACTTTAGAAAAATCGGATATGAAACGGCGATAGTATGATACAAGGCCAAGGAATGATTTTATATCCTTTGGAGTTTTAGGAATCGGGAATGCAGTTACGGCCTTGATCTTTTCAGGATTTGGCTTGACACCTTGTTCGGTGATTACGTGCCCTAAATAACAGACTTCGCGTCTTAAAAACTCGCATTTGTCGGGCTGAAGTTTTAAATTGAAATCTCGGATTCTCTGGAAGATGGCTCTTAAATTGTTGATACAGGAATTCAGATCGTATCCATATGAAACGACATCGTCCAAGTAGACAAAGCATCGGATGCCCTGGAGACCTGACAAGGCAGAATTCATAAGTCTCTGAAACGTTGACGGGGCGTTTTTAAGGCCAAAAGGCATGCGGGTGAACTGATAGTGCCCCTCAGGAACTGTGAAAGCTGTTTTGGGTTTATCGGCTTCATTCAGCTTAATTTGATGAAATCCAGATGCTAGGTCTATGGTGGAGAAGTAGGAGCTGCTACCGAGTTGGTCTAATATCTCGGTAATCTGTGGGATAGGATAGGTATCGCCGATAGTGACGTCGTTCAACTTTCGGTAGTCGATCACTACGCGCCACTTTTGTATGTTAGAAGCGTCCAGCTTCTTAGGGACAACCCAAATAGGTGACGACCAAGGAGAATCAGAGGGCTCTATGATATTTTGTTCCAACATTTTGTCAATTTGTTTGCGTACTTCGGCTTTGTGGACTTCAGGAAATCTATAGGATTTGGTATGTATTGGGACATCTGTGGTAGTTTTGATTTCGTGTTTCAGGGCGTTGGTATAGGTTAAGTTTTCTCCGGGAAGATGGAAAATATCGGAAAACTCGGAACATAATTGAAGGAGTGACTCTCTCTCCTCGTGATTGAGATGTGAAACACGTAGTTGTTTTAATACTTCTTTGGTTCTTTTGTGGCAATCTGTTGAAACGTTTATGTGATTTACTGAGACGGAAGGTTGTTCTGTGAAATTGGAAGAATGAAAAGGACTAAGTTTGAGATTTAAATCGGATTTCAGGGTGATAGGAATTTCGGATGTATTAATTACGGATAAGTTTATTCGGTTATTTTGTTTTACAACTACTAGGCAATTTGCAATCAATAGGTTTTCGGAAAGTTTTTGATCGAGGATTAATCCTTCTTTCACTTCAGGATTTGATACTGAGCACTCAATAATGGTCTCGGTTCTAGGAGGGATAATGTAAGCAGGATCATGGAAATGTAGTTTTATGGATGTTTTACCGATGTGAAGAAGGTTATTGTTATAATTAATGCTGCAATTATGAGCATTGAGCATGTCTGAACCGATTATTCCATCATATGGTAAATGTACTGCGTCTATTACGTGGAATGAATGTGACACATTTAATTTGGGAAATTGTAATTTCAATTGGAAGTGACCTCTGGTGCGGATTGTTTCTTCAGCAGGGTCAATGCCTTTTAATTGGATGATTTCTTTGATGAGTTTAGGATGGGTTTCGATGCACGAATGTTGTAACAGACACACAGAGGATCCTGAGTCGACTAGCAATGATAGTGGGGTATTGGATACAGAGGATTTTACTACGACTTGAGGTAGCAATGTCTTTGCAGGATTATTAATTATCTCGAATATATTGGATTTAGCAGGTTTTGACAGGTCAACCTTACTAGGTTGCTGAATGGATACAGTGGATTTCGTAGGATTTGGTAGATCAACCTTGCTAGGTTGCTGCATGGATACAGTGGATTTCGTAGGATTTGGCAGATCAACCTTGCTAGGTCGCTGCACGGATACAGTGGATTTCGTAGGATTTGGCAGATCAACCTTGCTAGGTCGCTGCACGGATACAGTGGATTTCGTAGGATTTGGCAGATCAACCACGTTAGGTCGCTGCACGGATACAGTGAATTTTGTAGGTTTTGGCAGGTCAACCTTGCTAGGTTGCTGCACGGATACAGTGGATTTCGTAGGATTTGGCAGGTCAACCACGTTAGGTCGCTGCACGGATACAGTGGATTTTGTAGGTTTTGGCAGGTCAACCTTGTTAGGTCGCTGCACGGATACAGTGGATTTTGTAAGTTTTGGCAGGTCAACCTTGTTAGGTTGCTGCACGGATACAGTGGATTTTGTAGATTTTGGATTTTGTAATGATGTTTGTGGTAACTCAGGTTTGTACATGGATTTCTTTGCTTTGGATTCCCTGAGTGAATTGGCGGTGTCGATTTTGAAGTCGTAAGGTCCCGCACGACACTGGGACGAGACGATTATTCGTTTTTTGGATTAGTATCGACGGTATCGTATCCGTCTACTGGATCGGCTGGATATTCATCATCGAAGGGTTCCGATGACTCATCAGATAGAAAATAAACCCGTTGAGACGTTCCGGGTTGGTTTCGATCGAAATTTTTGAAACGATTGTTATTGAATTCCCTTTTGCGACATTGCTCGAGGGTATGTCCTGGGTTTTTACAATACCTACAGAACGAAGCAGAAGGATTGCTGTTGGGAATGTTATTATTAGATCAGTTGGAGACGAAATTTGGTCTTGGATTCGATTCGTTAGAGTAGCCTTGGTTACGACGGTTAAATTGGTTATTTGCCCTTGGTGTGTTGGACCTATCTTGACGTGAATATTGATTGCTTGACTGACTTGGACTTGATTTGAATAACGCTTGTTGGATTTTCTCCTCTGAGATTGCAATATTAATAGCGTCATTTAAGGATTTTGCTGATTTACACCTAACGAAATTTGAAAGACGGGGCGACAGACCCATCTGGAAATGATGGAGGGCAAGTTCCTCCATGGCCGCAGTTCTCCCTACGGTTTCCTTGCTTTTGTAACTGTGAGATATAGAAATTTCTGTTAGCAACTGAGACAGACACGTTTCGATTCTTAGAGCAAGCTGGCTTACTGGCTCCGTCGGTCGTTGTTTACAGTCCTGCAGTTCTGTGAGGAGGTGCGCGTAATGCTTCCTCTCGCTGAACTGAGTCTTTAAGAACTCTTTTAGTTGTTGCCAGTTGGTGAACTCTTTGATGGAGCAGGCTGTCTTAGCCTTGCCCTGCAGTTGGCAAAGAATATATTTGAAAAGGATATCTTTCTGGGATTCTGATGCTAAATCATATGCATTGGTGCAATTTACTAAAAATGAATTTAATTTCTCACGACAGCCGTCGTATGGCTTAATGAATTTCAATAATGTTGATAATTCGACTTCAATTGATTTTACTACTGCCGCTTTCCTCTTTGTTTGGGACCTGGTAGAAAGTCCAGGAGGGGGTAAACACTGATCTTGGCCTTCCTCCTCTACGTCAGTCAAAACGATTTCGGGCTTAGGGCTGTTTGGGCTTTCAGCCATTTTGTATAATTAAATTAACAAACACGAAAACGAGATTCACGAATTATTATACTACGTAATAGGACCCTGGCTTGAACTCTAACTAACTTATAGGATAATCTAATAAAACACACGATAAGAATAATTACAATGTTACAATCGGACGATAGCAATGACCAAGTTACTCACTGGAATGCGGATAGCGCGATAAGGACGATCATTCTTGGAATTTGCGCTGCTCTCGGCGAAATGTCTGCGTGAAGATAAGCCTCGCTCCGTTGCGTTGCTAGGTAGCTCGTTTACCGGTCGCAGCACGAAATCGTGCGCGACAGTGGGCAAACAGCTGTTCTCGATAAAGACCGGCTGCAGTACGGATGATACGCAGCAGTGGGCCTTTCAGGAACTTGTCACAAACGCTGGAATATCTTGGGCCGGGCCAGACTCGGTGTGGTAATGAAGGTTCACACAATGGAGTTGGCACTTACACTCGAACACACACACACACGCGTCGAGATTTGATTTTGGAAACTTTGAGATGTACCGGGGACTCTTTACTGAATCCCACCGCTGCCACCAAATGTTATGAGCCTCGACGGATTTAGGTTTTTAAAAAAAGATTGTTTATTTGTTGGATGAGACAACCGCCTAAGTTGGATATTGGAATGAGACTGGTGATTGAATGGAAGGGATTATGGGCTGTGAGTGGAGAGTGCTGAGTCTGCAAAAGGAGGGTGTCTATTAAGTAGTAAAGGGTGCATTAGTTATCTATAACAGTACGAACATTTCGGTGACTTTAAGTGGTGCACCAGTAGTGTGAATTAGTGTGTTGTGATACGTGTCACCAAGTTCGTGTATTCATCGTTTAGTGCTGAATAAAAGTGTTATTTTGGTTGGATCGATTCCCATTATTTTATCCCGAACCCTCAGCTCGTAACAATATTATTTACAAAAAGACTTATTAACAAACAATTTATAAATATACAAAGAAACAGACAAAAGATATAAAGATTAACTTAACTAATGAAAAGTAACGTAATAAAATGTGTGCGTTGCGGCGTGTGTGAGACAAATTGGTCATAACTCAGCGAATAATTTTGCTCCTGGAGTAAACACTGATTAGCAGTTATACACATTATCCGAGAAAACAAGTGAAACGAGAAACAATACGACAAAGCAAGTAATGTGTCGACTCATGTGTGTTGCAGTTAGGGTTGCCATACGTCCGGAATTTTCCGGACATGTCCGGTAATATAGGTCTTTGTCCGGAATGCGGGGGGAATCCTAAACCATCCGGAATTTCTACAATTTAAGTAGGTAACGAGTAAAATAGACCAAATATTTTTATTACAAATAAATTAACAATCAACATTACTTTTGTTATTTGACATTTTGACTGATATTTGTTGCTCCCAAAATTCGAGAATTTGCTTCGTTCATTCACATGCACGATGCCAACGACAATAATGGTATATTTGCAAGAAAGTCTGGAATTTTCATCTAATGTCAGGAATTTAGTCCGGAATTTCGATTTTTTAATCTGGGAACCCTAGACTTGCAGTACTATTGTTCTTGTTCATCAGTTTGAAAGGCATGCAGGCAAATACGATAATCAGTAGCAGTGGCAATCTAATTTATAGTTGACAAACGAAGCGTTTGCGAATACCCTAATTCTGCTTTTGTGATAAAAAGGATTTAAAACGTGCTTTGAATGTAAACTTGGTGTTGAGATTCGACACCTTCGACACCGATTGTAATTTTACTAAACAATAATAGCCCTCTCCATCAAACCGCTATAATCACTAATTATGTAGATATAGTCAACGGTCAAAATATCCATTAAGTAGCTCATAGAGACCGTTGATTGGATTGTTTGATTTAATAATTACCTACTAATGGACGCATTGGCCTGGAAAATCACTGAATTGTTTTCCAATTAAAAGCACCCTTTCAAGTTGAATGCATTATCGACTAACAATGCATTCAATTTTAACAAGACCTATCCCTCAATTGCTGGCAAATGGGCAAAACATTAATAAATTGGTTAATGGGCAAACGGTCTGACATCTTCCTTAAAATATTTATAATATAACCAGGGTATTGCCACGATACTCTGCTATCTAACACTGTTTGTTACTTAATCACGTCGTAACGGCTAAACTGAGTTCGATGAAATTTAGTATGTACGTAGATTATAACATTTAGGCTACTTTTTATCCCATAAATCCGGTCTCATGGGATAAAAATGGGGAGTCAAGTCAAGTTGCAAAAGTGAGTTTAGCTTGATTTCTAGGTTACCTACACATTTAGTAGTGTAACGTGTACGACGTCGCGGGCAACAGCTAGTTTAAGAATAAAAGAGAGAAATTTTGGAATTTCTTCTTCCTCTTTCCCATTTTAAATAGAAAAGAGAACCCCGAGGCTAATATATACCTAGCATTATTATAAACCCGAATTCGGTTCAGCCGTTACGACGTGAAAGCATAACAAACCAACAAATAAATAAATAGGCTTTCTCATTTATAATATTAGTATGGTAAGGATATTCTCACGCACCGTTTTATCAGTGTTACGACAATGATTATTAAATTTGAACATAATTACTTTTGTAAAAATAAATAACGAAAGTTTTCCTAATAAAATATAGCTAGCATATTCTACGTTTATAAATAACAGGGCATAAGTCTAGACTAGTTTCACTTATAGAAGTTAATTTTAATGCAACGACGACGGGAAGACATCGTCTTGAACAATAATTAAGAAGTTGATAAAATGGCATGATTCGTTTGCGTCCGAGGCACAGTTTGTTGAAGACACCAAAGTAGTTTACAGTTTTCGACTTACTATGGCACATCGTAGGCAAAAAAGAGTATACTCGTATATGCTATTGATCCATAAAAAAACACTAAGAAACCAAAGTAAGTATAATCATCATATCAGCCATAAGACGTCACAGTCACGTATCGTATGCAGCCTCCATCCAGCAACCATTATTAGGTCATCTTTCTATCCTGTGAGGGCTCTTTCTGTCCCAATGATCGTGTGATATGTGCCCCGTCCACTACCACTTCAGCTTTCTAGTCTTCTAAGCTATGCCCGATAGTTTGGATTGTCGATCTCCTCATTTAAGATTATCTTAGAGAAACTCCAATTAAAGCCCAAGCTTGGATTTAGTTAGAATGCAACACCAAACAATAGGCACTAGAAAGAACGATGTGCCACGGTAACAGCCGGGAACAGTACGCCTTTGTTTCTAACAGATGCCTTACTATAAATCCGTACACTGTGACTCTGTCCGAATCACGATGAGCTCAAATTATTTGCCTAATTTTCTTTATAAAATTTATCAGCGTCTTTCGATCTACATTTTGCCTCTTGGGAAATATATTTTTCATTTGATTTTCATTTTTGATTACTACGAAGTAATAAATTAGAGATGAATTTTCGATGTGTGCAACGATCTTTGAAGGCGGCTAATGATAATATTAGGCTTGTTCTTAATTATCATTCAGCAAAAGCTCGGTGACAATAAATTTCCTGACTTATGGATTTGAATTGAAGGTATGTATTGTGAAATCAATTTTAAAGTCGTAGAGGGAATCGCTGGCGGAGAGAATAATCTAGCTTCTAATCTAAAATGTAATAAAAAAAATCTTATATTGTAATCCATAAAACATTCCTAAAAGTGAAACTGTGTATCCTTTATTATTTGAACAATAGTAGGTGTTACTGGCCGCTATCACACTAGACTGTTCACCATACTAGATATACTCGAATTAAATATACGCAGTGAAGAAATAATTCGAAAAATTATTTCAAACAGATATGATTTAAACCGTCTGCATCAAACTAAGACCGATACTGTAGAAACAGTTTAAAAAATAATTATATCCACAAGAAATAAGTCGTTTTCCTTACATCTTTGTTTCTACTTCGGTTCTCTGCCAAGAAACAAAACTACAGTTATATTGTATGCGATAAAATTCCACAGAATCACAAGATATGGCTCGTTGTACAGGAAATATTTCCGTTTTGAGCTGAGGGAATAAAACAGGTTTGCAGCAAGAGAAATAAAAATTGCTATGAACTCTGTTTGAAATACTGAGATCCTGAATATTGCTGTACAATAAGTAAATAAAAAGAAGAATAGAGTAGCTTTTCATAGAAATATTCTATTGTTGTTGGCTTCAATCAAATAAAGTTTTAGGAAAAAATCCTGTACCTAAATAATAAAATCTAGACAAATTCAACAACGGCACGGCTTCTATAGCTTATTCTCACCGCATTTACATATATAAACAAATAAATATTGCTGGACATTTCACACAGTGCTATCTAGCCCCAAACTAAGCAGAGCTAGTATGGGAACCAGATAACTGATAGAATACTTATATACTTTTTTTTTTGTAGGGGAGACCGAGTATAAAAGTTGTTTTAGCTAGGCTTGTAAGTCGATCATTTTTAAACGCAAATTTTTAATTAGTATATCTATCTAGGTACACAATTACGTACACATATTACTAAAACTAAGGCATTTAAAAAAAATAACAAAAAAATAGCAAACTGCTACTATTTACGATTTTGCCCCAACACCGTATACTATATACGATATTGCCCCGAAAGTTATCTACATTCTGCAATATGTACATGTCATACATTGGACCCAACCTTCATCTATGCGACTTGTACCATATTCTTCAAGGCAGTACAAGCATATCATCATTGGTAACTTGATTGGTTTTCTCGTTTTTTTTAGTTTTATCTTGTTTTTATTGTTTCCAGTTTTGTGAGATAATAGTCA
This sequence comes from Philereme transversata, assembly GCA_963924445.1. NCBI lineage: Eukaryota > Metazoa > Arthropoda > Insecta > Lepidoptera > Geometridae > Philereme > Philereme transversata. The sequence continues at coordinate 3,917,360 of OZ004340.1, forward strand.
GCTCGTTTTATATGGAGAAATGTAAGGAACTTAAAGTTTCATCAACTCTGGCCAAAATCGTATAGCCGGTTTTACCCCGTACGGTTTTGACCCATTGCTATATTTGCCAATACTTATCTCACACTATACATAGATAGATTGTGTCCCTGTTTCCCAGAAAAGCGTATGCTGTGGCCTAGGAAACAGTTCCTTCCGTATAGCACGGTGTGAATATTACAGTTTTTTTTTTTAATGTTCATCTACAATCATCATAATAAGCAGATATTTGGAGAGCATAATTTGGCGTGCTGCGCTGGACTCCATTGAGTATTGCACATTTGAAGAAACTAGTTTCTGTTACTCAGTTCTAGTATGTTGCGCCGCTCGAGGCAGTTTTGCTGATTTGGTTCGAGGAGCTTCACAGCTAGTTGATTAGGATGCTTCGATAGACTGATTTTGTACAATTTTATTACGATTACAGTCTAGTACATGATAACAAAAAAAAACAATCAATGTTGTCGGAGAGTGCCAAAGCTTGCGTGTATGTGTGTGCGTATATGTCTTTGCATGTGTAAGTTTATTTGAGTAAGTCTTCTATACCGGCATAATCAAACGCATCCAAGCATTGCGTTTATGTCTTTTAATTGGTGATTACTATATTTTAAGGATGTAACTTAAAACCAAGTTTAAAAATTAACAAATGCGTTTATCCAGAAAGAAGTGAATGAAGTAAACGAAATAACACAGTTTAATCTGCTAAAGTAGATCTGGCGAAATAAAATCTTCACATTACGAGTGCTTTATCAGTATAACCGTATTTCGTTTCGGTGATAATTTTCAATGTGTCCTGTTTTTTCTTGTTTGGCGTGACTTTTATTTTAGCTGAAGGCTGTTCTGTTAAAAGGTTCGCTTTTGTGGAAAGCTGTACGAAACGTATAATAAAATCCGCTTTTAACGAGTGTAGAGTTCCTTGGGGAAGTACCACCATACGTATTTCCATCGCCAAGCAGCATTGCTGTATTTCAATTTAAAGGGTATGGTTGCCAGTGAAATTATAGGCACATGAGGTTTATTATAGAATAGAATAGAATAAACTTTATTTTAAACTGTGTTCCGTATCGGAATTGATTAATAATATTATAGATCACACAATTTGGAGAACACGTCAACCCTCATTTTTTTTTTGGTATACCTACCCTCATTGGCCGAGCGAAGTGACATACCAAGGTAACTGTCGATGCGTCAAACGGCCCGAACAGTCACGACCCGCCTCTCTCAGAGCAAGCACCTACAAAATAAAATAGTATACAGCGCCATCCGGTAGAATTGGTAGTTTTGCGCGTGTTACATTACATACCTTAAGAAGACGACATAATCTATAATCAACCACAGCAGCCTATGGATGAGGAATTGCGGAGTTCAGAAGGGCATGCGGAACGCAAGACAGAGGAAACCAAGGTTAGTCATTCTCGCATCGGCCTTTGATTGAATTCCCGTACAAACTGTATTTAACAAAAGGTTGATTTAAAAAAATACGAGCAAACAGTTTGCTCTTTTTGGACATACAATAGGTAACCAATAACTTATAACTATTGTTTATTTCTTACAACACATAGCTTGGTTAGTAAGGGAAACATTTTTGCACAAGGCATTGATATATACAAGACATTCAATCGTTATAAAATTCTTTATTTGTGTAAAAAAACTCTTTTATTTTAAGACAAATAAATTTCAAGTAAGTACTTATACTCTATACTTTATACCTACAACAATGCCTATATCTACATATTTTACTTGTCTAATTTAACTAAGTAACTATGTAAAATAAGCCTCTAACACATTTATGTATAAATACCATGATTTGTGAGTTTTCCCGTTCTTAGTACAAAAAGCGTTCATAACCATGATAGTTTCAAAAGTTACATTTATGTATGTCTAAAATAGAGACTAAACTCCACAACACAGATTATTCTAGAGTGGAGTTTAGATAACCATCCTACTATCTAACTTCATATCCTAGTATAGAACGACTATTAGCGAGATAACATGTCGGATGGTACACACGGCTACACCTCAAGCTATACAATTCCAGTATAAGCTGAGCTCGCATTGTGTAGGTTTTCCGTACAATGAGAGGTCAGCATAGACTGGAAATTTATAGCTTGATGTGTAGCCGTGTGTACATAATATGTACTTATTCTTGACATCCACGACACAGGGAATCCTAGTGTGGATTCAGGACTGCCTACCCAACGTCTTACCTACTATTATTTTTAAGATGATTTTATGTAAGTTTAAGTTACATAAAGTTACATAATTGTTCAATAAAGGTTTTTGTATTTGTATTTGAAACTGATTTTAATGACAGAGGTTATAAACTTTAATAGCACAATATTTTTTTATTTTTTTTAACTGGATAGATCTTCGTTTGACTACAATCTCACCTGTTGGTAAGCGAAGATATGGTCTAAGATGAAGCACGAAGATCTAAAAGAAACCTATTTATTCTTACCTAAAAGAGGCCCGGATTGTATTCTTTAGGAAAAAGAATATCCGGTTTCCTGCTACACATTTCCGTCCTTTTTGCCAAAATCACTCCCACAAACCGAGAGGAAAGATGTTACACATTAAAAAAACTATTTTACAACCATACTAGCCGTCAGCCCTACGCGTGATTTAAATTAATGTCGTTAATGCGGTGACATATAATTATGTTTGCTAAATAAACGTTCAAAGTTACATCTATCTGACGCTGATAGTACAAAGTTTCAAAGTCAACGTATTTGTAAAACACAAACAAATAATAATATCTTATATTTACAAATATATCTCGAGAGGCTTCTAAGAGCTAGACAAAGAAGCTCCAAAACCGGCCCAAAGCGGTTATAGCCGGGAGAATCCGGAATATCGCCACCATTAATGTGGTCATTACTAGGCAGAATTTGTAAGGAAATCTCCTGCCTTCAGTTATCGGCCCTGAGTGGCTTGTGGCCATAAAATGGCCTAAAAGCCTCGTGAATCAACTCGTTGTTAGTCCGATAAAGTGAACAAATAATGTCTGGTTAAAATATAGATGGCATTTTGAGACACTGAGACCCAGCCTTTTGAACTCATACTGTTAATACTCCTTAGTAGGATATTCTAAGGTATTAACAATATTATTATGTAACACCTGTTTATTGATTGTACTTTTCTCCCGTGTAGGATATTTCAGTAATTGAGTGCGTCACAAATGATGAAAATGCGGAAATATTTTATCGTAATATAAATATCGCTCGCCATACAATCAAATCTCAGACAAATATATGTATTATCTTCACCGCGCTTTAGGCCATGTATTCTAGAACAAACGTGAACCGAGACTAAGGTTGACTTGCGCAACGATGCCTGAACATATTTAGTGGCTAAACATGATTTAAGGATTTTTAAAACAATCTCATAAATGTTCAAGCCTAGACGGGACTTGAACCCGCAACCTTTCTATTGATATAAGAATGCACTGCCAGTTGTGGTACCGGGCTCTGTTGTTTGTGTTTTTGAGATAGTTTTAAAAATCTTTAAATTTTCCGTAAGTGTTCGGTTATCACTATAAAAATATACTATATGATTTAGTATACTATATGATCATCACAAAAATTATTTAGCTACTTCTACCACGATCTACGGCGTAGACCTTCGTGAACAGCCTCTACGTTTTCTAACACGCTTTTATTCGTTTACTTGTACTCGTACGTAACCAAGTATGTTACTGAGTATGTAACCGAGTATGTAGCCGAGTATGTACCCGAGTATGTAACCGAGTATGTAGCCGAGTATGTAACCGAGTATGTAGCCGAGTATGTAACCGAGTAGGTAACCAAGTATGTAACCAAGTATGTTACTGAGTATGTAACCGAGTATGTAGCCGAGTATGTAACCGAGTATGTAACCGCGTATGTAGCCGAGTATGTAACCGAGTATGTAACCGAGTAGGTAACCAAGTATGTAATCAGGTATGTAACCAAGTATGTAACCGAGCACAACACCGAGTATGTAACCGAGTACGTAGCCGAGTATGTAAGCAAGAATGTAATCAAGTATGTAACCAAGTATGTAATCAAGTATGTAACACAGTATGTAACCAAGTATGTAACCGAGTATGTAGCCGAGTTTGTAACCGAGAATGTAACCAAGTATGTAACCGAGTATGTAACCAAGTATGTAAACAAATTTCGGACGTCGCTTCGATTTTAACATACTTGTAACTGTCGTATCGATTTACAACTTTGCAAGTGTTCAGATGACAAATGACAATACAATAATTGTATAATAAATGACCTTTGAGATTTTTTCTCACTCGCTATATATTCGCGTATATTTTTAACTATTATTTATTATTTGATACATAGACATTTGTTCTATGTGAAACAATAGATGCCATTCAATATTTTTTATACTAGTCATGTTGTATGCTCCTCACTTTTAGTCCCATGGTTCCATAGAAAATGTACGTTGATTTTTTTTTCCTACATGACATCGACATTTCCGCCTTGTTACCGTAAAAGCCATTATAAATAACATACCTATTCCGCCCTTTTAATGTTCCCAAAATGTGGGTGGTTTTTTACACCGGGAAATTCGATCATTGTTTTAAAACAAAGTCATCTCATTCTATAGTAGCGGTTGCTACAGATATAAAACAAGACCGGCATTCCGTATCGGAATTGATTGGAATTCATAAATAAATATAAATAAATAAATATTGCTGGACATTTCACACAGCGCTATCTAGCCCCAAACTAAGCAGAGCTTGTACTATGGGAACCAGATAACTGATACAATACTTATATACTTTTTTTTTGTATATACATACTTATAATATATAGAAAAACACCCAGACACGGAACAAATATCTGTAGATCATGCAAACATTTGTTCCGTGGCGGGAATCGAACCCGCTACCTCCTTATTAAGTTAGGTTAGATCAACCCTCATTTTATGGATATAACCCTCATTGGCTGAGCAAAGTGACAATACCAACTATAGCAAGCACCTAGCTAACCTAACAAACAATATAAATTAGTGTACAGCGCCGGCCGGCGTCCTAAGTGGTAGTTTTCGCGCATGTTACATCTCTCATCAACCACAGCAGCCTACAGAAGAAATGCAGATTTCACAGGGCATGCGGGGAACGCACGACGGATTAAACCAAGGTCAGTCACCGCTCGTATCAGCTTCTTACTGAATTCCCGTACAACCAGTCAAAAGCGAGTCTTTAATTACAAGTACGAGTGAGACTCGGGCACCTTCCTAGACTTATGTGACGTGACTCAGAATTTAAAAAAAAAACTTTTCTAAGATTTTTAAAACCATCTCAAAAATGTAAAACCTAGAATGGAATTGGAATTTTTCCGTATCTGTTCGGATAATACTATAAAAATAAAAATACTAAAACTGTTCTAGATAGAAACTTCGTTTTATGTTTCGTGTAATTTGTATTATAATATGTATCAACCATAATTATTTCAGATTTTTCGCTTTTTCATTTTGAGTACCATACCAGTAAATGAAATACAGCCACTGAGCAAAACAGTAGCTTCAGTGACAATAAGTTGACTCATTTTACTAAAACTTTTGTGATATATTTACAAATAGATTTATCACGCACAGTTTTATATGTGTTACAAGTAACAATGTTTCGGTTCAATTAACGGTTTTTTTTTGTAAATACATACTTATTATAGATAGAGAAACGACCAGACTGAAATCAAATATTTGTAGATCATGCAAACATTTGTTCCGTGACAGGAATCGAACCCGCAACAGCAACCTCCTGCGTCTCAGCCGGCAATTCACCCACTGCGCCACAGAGCTGTTAATAAGTCGATTAATATTCAAAGTTCTAAAAATACTAATAAATCTGTTACGTAAATTATTTTTTGTGATCAAGAAGTGGCCTTTTAATATAGAAGTTTTTAGGTCGCCATAAACGCTCTGATGTGACCGATTTTTTCGTCTACAAAATAACGTAATTATGATTTTCTGCTAAAAAATTATTCATACAAAAATCTTATTTCAACAAAGTCCTTCTACCGTCTTCTAACACTATGGCTAAGTAACATTATCTATGATTTACGCCTCCATTAGCAGCTTCGATGCCGCCACATTGTCTCGTGCGTTCAAGTGAATCTATTCTTTTCCTTCTGTGGTTTAAGTGCATTTAGTAAAGCTAAAGCGTTGAACATGTTTTTAAAGAAATAACTATAAGAATATGGTGGAATTTCTAGGGTTCTCTACGAGAATGCGAAAGACTTTTACCGCTAAACGAACCAAAGTGGTTTGAATAATTTGGTGTTTATATATTACATGGCCCAGCAGCGAGATAGTCCTGCAGTTCTTCAATAAGGTTCTTAAGAAACAGTACCATTATGTACGCTTCCGTTCCATTCTTCTAGCATTTTGCCCTCAAGGATAAGAGCTTCTAAATGACTTGAAATACTGGTGTTTCACCTGCTTTCAGAAGCTCCGATGCAACTCCGTCATCACCGATGCCTAGTTGTTGTTGAGCTGCTTAAGAGACATCATGTTTAAAAAATATATATATACAGACAGGTATCTTAGAGCTGACTCGCACCACCATCCAGCTCAACTAGCCTCAGTACCGCGTACTCTGATTAATAGAGCACTAAGGCTATGTGACTCTCAGTACGTGAACCCCGAGCTCTCACACATAAAAGGGTGCTAGAGCAAAACGGCTACGGATGAAGACAGAGCTGTCGAATTGCGGACAAATCCACAGGATTACGACACCTTTTGTGAAAGGAATAACGGATAAGATCGGAAACTTGTTACGCCATAAATACAGCATCAAGACGATATTCCGTCCTCAAACACAATTGAGGCAGCTACTCCGTTCGCCGAAGGACAGAGAACCTCTGGGCGTCCCCTGCGTATATATGATACCGTGTGATTGCGGTAAATGCTACATTGGTGGAATAAAGCGAAACGTATCTACCAGACTGACTGAACACATACGTGCAATGAAGAATGTCGACTCCAACAGTTCTGCAGTGGCGGAACATGTCCTAGATTCTGATTCGACGCACTACATACGTTTCGACAAGGCCCGAGTCTTAGCGAGAGAGAAGTTCTTCGTTCCTCGCAAGATCCGAGAGGCGATAGAAATAAGTCATGTGCCGAACTTTAACAGAGATAGAGGATGGGTTCTACCGCCAGCTTGGAGGCCATGGCTTCATGATGCAAGCGACAGAGGAGTGAGTGAACCTGGTAAATACATGGTTAGTGTTGTGTGTTTGTCTGTACCGAGAACTACCGAAGAGAGCAGCAGTGATGATAATGATGTTGACGCAGCCTGTCAACATGTTGGACCATCGGTGACACAATCCCCACCACCACGCCCATCTACTCGCGCGTAGAGGGTTGTGGCGCGTAGTACGAGGTGAGACGTTATTCGGAACGGATCGCACTCACCCTGATGAAGGTTCACGTATTGAACCGAAACATTGTCGGTCGAAACACCGATAAAATGGTACGTGATAAATCCCGTATTTATGATAATGAATATATAAACAGTTGCAATATATTTAAAAATTAACACAGAAGAACAACATGCTGAAACTCCAAACAACTAAACTCCTTACCGCTAACTACAACTGGTAAACAGTTGGACACTTTAATTCTGGTATAAACGCCTCGGTTCCAAGTTGGTCACAGCTTTAGAGTTAGCTCAATTAATTTATCGCTTGAAGCAATGGTCGTTATGTCAACAAGTTATTTATTCATGAAACCCGTCAAGGATCACACCAATACTTTTTGTATAGTTGTGGTGCCTGACCGATGATACAAGAGAATTTATGTAAGACCAGCTTTCGCCCTCGACTTTGCACGTGTGGTTTATTAAAAATAAGTAGCCTATTTTTTTATACATTATAAGCTTGACCACGATCTCGCCTGATGGTAAGCGATGATGCAGTCTACGATGGATCACGCTTGCCTAGAAGAAATCTATTAACTCGTGACTTGAAGACACCCAGGTTGTAGTTATCAGGAAACACAGACTCTGGCAAGGCATTCCACTCTTTGGCGGTGCGCATAATAAAGGTCGGAGAGAACCACTTTGTGCGAATGGGAGGTATTTCAACTATATAACGATGGCGCACCGCAGAGTGTCTGGTTGGCTGATGACAGAATGGAGATGGTGGGATTTGGTTGAATAGTTCCGCCGCACACTCTCCGAAATATACTCTATATTTTAACCTAAATTTTATCGTAATTACTAATATTAAACAGGTAATTATGGCATATTCACCCTTTTTATTTAGCATCCCGACGTTTTGACTGTATTGCAACAACCGTGGTCGCGGGCTGACTGAAGTATATGGAGCTACTGTCGAGAAATGATGGCAGCTGCATGGACTACCTTCACTTGGTCTTCAGAATTAGAAATATCCAAGTTCATATGGACACACACACTACATTAACCGTATTTACGCCCTGAGGTTAACGATCACCAGATTCCAGGACACTGAAAGTCTATAGCCTTTACCAAGTTATACCTATTATATCTACTAGCTGTTGTCCGCGACTTCACACGCGTTACACTCCTGAATGTGTAGGTAACCTAGAAATAAAGCTAAACTCACTGTTGCAACTTGACTTGACACCCCATTTTTATCCCATGGGAACTAATTTATGGGATAAAGGTAGCCTATGTGGTGATCCAGGTTATAATCTACGTATTTACCAAATTTCATCGAAATAGATTCAGCCGTTATGACGTGATTGAGTAACAAACAAACAAATGAATAAACAAACATCCAAACTTTCACATTTATAATATTAGTGTGATCTAGTATATACCATATTTCAATCGGTTAAGCTTCAGAGGATTCAGTAACAATCAAACAAACATCCAAACATTCACATTACTAATATTAAAGTGATGTGATAAGGAGACGGCACAAAGTCATGGTCCGCCAGATGTTAAGTATGCTGCATTGCCCTGTAGATTACGTATAAGACTTGGTCTACATGGCATTGCATTGCGGCCTGAGACATACAGGTGAAAAGCCTAATAAGCCTGGTACCAGGCAGCAGACGCGTCTATCACCCAACTAGTGGGGCATCTTACAACTGGGCACTATACACAAATCAACTCCTAAGCAAGATAGGCCTCGATGGTAGTAGAGTAGTTCATACAATCGTTTTTATATAACGAAACACGGCACAGTTTTACGAAGTCCATTGTTTTATCGATACAATAACTTCCTTGCATTTGTTTTCAGACTATAAAAACGATGGTTCTGTATTTTTTTAACGTTTGTTTCATTTTTATGTATAACTACTACGATAGTCCAATAAAAAAATATTTTCCTTTAGTTTGCTTTTTTTGGAAACCGTTTACTATATAAAATAAATAAATAAATTTTGGTGGACATTTCACACAGCGCTATCTAGCCCCAAACTAAGCAGAGCTTGTACTATGGGAACCAGATAACTGATAGAATACTTATATACATTTTTTTCTAAATACATTCTTATAATATATAGAAAAACATCCAACCCGGAACAAACATTTGTAGATCATGCAAACATTTGTTTCCCGGCGGGAATCGAACCCACTACCTCCTTCGTCTCAGCCGGCTATACACACACCACACGCCAGAGGTCGTCGTTCAACGTTTACGTTAACGTAACCTTTATGTAATGTGGAAAACTATTATAGGTACATAATAGGTAGTGGGAGAAGTTGAAAAATGTACGTAATATCATAATATACTAGTGGTTCGCCCCGAACTGAGATCTCGCGAGTCTCCCATAAAAACAAAAATATAGTACTCGTAATCTTTAACTATCAAAATAGTGCCACGAAATAAACAACCACTTTACTTGACCTACAGTTTCATTAAAATTACAGGTAACAGGAGTGCATGTTAATTGGTTAATCTTTTTTGCGGTACAAAATGCAGTTATTCTGGATTTCAGACTTTTGCCTATATTTGAGTCAGTAAAGCTACACGAATACCAAATTTCAGCATTATGTGGTCACTGGTGGACCCTGTGAATTTTGTCAAAGTTTTGTTTTTATTAAAGCTAATAACTCAATAGCTAAAAACTACAAGAACTAAACTGAAAATAAAAACAGGGTTGAAATGTACTAATGATGGCCTTTCATTTGACGTTTTATTTGACCTAATAGTCTTATTTTCATTTTTTTTACCCCTCTTGCGCCCCAATATCTCAACAACCCCCCACCATTTTTAGCTCATTTAGTCACACCAAAATTGTTCTATCACTACCTACCTATGTATCAAATTTCACGATGATCGGATAAACGCAGCGAAAGTTATCCTCGGACAAACAAACATACATACATACATACTTACATACATACATACATACATACTTACATATATACATACTTACATACATACATACTTACATATATACATCCATACAACGCCGATTTGCCCAAGTTGATTTGGAGATCTCGCTTCGCTCGATCAATAAATTAATATTTCCAACAATTTCAATAGATTTTTCAAACTTTTCTTGCTACTTCTCGTGCACCACTTAAAAAATATATTTTCCACATTACACGGGTAACAAAGGTTAACTGGAAGAGAATAGTTGCTAGCATTAAATTTGCCTATGTGCAGATATGTTTATTTGTGCAACAAAAATTTTCAATCAATCAAAATTTCAATAATAATTCAATTATAATTGCACTCACAGGGTCTAGTGGATGATTAAGCGGTCTCGGTAGAGTAACAGCGTCAACTATTAACCCAGTTGACATAATGCTGAGTCGAGGCCCTTTTGCTGTTATAGCACACAATATACCTACCTCATATTTAAAATTAATTATTTATTATACCTATTGTTTGTTTGTCTTACATGTTTTCATCTTTTACATTTTAAATCATCTTTTGTAAATGTAATAATGTGTGCTATTTAGCAAATAAATTATTGTTTAATATATGTCTATGTCTAATAATATAAATTTATGTTGTTAAAAAAGATGTTATAACAAGAACGTAATAAAGCTCATCGATATATCATCGACAATTTTTTATCGCGCACCACACGCTTCACACGATCTTTTCTACCCCATACTTGCAAGATCTGGAATGAGCTACCATCTGAGGTTTTCCCGTTAGGTTACGACATGGCACGCTTCAAGAGAAATGCTAAAAGGTTTCTACAGGGTAGGGAACGCATCGACAATACCCTGGGTATTGCCGGTGTCAATAGGCGACGGTGACCGGTTCCGGTGGGGCGGAAGCCTGTTTCCCCACAAAAAACATTTAAAAAAAATCTTATTTATACAGTCCATATAAATATATACCTACCTTAGTGACTAACATATAGGTATAATATAATGCTTAAAACTACTTGCTATTTCAATAAACTGACTTTCTAATCCATCTACCCATCAATAAAATGCTAGGGCAATCCCTTTCATTTTTATCTCTCCACGAAGTAGAACTTTATTACCTCTCCATAAATAAAATCAAACCATTCAGAAGCAATCCACGAAACACGTTTTCTATTAGACAGGCCACATCCAACAATTAAATGTCTGTCTGTCTGTCCGTCACGAGTCGTTTAACCGATCTCCATCAATTCGTTCGCACGTGACCGATTTTCCTTTTTCATGACGGTTTTTCTCCCCGAACCTTAATTGGAAAGAATTAATCCCCTATCGGTTACCGAAACCCGGTTATTTATAAAGGAACTAGATCTTCAAGCGTTTTTATTAGCTCTTAAAATAAATTAACTTAAGTTGTGCTAAAAACGGGATATTTACCATGATTTGTGAGTTTACCCGTGCTACCACAGTTTATCCGTAATCATGCCGCATGCAACTGCGTCGAAATATCGGTATACTTAAAAAAACACAATTCGAGGTAAATATCCCACTTTCAGTTTTTTTTACCGCTAAGATAGCAAACAAGCATACGGCCCACCTGATGGTAAGCGGTTACCGTAGGATATGGACGTTTGTAACACCAAAGACATTACTCGCGCGTTGCCGACCGTTTAAAAATTTCAAAACGCCCTTTTTGAAGAACCCCATACTGTAGTCCCTGTGGAAAACCATTCCCATAGTAAATAGTGTTCATAACATGATGTTTTAAAAGTTATATAAATTAGCTCTAGGTTCCAATAAGTCGGTTTCTGAGTTGTAAGATTCGTACTTACTCGTAATTTGGGCCTTATTTCGTTTCAGCATTCAATAAGGGAAATTGAGTTACGCCTAAGTTTTTAATCCGAATACTGACAAAAAAGAAATTTGTAAGAAACCAAATTAGAAAGAACTTGACTCTGTAGCGAGCCTGCTTAGAACCTTTCAAATATTCTTTTATTCGATTTCTTTGTGTCCTCAAGATTTTCCGTGGGATTGAAAAATAAAATTGGCAAAGGTTCATTTACCGGGAAAATAAAAATTTAACGAGGATGTAAAAATATAATTAATTAAAATATAATTAACCTCCCTTCTGGATATTGATTTCGTTCTTTGAAAAATTCTTTAGAGGGCAAAGGCTTTAGAATTTAGGAATATTTGTTTTTACATTTATAAAATTAAAAGATACCTACTTATAAATTTAGAAAATGAAAAGCTGACCTAGTTTAAGCCCTACCTAACTTTATTATATGTGTTAGAATTACATAATTAAATAGATATTTATATATAATAATGGACGGTTACTATGTCAGTAAAGTGTAACTTGAATAATTGATTAAAGTAGTTAATATGAATCAGGATATAGAAATTGTAAAACATCAAATAAAGTCTTGCATTGTAATTTAAATTAGAATTGGAATAATATCTTAAATGTATTGAGGATTAATCATATAATTTAAATAGATTTTTAAGGTATAAAACAATGTAAATAGATAATTAATTATAATAATGTTTCCGGTATAAAAACAAGATGGCGATTATGGCATTATTGTGATCGCAACTGAGACAGATGGTCATACAATAAATTGTGGATTTATCAGAAACAAGTCTTTTACACTTCTACCTCGGCTAATCTCATATATGTAATGGCATCGTACTATATACCTATAGTAGATACGTAGACCCAATGTTTTAACATTATATATCATCTATTTTCGATAGTTTATTTTCTAGTTAGAGCTAAAAACTTCCAAAGCAGTTCGGATAACTCCGCTTGCACAGTATAATATATATATACTATTATATAAGGGCCGTAAGCGATCACTTACATCCCAATTTATTTAGTAGTACGCGCAAGCGAATGCGAGCGAGTACGTTAGAGTTCGTATTATTGATCGGCTAAAGTAGGTTGCTTTTAGTTGTTTATGTATTACTTATTCATTTTGTTAATTAATTAGGGTTGTATACCCTTGCTGAAAAAGTAATATTAGAGTACAAAAGAAATTAAAAAAAAACGTTAACTTACTCGAAATCAGTTACTTAAGTTTTGTGTAAAAATAAAAGTAGAATTTCAGAGTTTTTTCCGAGATGCGGGTTGAAGGCAATGTGATTAAAATTGTGTACTTTTTGTAAAGCCTACACAGGTCATTAGTTAGCTGTCTTTTACACTGACATCCTAATTTATGTTACACTTTGTACGATCTGAAAAGTGAAACTTAATCATCATCAATCACAAGGCTTAGATTGTTATAGGTAGTTAGGGCATAAATTACCTTAATTTTATATATATTTTATATTTATAAATATATATACTAGCTGACCCCGCGGCTTTGCACGCTTGAAATTTCCCGTTCCCGTGGAAACTTCCGAATAAACTATATAAAACACTCTTGTCAAAGTGACGTGACAGATCATGCAACTTCACGTCAATGAACGACGGTTAAATTATATGGATATTGTTCGCACAAAATACTAAAACCGCGATTAAAAAATTGGGGGTGGGGGTAGGAGGATGAAAAATACTTTACGTCCAATTCACATACCTACCACATATACAAAAAAAATTATTAAATACGGACGACCCGTTTCAGAGGACTGCGACCACAAACACCGTATACGAGATTTTATAAGTAATTAAGTATTGTATCAGTTATCTGGTTCTCATAATATAAGTTTGACTTAGTTTGGGGCTAGATAACGCTGTGTGTAATGACCAGCATTATTTATATAGTATTATTATTATCTTAAAATATGTGCTTAATAAATTAGTGTAAAACTGCTACCAAACCTGGCATAGCAAATTGACAATAAATGGTGAAACAATAGTGATATTTTTGATGATAATTCGCAATATATCATAAAAAAGAATGGTATTTTTAGGTCAAGAAGGTATGAAAATATACCTGTCATGTTTGATGACATCGGCTATTAATTAGTAGACATGGAAATGATTGCTACTTTTAATTCATTTATATTATAAGATTATTTTGTTTCACATGTGAAATTTCACAGGCAATTAATTTTAATAGCATCATACTTCATATCATACTTGCTATATAGCATGTGCTATGCGGTTTAACAGATTTTTCAGATTTAGAGTTTTTCGAACGAATACGAAAAAAGATCTGCTATTTAACAGGATAGCGAACGGAACCGCCGAAATCCGAATGATATGCTATGTTGCAGTACTTGCGCACGAAGTGTTACGTAAAGCTATTTGTCGGAATTATTTTTTGCAGATTACACGAAGAAAAGTAGCCTTAGTGACGTATGGTTATTATTTTCCTATGATTTTTCACGTGCTACTTGTGAAATGTTCCATCCCTATAAATCAGTTGAGTTGAGAGTCACGCGCTCGATGTGATGCACGCATTATAGATAGGTATCCATCTACCTTGATCAGGTCGACGAAGCGTGGCTTATACTCGTAATAACGAAGAACGAATATTTTAACACACGATATTGCCTTCGGTTGTTTCAATTCCAATTCAAATTCAAGTGTGTTTATGTTTGTTTTATGTTTATTATTCAAATTTAATATTCCTTTAATAGTCGTTAATTATCGTTACATATTTATCTACTTGTTATATTTGAGTATATTGATTTTGCGGATAACCCTATTGTCACGTGTGCTGGCCAAACCGTACATTTGGTATTATACCTAAATTGTTTAGCATGTATTTTTAAGTTACTCAATAAAACAGTTACAAACTCAAAAATACATACTAAAGAATGTTAGGGGTGAGGGGGGGTTAAGTACGCGTAGAGAATAGAAACAGAAGTTAAGTTTAGTACCGTAGGTAGTAAAAAGACACGACAACCAACGCCGCAAGGCCGCCACTGCGTAGTGTGACAATCTCTTTTTTAGGCTCTTTATACTCGTATAGTACTACATCGCTTAATCGATGGGTGCTTTAGTTAGCAAAAAGAGACGCAGCTTTTTATATTCATAAAAAGAATTGATAAAATTGCGAACGAGAATAGATCAAACCATTCGTAAATTAAATTGATCTATTCCAGCTACCAGCAGCTGTTTAGTAATTTGGGGTCCAAGTGGCGTCCAATAAACTTGAAACGTTAGACAGTAAAGTTACAAGTTGGTTTTACAACTTGTGTTTGAGATTTGATCGCGTCTGTCCCAAATTGATTCTGTAGGACGTCAATAGAAAGTTCGGTCTTCATTGGGCCAAAAGGTTTATTGCGCAATTTTATGGATCTTTCTTTATATATTTTTTTATACCAAATGTAGATGGAATTACCTTATGGCCCACCTGACGATAAATGGTACCTACGAGATCACGCATATTTTTAAACATGTCCTATGAATCTGTGCACTGCCCTGTGTACATCAATTTGAGGTATGCAGGCAATGCTGCTTGGCGGCAGAAATAGGTTTGGTGGTAGTACTTCCTCGGGCGAATCACGTACGTCGCCCTGCCTGAACACACGCAGATACAGACTAATTGCCGTTAATTCAGTGGTATTGGACCCCAATAACAACGCATGGTCACACTTGTCTTCACGGCACTACCGGCCCACCAAAACTCTGTAGTCTGCAGTCTTCCAGCGCAGATCATGCTAACATAATATCTCGAAACAAGAATCAAACCCGCAACCTATTGCGTCTCAGTCGGCTTATCGTCCAGCGCACCACAGAGGGCAGAGTGGTATCCCTCAATCTTAAACCAGACACTCAAAGTTACACGACTCCATCTCCATCCAAAAGATCTCTGTAAACTAACCAACTTTCGCAGTTGGTTATTTAATTTGCTTACTTTTCAAAGAGATTGCCTTTCATTACCACAATAGCACCGTATTACTTTGCTATGGCTTCGTTCTTTTGAAAAGACACTGTGATTATTTTCCCAAAATAATATTTCCTCAAAAAACAAAAGCCCAAGAACAAAAGGCTAATGAATTTCCCTGTATCATAGCTTGCGGCTTTTTTGAGGCTTCTTAAGAACAAGCCGAGGAATTAATGAGGTCTACATACAGACCGGAAACTCATTTCGTTGGGTTCCGTCGTGTGGAGGTATTTGTCATCGGCTTTCCATACCCCTACTGATTGTATCTCGAACAGGAAGCGGGAAAAATTAAGATCATGTAAATGAAACCTTTTTTTCCATTTACTAAAGATATAAATATAATAAATAATTAAGAACGTTTAGCAACTAATAAGCCATCCATGCTAATATTATAAATGCGAAAGTAACTCTGTTTGTTTGTTAGTTTGTTTGTTTATTACATTTTCACGACTAAACGGCTTAACAGATCGTAATAAAATTTGGCAAGGAGTTAGATTATATCCTCGAGAAGGTCATAGGTTATCTTTTGTGTCAGAAAATAATCTTGAAGGGGGTGAAATAGGGGTTAAAAGTTTGTATGGGCAATGCATAATTCCTGAAGTTAGGGATCTGAAAGTTCTATTTTCAACTTTTTGCAAAACCATCCCTAAAGGGGAGGGGGATAAATTAAAGGGTTAAAATTATGAGGTATGCTTTAGATGCTCTCCCTATGTACCGTTGGTATATAGATAGATTGTGACCGGGATTGGGACAAAGGCTACTTTTTACCCAACTGCGCAGAAGGAAAGTAATGTTTTTATCAATTCTGGCGCCCTCGCGCTGGAGTGGTATCCATAAGGATTTCCCCATGTTCCGTTTTAATAATTATTCTACTATTCGGGGCGGAGACCAATCCAACAAATCAAAGATTCGGTCCCGCCGTTCTTGAGTTATATAAGTGGTGTAACTAACCCGACTTTGTTTTATATAAATATAGATTGCGCCAACAGTTGTAGGTTACATCTCGTAGGCACATATTTTTTCTTCAGCGTTAGAAATATAAACTTTTACTTATCAAACAAATCTGTATATTTTATCGAGTATAATTCGATCCTTCTAATTTAATAGTAGAATCTCTATATTCCGACCGGACAAATAAATCTAATCGAATTCACATTCACCGCGTTTACCAAAGGCTTTGAATTGCACGTTTTTGAGGACGGACAATGCGATCAAATAAAGAAAACCACTTTCATTGTAAAACAATGCGTTTTGTTATGAAAATAGAGTTGATTTATCACTGTTTGATTTTAGAGATTTGTTTATCAAAGTACTCAAACTAGCTTTATCAACATAGTTTACAATAACTAGGTTTTTGTAACGAAAGGTAAATCAATAATTGTTTCGAACCTATTGTTTGTCCTCAGCACCCATTAGTAATAATTAAATTGTACCTACCTACTTAAACATAGGCATTTAAAACATAATTCTCATATAATGGAACTGTATACTACAGAAGAAAGCTGTTCTTGCAATTTATAATATGGGCCCCAGAGAATCATTCAATAAGTTTAAAGAAATAAATATTATGACATTCCCTTGTCAATAACTCTATGAAAATCTGATGTATGTTCACAAAAATATTAATTTGTTTAAGAAAAATAGCGATAATCATAATTTTAATACTAGAAATATAGATAAACTGGCTGTTGCCACTTGTAGACTCCATAAAGTTAGTAAATCGTTTAAAGGGCAAAGTGTACGCTTTTATAACAAACTCCCAAGGAATGTACAAAAATTGACAATTAACAAATTTAAAAACGTAATTAAACAAAATCTTTATAAAAAGCCTACTATAAAATATCGGATTATTTAGATGATAGAGAAGGTTGGGATTGAAATTGCTCCAACTCGTTCAAAATGTTACAATTTAGACGTAATTTATTTTCTGTATTGTTGTGTATTTTAAAAGGATCATTAAAAATAACAACCAGCCTTGTTTCTTGCCTTTCTTTCCTGGCTTGGTCGCGAAGGAACAGGCAGTAAAATTGATATTTCAAAGTGATCCTTGTGATTGTAATGAATAAAAATATTTGACTTTGACTTTTATCAATTCTTAAAAGTGAATTCTTAAAAAGTGAACCCTTATGGTAAGACTTAGTGCACACTCTAAAACCATTTAAAAAATGATAGTGAATAATCTAAAACTAATATGATTAATAGAAATATAGTAAGCAAAGAGCGCAGGAAAAATAAAAATAAAACAGATGTCCTGTCTAGATTAGTTTAGAAATCTATCTTAAAAGTTTACTTGGTTTCTGAGGCAGATACTAGATGGCGCTGTTAAATTAACATAAATCTAGATAGGTATGGAAGCATCGACGCACGAGTTTGACTCGCGCTTGACCGGTCTTGTTTATGTTTAGCAGTACTTACTCTAAATTTGATTTAATAGTTTAGTTCGGAGAGCTCGCTTGAATTCCAAATCGGGATTATACAGGTCGCTTCGGTGCTGAATCAAGTTATTTCCATAATCTGCTATCACCGAGGCATTGTAGACGCTTTCCTACTGGTTTTTTGCCTTCACCGGCAGTAATCCTGTTTGCATATATTTAGAACTTTTATCCGACTGCTGAGAATGATTAATGTTTATATAGATAGAAAATGTATTTAACATCGAACACACACATACCTAGATTTATTACTAAAACATCAAGAATAGTATATTATGATACAAGTGAGCTAAGTTGCTCATTATACACGATGATGTGGGTTGCAGCCCGAGCCGTAGGCGAGGGCGTATATCAGCCGAGTGTCTAGTGAACAAGTTGCTCACGAGTTTCATACGCACTTTTTCAACACACTTGCGAGGAAAAAACAAACATGTATTGCATAAATCGTTAAGGCATAAAATTATTAAAACAATTGGTGAATGTACAATTTTCAAAACGATATTGTTGCACGCGCCAAATGTAATGTGATTGATTACATATTTTTAAAATACAGCCTACTTCTAAATTATGCAAATATTTTATAACAAATTATTGTAAATATAAATAATTTTATTATAATAAATCTTTTTTCGTTTTAATTAGGGATACATTTATTTATTTCAAAAATGTAAATGGATTTTCAGCGGCATAAAACCTCTTTGTTGTTACAAAACTGTAGTGCCCGGTTAAATTGAAAATGCTTTGTTTACTCGCATATAATTTGTAGTTAGGTTGACAACCTCAGTGGTGCAGTGGGCGAATAGCCGGCTGGGACGCAGGAGGAGGGTTCGATCCCCGCCGCGGAACAAATGTTTGCATGATCTACAGATATTTGTTCCGGGTCTGGTTGTTTCTCTATATATTATAAGTATGTATTTTACAAAAAAAATGTATATATGTATTCTATCAGTTATCTGGTTCCCATAGTACAAGCTCTGCTTAGTTTGGGGCTGGATAGCGCTGTGTGAAATGTATAGCAATATTTATTTATTTATTTATTTATAAAAAAAAACTTAACTTTCTATGGATAATTCTATTATGCACTAGTGTGTAATATTATTATGCACGTGTGTGATATAGTTCGGTTTATGGCCCTAAGAAAGGTGTAATTAGGCTCACTTTACGAGCAAGTGTGTTGAAAACAAATAATGAATACATAAAAACATAAATTGGCATAATATAGACTGAACATAACTAATTATTAAAACACATATTAATATTATTTTGTGTATGTTGCAGTGTGATAAAGGGGTCATAAATGGAGCAAACACTGATGAATCCGAGCAAACAAATGAATCGTGATGCAATACGATACCTACGTATATTGCAGTATTCTTGTTTCTGTTTAGATCAGTGTAACATATTGATCAGGCGTATTAGTAAATAATTATGAAAAGAGTGGTGGAGATCGTTACTCAATTTGGCACCCAACGCTGATTTTCAGCTAAAACCAGAGACAAAGGTGCAAAAAGTAGAGAAAGCAAATGGTAAATAGTTTCTTTTTACTTTCTATTAAGTTTCTTACTCGTATATAATGTGCACGTGAGACAAATTTAAAGTAAATCTTAGCTATAAAACACGTTTACCCACGTCTTTTGAAAAATTACATTTAAAGAGGTTTACTAACTGTATTTACACTTTGTACGCTATAAGGGCCAGAATTTGCATATGCATACAGAATTATAAGGAGAAAATTCGAAGAATGTCTTTGGTAAAGTTTTGGCTGAATTACTCTCAAACATTCAGCTACTAAGATTTTTTTATTATAGTCGTTGGCGTAGCAGTCGTAGCATGCTACGCCATAGCAGCTACGTCGTAGCGCTACGCTTGTCGTAGCGTAGCGTTCCTAAAGAAACGAAGTGGTAAAGGAAAGGATAAAAATTAATGGATATTTAATTACGAGTCATCATCACCCTCATCGGTTTTTACCTATAAAGATGATTTAAGCAAGATAATGAAGAGCGCACATTTACACGTGCAAATAGTTAAGAAGAATGAAGAAACCCGGTGCAACGTAAGTTGACCACGTCTTTTCTATGAATTAAACTGCTTAAGCTGTGGATTACTCGAATCTAAAATCCTATCCCCAGGCACTACTGCGTCCTGTATCTTACCACCAGGCACTATATAACAGTGGCTTCCCACGGTCTGTGATTTTACGGATGATACGACGTACAGCCGAAGGCCACAGACAGCCACGCACCGTACCCAGGCTCTTCCCACGGTATATTACTGTCTGCGCGAATCTATTTTAAGATTCCAAGATGTCAAATGAAAGAGAAAGTAGAACGTGCCTCGCACGAGCTCGCCGCACCTTTAAAGTTACCGACTCGCGACGAAGCCGATGTACGCTTACAGACAAATAGAATAGAATAGAATAGAATAAATTTTATTTGACACACACAAAGAAACACAGAACGGATCACAAACAAAATAGTAGATAGACAGGAAAAATACAGTAGAATGAGATATTATAACATGGGTAGAACACAGGTACCTACCCAGCCAGTAGGTAGGTGCACTAACTAGTCCCGCTCCGTCCCACGCATGCCCAAACAGGTCCTGCCTCAGCTTTAAGCAGACGTGTCTGCGCTACAGAATACATTTTGGGGAATGTGCCCAGGTGCTATATGATCTGATCCCGCCTTCTCCCTTCCATCAAAGGACAAGCAGGCGCACGGCTCAGTACCATCTATACCTAGTTGATATACCACCCATTCGCACACATCGTTTGGTTCTACGTTCTTGATGCGTACAACTAAGGTATGGAACACTATGCCGTCGTTTTTTTTTCAGTAAAAAATCCGGGCCTCTTAAAGGTAAGAGTGAATAGATTTCTTCTAGATCTTCATGCTTCATCTTAGACCACATCATCGCTTACCATCAGGTGAGATTGTGGTCAAACGAAGATCTATCCAGTTTAAAAAAATACCCATTTCCACTGTGTGGTGGTGCTGGCTTGTCCGCGTCCGTCTGGAATATCACAGACTTTTTGAAGCCATCTTTACCCATCTAAAATAGGATATCAGAATTGTGTGATGTGTGAATGACAAGATATATGGCAAAACTGAACTAACAAGGCACATTAACTATGTCCTACCAACACCTAAGCAGCCTCCATCTTCTCAGACCGAAACCAGGCATGAGAAATAGATGCACCTAATAATTGATTGTAAACGTATCATGTTTATCACAACCTAACAAAAAGCCGTCCATTGCTTTGTAACTGTATTTTCTTTATGTTTGTTTATAATAATAATAATATAATCTTTATTTCAGACAACTAGGTCCAAAGCACGTACAAAAATACACAGGTTTTACGGCAAGATAAAATAAAATACATACAGATATAAACTAGAAGAAGGACTCAATATATGGAACACAAGACATAACACAATAAGTAGGTCATGGTATTTTAAATGGTATGCAATAAAGATATTTTCTATCTATCTAACACAGCCCGACAAAGAAAGATCTACTTAAAAGATTGAAAATTATCAGGCTTTATCACAGAGCCCTTTTCAAAGCATTGCTGTAAGCCTTTAATCCGTTATTCTACAAATTATTATATCAGCTAGCAAAATAGGTTGCTCATGTGACCTTGACGAAACAAAGCCTTCCTCTACCAACTCAATTATTAAATCTCTCCACGTGTAAGATAGAGTAAAATGAGCCTTTGTCGGTTCACTGTCACATGCCGTGATTAAAGCTGCTGGGAATCTGGATAAAACTATGCTCGCAATTTACTTGGAAATAAGATAAGTTTGGCTAAAATATAAATAAACAAAAATTCTGGAATACTTTTTAAGGAAAATTTTCTTTTAAGTTTTGCTAAATCTTACGATTTCTTTTGGTAAATTACTTTCGGAAAAATGTTCCTGATGGTTAATAGTCTTGTTTTTTTTTGGTAAATGTGATTTTCTAGGCTGACTGTAATTTTTTACAAAAATTGGAAAATGCGGTTGTTTTTATCTTTAAAATAAACCTATAGTTGTCTTAGAAAAAAACCTTCTAACTACAAAAGAAAAGGTAGCTGCCCTAAATAATGTGATATTTTGGCCCACCCTGTATTTTCGTGAATACATACTTGTAATTTATATAGAGAAAACCTAGATCCGGAACAAATATATCAAGCGATAAGACTGCCCCTTGTGCTATTTGCATTCTGATTTCTATTTTGTTTGTAAAAAAAATTATAGTGTACATCATCATCAACCTATAACCAGTCCACTGCTGGACGTAGGTCTCTCCCAGGATGCGCTATTGAGTCCGATCCTCGGCTCTTCTCATCCAATCCTTGCCAGCCACAGGGCGCAAAGTCTGTGCGTGTTCTTTATAGTGTACAATAAATAATAAATCATTGCTTTTCAGGCGGGAATCGAACCAGCAATCTTCTGTGCTAATGGACTATTCACCCACTGCACCACGGCGATTACCACATTATAGTCACCCCAAATATTATGAACCAATAGGCGTAGAGTAGACATAATTACCCAACACTGCTGCAGGGTATGGAGAGGTACACATTTTAAATTATTGCCTAGTATTTAAAGAACAGACAAACAAATGTCAGTATAATTAGATCTTATTGCCTGATATTATTGATATTATTAGACTGCCTTCGTGGCGCAGTGGGCGTATAGCCGGCTGAGACGCAGGAGGTAGCGGGTTCAATTCCCGCCGCGGAACAAATGTTTGCATGATCTACAAACATTTGTTTCATGCCTGGGTGTTTTTCTATATATTATAAGTATGTATTTACAAAAAAAAGAGTATATAAGTATTCCATCAGTTATCTGGTTCCCATAGTACAAGCTC
This sequence comes from Philereme transversata, assembly GCA_963924445.1. Classification (NCBI taxonomy): domain Eukaryota; kingdom Metazoa; phylum Arthropoda; class Insecta; order Lepidoptera; family Geometridae; genus Philereme; species Philereme transversata. Next base: position 3,940,840 of record OZ004340.1, read on the forward strand.
TGCTTAGTTTGGGGCTAGATAGCGCTGTGTGAAATGTCCAGCAATATTTATTTATTTATTGAGGTGGTGTACAGGAAAACACAGCATAGGAGTCCTCCCCACTAGATGGAAAGAATACCTGATAAAGGTTGCTGGGAGACGCTCGGTACAGGCCGCACAAGATCAGGTCGCTCTGGAAATTTATGAGGAGGCCTATGTTCAGCAGAAGGCGTCCTGCGGCTGATATGATGGTGATGAAATGGTGTAGGATTTAAATAAGTTTTTTTATTATGTTTTGATTTAACGTGATGTCCAATAAAGTGTTTTCTATTTTATTGTATGGTGGTTTCCTGGCGATGTTCCTTCAACGCCATTTTAATAGCAGATTCGAACCCAGAACCGTTGTTTCTCCAGTTTACAACTAGCTATCGGTTGTAGGTATTTCCGGAACGCAATGTTATAACACGACTCGCCCCCAATTACAGATGCCGCAATAAAGAAAACTGATATGCTGAAAAGTTGACGTTTCTAAGGTGCGTGACATAAAGTTACAAGTTTACAAAACAATACTTTGTTATAGGCGATGGTTACCACTTAACATCAGGCCACTTACTAAAATATCCATATCTAGGATTTATAGAGATATTTATTCAGTAAACAAATATTACAATATTCTCTACACAATTACGAATCTTATCGCTATGATTGAGCAGTTAAGGCCCGCTAATACTTGGACCGGCGCACGCGCGGCCTCTCGCCTCTGTAATCTGTTACTAACAGCAGGGCGGCGGGCGCCGCATACGGAGGCGGGAGGAACGGCGAACCGGCACAGGGCTGGGATGCGAAGGGGCATGAGGGGCGAGAGGGGCTGCACTAGTGGGGTGCGCTATAGATTTACAAAAAAAAAATGCTAACGCCTGAAGCAAACGACCGATCGCAATGGGCCACCTTGTACTTCGGCCGATTATTTTATAAACCTTTTATAAAATAATCCCTCAACAAATCAGAATTAAAGATTATGAAAATAAATACAACTAATTGTTTTATATTGTTTTTTTAAGTAAGTACGAAATAAGTATTAATAATGATGATGTACAATCTACCTCTGGCATGCCCTCTCAAATCTTACTAGTTAGGTTGAAGGTTTTCCAACTATGTTTTTTAAATCTTACTTGAGTAGGTACCTACTATATTTGATGTACCCTAGAGTACTGTAGTTGTTACCAAAATAAATTTATCTGTAGATTTCATAGATAAATTTTGAATTTTTTGTTAAATCGAATTGACTGGAAAATATAATTTCAACCGATTATAGCCGTCCAATTTCCGCCGACCACCACACACCTACAGTCGACGTCATTTTTCAAACGCGTAATAAATCATGTGTGGCCTATTCTATCATAATAATTGGATCGTATCGAAATTGATCGGCGAGAGTCTAACCGATTGTTTTTAGGACATCTAATTCAAATCAAATGTATTTATTGCTTTAAATGACATGTTTACAAAGTGTTAATACTAAATAATAATATAATCAGAACAAAAAGGTATTAAAAAATAAAAACAATTGTATAAGACAATATAAAAATTAATATTATTTTATAATTAATATATCTAATAATATGCTGTCCGTGCAATTTATAATATGGGCCCCAGAGAATCATTACGCAATAAGTTTAAAGAAATAAATATTATGACATTCCCTTGTCAATACATCTTTGAAAATCTGATGTATGTTCACAAAAATGTTAATTTGTTTAAGAAAACTAGCGATTATCATACATTTTAATAAGTATCTACTAGAAATAAAGATAAACTCGCTGTTGCCATTTGTAGACTCCATCTAGTTAGTAAATCATTTAAAGGGCAATGTGTACCCTTTTATAACAAACTCCCAAGTGATGTACCCAATTGACAATTAAGTATTTTAAAACCGTAATTAAACAAAATCTTTATAACTAGTGGTTCGCCCGAACTGAAATCTCGCGAGTCTCCCATAAAAACAAAAAAAAATTGTAATCATTGACTATTAAAATAGTGCCAGAAATAAATAACCACCTAACTTGACCTACAGTTTCATTAAAATTACAGGTAACGGGAGTTCATATGCAGTGGTTACTGTTTTTTGGGGTATAAAATGCAGTTATTCTGGATTTCAGACTTTTGCCTATATTTGTGTTACTAAAGCTACATGAATACCAAATTTCAATATTGTGGGGTCACTGGTATACCCAATTGTGTAATTTTGTCAAAGTTTTGTTTTTATTGTGGCACAAAAACACAAAAACTACAAGGATCAAACTAAAAATAAAAACAGGGTTGAAATGTACTAACGATGGCCTTTCATTTGACGTCCCACTTGACCTTATAGTCTCTTTTCTTTTACCCCTCTTGAACCCCAATATCTCAACAACCCCCCCACATTTTTAGCTCTATGAGTCACACCAAAATTGTCCTATCACTATCTACCTATATACCAAATTTCACGATGATCGGATAAACGCTTCGAAAGTTATCCTCGGACAAACAAACATACATACTTACATACATACATACATACATACAACGCCGATTTGCCCAAGTTCATTCGGAGATCTCGCTTCGCTTGATCAAAAAAGCCTACTATAAAATATCGGATTGTATTTAGATAATAGACAAGCTTGGGATTGAAATTGCTCCAACTCGTTCAAAATGTTACAATTTAGACGTAATTTAATTTCTGTGTTGTTATGTGTTCCATAAGGATCATTAAAAAAACCAGCCTTGTTTCTTGCCTTTCTTTCCTGGCTTAGTCCGTGGTCCCGAAGGAATAGGCAGTAAAATAGACGTTTCAAAGTAATCCTTGTGATATTAATGAATAAAAGACTAATTGTAAGACTGAATAAAAAATTTAAGAATTATTATAATTTTAGCGAATATTTGTCATTCTCATTTCTGTGTTCTGAATATGATTTTCTGTGTTAATCTATGATATAGTGGCATTTATTTAACAGTGCAGTTTTAAGCTTTCTCCGAAACATTGAACAAAAAAACACTAGTCTCTTTATTTTGGCCATTTTGGCCATCACCTTCAATGAAAATTCAAATTCAAATTCATGAAATCCGAAAATGTTGAAATGCGTTTTTAAACTATTGAGCAGCGTTCTAGCAACTGATCATTACACTGTCAAAATGATCATCCATGGGTTCTCTATTGCCATTCCACTACCGTAATCGGGTGATGTAAATTCATACATGTTGTACCTAACTAAGTATATAGAGTGAATGTCGTGGTAACGCTAGGCATCCTGCCACTGTGTCAATTACTGGCATTCCTACCCTACAATTTGTGGTTCTACGGTCCGTTAGTACTGATTGGAGGTCTCCGAGTTTGATATTCAGCATGGTATTGTCTGTGTGTTGTAAGATGGTCCTACTGATATGATGAAGTGGCTTTTTGCCTCGGCTTTGACTGCCTAACATTACATATGTTAGAAATTAATTAAATGTAGATACATTATCTACATAATATACATTATCGTACAAAGGCGAGTTTAACCCTAATACGACGTTTCTAATGCCAATTCTAAGGTCGGGGGGGGTAAGATCTGCACTGACGTCCCGCATAAAATGCATGTGCATTACCCCCTTCTAACCTGACCTCAGCCTTCCCAACTCCTTAAAGTAGCGGAGTAGGACTTTGGGTTGGTGGCAGCAGTTTTCCAGAGACCCGGAGGTCGTTGCTGACGTCGGAGACGACTCGATGAGTTAATGCAGTCCCGCCTTCAGTCTGGCTTCGTGTGGCCGTACAGTGCAGCAGCACGTGCTCCAATCTCTTCATCCTGAACGCATCCCCGACATAGCCTACTATCCGTGGTCCGTCTTCAGGATATGGTGATTTAGTCCGCAGTGTCCTGTGATGATCTATCCACCATCATCCACAGGTCCTCACGTTTCATTTTTATTTTCGGTATTTTATCGGAAGCATTTTTTAGTCTACTTGCTCTCAGTTCTGCGTTGACTGACTTGTAGGTACACGGATAATAATATCGGGTTTATAGACCTGTGTTCAGCAGTGGACGTCGTGATATGATGATGATGATTATAGAGGTGCAAGTATGTGTATTCAAAAGATTTATCGGGGTATCACCTAAAACAGCTGGTTTTTTCAGTGTTTCTTCAATGGAAAACATCGAATTTCGAAAAAAGTCATATAAACATCGTTCTCGTAAGAACTATGTATATACTTTCTGGCTAACATACAAATTCTGAAGTAAACATTCTAATTATTCTAACTCGAAAATTTGATACAAATTAGTGCAGGACTAAGTTCCTGGAACACAAACATCTAAACATAGATTTTACAAACACCTAGTTTAGCTTGCAATATTGGATTTGGATGTGAAAGTTCGTGTTAGTTTATATTGTATATTTATAGTTCGAAGCGCCGACAGACAGACGCACATACATAGGCGTCAAACTTATTATACCCCTCTTTCTGTCTTCTTCTTCTTCCTACAATTTTCCCGCATTACGCGGGGTCGGCACAACAAGTATTTTTCTTCCATAAATCCCTATCAGCCGTTATCTCCGTTGTCACTTCTTTCCTACCCATATCATTCGTCTCACAGTCCATCCATCTCATCTTCGGCCTTCCTCTACTTCTATATCCATCCACACTCATATCTAGCACTCTTTTAGTCACATGATTTTCTTCCCTCCTCATGGAGATGCCCATACCACGCTATTCCCCTCTTTTTGTGTTGGGGGTTAAAAATAAAGACGAAACAAAACATTTACGTTAAAACTATACACCCTTTATAATATGCAAGCTATATTCTATATCATCATAATCATGATTTGAGTATGCTGTATTCACCCACATGGTCTTGCTCATTTGTTTGTTACGCTTTCACGTCGTAACGGGTAAACAAATTTAGATGAAATTTAGTACATATATAGCTAGATTATGACTTGGATTGAAACATATGCTATTTTTTATTGAAAAACCACGCATGCAAAGCCCCGAGCGGAAGTTAGTACGTATATCTATGCCAAGCTTGTCTACTCTGAGCGAATGGTTAACCCACCAATTAACCGCAGATGCGGATCCATTCAGCAATGTAATCGATTACGCGACAATAGGTCTTACCGACATTACATTACAATTAGTTTATGCCTATAGGTACAAGTACAAGCATGCCCACACATTATCGTAGGTACAGTCAACAGAAAAAGTGATGCCGATAAAGATGGCCCCAGTGTCTTACTACGGAAATATTTGATCAGTCTGTGACCAGTGATGACGTACGGTACAGATACACAGAAACGTGGTCTTCCACTTTGGGCCTCGTAAGAAGGTACAAGGTCACTCAGGATGCTATGGAGAGGGCAATGCTTAGTGTTTCTCTACGAGATCGAATAAAAAATTAGAAGATTCGTAGACGAAAAAAGTCACCATCAACCAGTGGCATAACTGACGGCCGTTGGGGCAGAAGTTTTCAAGTAGATACCACACATGGAAAGTGCAGCGTTGGATACATACAAAAAGGATACGTACCAAGGCGAACTTAACCCTAATCAAAGTTTCCTTCCAGCAAACATTTCATCAAAATCTGTCTAGCCGTTTAGTCATGAACACGTAACAAACAGACAGAGAGATAGGGTTACTTTTGAATTTATAATATTACTTACTTCATTGACGCAGGGACCCAAAGTGAGTCTTGGCCTGCGAAACGAACTCGCCACTTTCCTTTGTCCATCTCTTCGACCAGTCGTAGGCTCCGAGGTCGCGCAGGTTCCATCCTAACGTTCCAGCGATACTTCAGTGACAGCGGCAAATTAGTCAGTTATAATATTCATCCGACAACCGTTGGGGAAACGAGTTTTTGAGTGGAGACCGCGTCTTGGCAAACGTAGTGTGGGGCGCTCCCCGGCTAGGTGGAGCGATCACTTAAGAAAGGTGGCGGGCAGAAATTGGATGCGAAGAGCCGAAGGCCGGCTCAGTGGCGCGTATTGGGAGATGCCTATGTCCAGCAGTGGACTAATGTGGGCTGATGATGATGATGATAATATTCATCACCATCCGCAGCCCGACACCCTCTGCTGGGTATAGGCCTCCCCAAGTTTGTGCTATCCGCCACGATCCTGCGCTAGTCTCATCTGACGGCCCGCGACTTTAACGATGTTATAATATTAGTAAGGATTATTTATTTATATATTTATCATTATATTTTGATATTGACTGTACCTATTATGTCAGAAGGTATTGTGTATAGGGTTCGATTTACAACATAATTAAACAACTTGTGCCGCCAATAAATTGGTTTACACATATCGTAACAATACCCTACGTGTGTAAGCTACGATTGGTTTGAATTAACTTTAGTAGTGTGCAAGAATGTAGTTGGTACATCATAAATAATATATAACTATTACGTGTTTTATTACGTAAGACATTAAATGAAAATACAGGTAGGGCTAATGGCTAGGATTGTTGTAAATTTTTTTTTTTGTTTTCAAATCCATACCACAGGAAATATTAAATTTTCAAACAACCTTAATATCGATGAAACAGCCTGTATAAAAAAGGTAAACAAATTATATTAATTAATTATGTAAGTAGGTTAAACTGACTAAACGGCATCGTCGATAAGACACCGCTGATTTATGTTGATTTTTTTAAATTGGAAATGTATCGATTACTGGATAAATATTCAAGCTACCGGCGTTAAACCCACATATAAAATCAATTAATATATTTCCGGATGTGTGATTTAAATTTATGTCGTGCATAACAAAACAGCTTGTATAAATTTATTGATCCTGCAAATCGAGATCTCCAAATCAACCTGGGCAAATCGGCATGTATGTATGGATGTTTGTTACTCTTTCACGTCGGAACGGCTGAACCGATTTCGATGAAATTTGTTATGTAAGTACGTAGATCATAGCCTGGATTAACACAGGGTACTTTTTATTGGCAAATAACGCGTTCGGATTCGCGGGCGGAAGCTTGTATTATAATAAAAACGTATATTTACTGCAAATTTGGACGTTAGTTCTCGGTGTTCGGTATCCATCCTTGTAAACGATGAAATACGACGATATAGAGGACAAACTCCATGGCGCAGTGAGCGAATAGCTTATTTCTAATAAATAAATAAATAAAAATTCTCGTTTAAGCTAAGCTGGCGATTGATATCTTCATTGCTACACCACTTAGCTTAGCATTGGTGGAAATAGATACAGTTTCGTAGCTTAGCTTTAACTTAAGTCACCGCTTAGCTACCTCGCACATCTCTGGTAGAAAGGCACCCTTACAGCTTGGCAGCAGTAACGGGTACGGTGGTAATACTTCCCCGGACAAATTCTTTCACAAGGAACATTACAACGCCTATAGCTTTCATTCAATAACTCAAGATAGGTCAAAGAAAGAACTGTCGGCCGTTGGGGCAGACAGGTTCTCGAGTGGAGACCACACACTGGAAAGCGCAGCGTAGGACAGTCCCAACTAGATGGAAGCCGTTGGGTGCAGGCTGCACAAGATCGGTAGCGCTGGAAATCTTTGGGGGAGGCCTATGTTCAGCCGTGGAGGTCCTTTTGCTGATATGATGATGTGATTATAGGAAATAATTAATAAAAATACAATTTATTATTTTGATAATATATTTATTGTATCTCACAATAAATCGCAAAAAGCTACCTCCACCTGTGTAACTCAAAAGTAGTTAGGAAACTAAAAACTATATGTTCGTATATTATTAGTCGAGAGAAAAGTAAACAAATACCTAACAGATATTATTTTTATAGCAAACAATTTTAAATTTTTATGTTAATAACTAAACTAATAAATAAAAATACCTTAAAACTGGAAATAAAGTATAAGTTCAGATTTACATTTTCACAGTTAATCCTCTAATTAAGTATTTTATAATAATAGCCGAAATATATTTACTTTAAAATCTGTTAAAAACTTAAAATTGTGTGTTCACATACTTTTGTAAAACCTAACACACAATTTTTAAATAAACTACTTAATATTAACTTAATATTAGTTACTTATTAGTATTTATAAACGTAATGTTTTGACTTGCCTTTGACTACCCCATTGTGGGATATCTTTACGGGTCTGCCTAAGAGATCCGAGGATGTCCATCTTATGATAACTCGTGAGCTAGTATTGAAAAAATACCTGTTCCGGACTCCCTTGATTAATTTTCAATTAATGCAAACAAACTATGCCACATATACGTTAATATTAAAATGGCCTACCTAAAGGCTACTGCTTACTTACGAGTAACTCAAAATTAAATTAAGATAATTTACTATATGATCAAAATAATAGCAAATAATATTAGAATAATATTAATAACTTTAAAAACATAAGGAACTCCACACACCGAATACGGTGCGGCGGCGCGGCGCGGTTGCGTATATGTACATCTGTATTCGTATTGCGTATACTGCATTGCTCAGAAGCGGTGCGGGGCGCGCTAACACCGCACCGCGGAGCCTCGCATCGCGTTCTATGTATCGAGGCCCTAACAGGCAAATTCGTAACATAATTTAATTACTGACAAAACACACACACAACTAACTTAATTAATTCTACTGGGATAGTACATATATGTTAAAATTATTATGTGTAAAATATATATCGAGAATAATTTCCAATAATCATTTTATAGTTCACAAACATGTTAGAAATTAATTAAATGTAGATTCTTACACATTAAATGAAAGATAAAGGCCCACATTCCAGGATAAAACTCATAACTATACTCCGACAAATAGTTCGATTCATTTTTGACGATTCTAATTCTAGGGTGAGGGGAATAAGATCTTAGGAATAAAACTGACGCCCCGCTTAAGGTCATAGCACACATATCAACACGGAAAGGGATCGTGACCGTATCAACTCGAGCCGGTCAGTATTATTTGTATGAAACTCCCTACTGCAACGCATACTAATCAGGATCGTAACGTAATCGCCTCGCCTCGGGACAAGCTCACGAACCGTGGTGCGGTGCGCTTACGGCTCGTCGTACCGCGCTTACGTAGAGACGTAAGCGACGAAGTCGAACGAAGACTTCGTCCACACTTGCCCCTCTCACCCCTCCCGCGGCCTGCTTGCAGCACATTAGAGCACATTGCTATGGCTATGATAGCCATCTCGTGTATTGTGAACCGGGACATAGCCGTGCACTCACGTTCGGATTCAAACTGATTAGTGAACCTAGCCGACCTAGCCGTCAACCAGCGGACGGCGTCGCCTAGCCGTAGCCAAGGAGCTGCTGATCCGCTTTGATTACCTACGTGCTTACATTAGTTTGACGCCTGGTTGCCGATGAGGCGAAATGCGATACGGTGACGATCCCTTTCCGAGTTGATATGTGTGCTATGACCTTTACGGGTGTATTGTACATAACCCCCTTCTAATCTGGCCCCAGCCATCCCAACTCCTTAGAGTAGCAGAGTAGAACTTTGGGTCGGTGGCAGCAGCTTTCCAGAGTTAATTTTTGATTTGGTTTCAAAATGCGTAATAATGTAGCCATACCCCTACCGCTTCTGTTACAGCACAGATTATAAGTATATATTATAAGAATGTATTTACAAAAAAGTATATAAGTATTCTATCAGTTATCTGGTTCCCATAGTACAAGCTTTGCTTAGTTTGAGGCTAGATAGCACTCTGTGCAATATCCAGCAATATTTATTTATTTTAACAAGAGTGTTTCAATTCAGCTCAATCACACTAATATTATAAATGCGAAAGTTTGGATGTTTATTTATTCGTTTGTTTGTTACTCAATAACGTCGTAACGGCCGTAGATTATAACCCGGATTAACACAGCCTACTTTTTATCCCCTAAACAGGTCCCATGGGATAAAAATGGGGCGTCAAATCAAGTTGCAACAGCGCGTTTAGCTTTATTTCTAGGTTACCTACACATTTAGTACCTTCACATACGCGTACGAAGTCGCGGGCAACAGCTAGTTATAGATAAATTTTCTTAGAATTAAGCCGATGTCTCATCACTTTAACTTATCAACTCAATGAGCTAATGAGTCGTTTGATCATCTCTTCAATTTTCACATAACTATTATTTTTTCATTTGAAAGTGGCAACCCGTTAAATGTCAATAATATGAATCAAATTATTTGTCAGACTATAAATCGTAAGTCAAGCATTGAATTTGTCAGATTATTTATTAAAAGGTTTATTCTCGAAATCCCCACTGTTAAAGCATCTTCGGTTACAAAGCCTCTACGAACGTAGCGGTAGGGATTTCGAGAAAATACCTTATAAAACCTGTAAAAAAATATATGCTTGAGTATCGATTCACACTTGCCGATAGTTCTAGAATTAGTCTAAACCTAAGTTTGTAATTGCTTAGTTTTGTAATTTGTAACTAAGTGCTTAGAAATATTTTACGAACTAAATGTTAATAACATAATAAGAACTATTTTAAATTAGACCAAACATTAGTTAATCAAATAAAAACATAACTTAAACTTAAATGTTACTTACAAGATATTTTAAGCTATATAGGAAATGGTGTTACCTAAAGAAATGAAAATAATAATATTAATTTAAAATATTTAAAATTTTGTACTAAAAATACCATAGCCATCTTTAAATGCTCATTTATTATATGCATCATTTGTTAGTTCAACTTCTTTCCCTGTATCAAGAAACATGCCCCTATATAACATTACAAATATCACTCCAAGCTGTCAATCTTTTAGCAGACATCATTTACAAAGTCCTAACCTATGTTGTCCCACTGCTGGGCAAAGGTATCCCCATCTGGTTTGAATGCATCCAGAACGTCTCTCCATCTTTTTCTGGGCCTACCACGACTGCGTCGTCCGTTCGGTATCCACTGGGAGACTAGATTCGGCCAACATTCTGGATTCATTCGAACCACATGGCCTGCCCAATCCCATTTTAAGTCATACTTAAAAAAAACATAAACCAATAAAAATTAGTTAAATTACTTTAAATCAATCATACATTCGAAATAACTAGTTCGCCTTAGTTCATTTACTAGTTACTAGTTAGCCATATTGTTCATACAAAATACTGAATCTTTCAATTAGCAATTACAACTAGATTACGGGCGAGAGCACTATAAGTGGTCCCGATAAATAAGTAATTCTTTGGCCATATTTGGGCATACTTAGCGCTGTGCGAAATGTATATATTTATTTATTTATTATTATTTTTATTTTTTTTCAAACTGCAGAATCAAACGATTTTTAACCCTTAACGCAAGGTGTTAAGGTGGTCTGTCTATTATTCTGTCTGTATTGTACGATGTAATTTTGTTGCAAAATAAATGAAATTTGTATTTGTCTGTCTGTTTGTGGCATCGTAGTACCAAACGGATGGACCGATTTGGACGCGTTTTTATTTTAATAGTAAGCTTGTTTTTTTTGAACGAAAACTTTTTTAGGCGCGTTGAGCATTTTTTGAGATGGGAAAGAACCATTGAGCTCGCGACACTGTTACCAACACCTGTCACTGACTACTGACACTGACTGTTACTGTATATAAGTATCTGTATCTCTCTGTATATAAGTATGTGTAGTGTAACCTGCTTTTATTCAAGTTTTCACTTCTATCGGCACTCCCGGAGTGCCACTTTTATTTATAAATTATAGGCTAGCGTTTGACCACAATCTCGCCTCAAGGTAAGCGATGATGCGATAGTTTAATTGGAGTGGCTCTTGCCGACGAGTATGTCAGTTTTACGGTTTTGTGTATGATAAGTATCCAAACCGAAACCTATCTCTATGTAGCAAATTTCATCAAAATCGCTTCTACTCTCCCATCCTAAAAATATGGAATGTCAAAGACATGGCTAACATTTATACTGAAAGATAAGATTTATTTTAAATTAAAAAAAGTTATAACCTAAATATGTGCGTAAGTTGGAGTATAGTTATTCACTTGAATTATGTATATTTATGTATGAGTTATATGAATTTTGTAAAATCCCTCCCTTTTTAGGGTTCCTTACCTCAAAAGGTAAAAAAAGGAACCCTTATAAGACCACTTTCTTGTCCGTCTGTTCGTCTGTCCGTGTGTCACCATTGATTTTCTCAGGAACGGTTGGACCTAGCAAGTTGAAATTTATACCAGATACTGAGGTCTTTAATCCCTATTAGGTGTATAAAAATCAAGGTCCTGAGTCAACACGATAAAAACATATGTGCAAGATTTTGACGAAAACTTGTAAGTACCAAAATTTACCCTAATTTTCAACTTTTTTTATTTTTCGGAATTTTCCCTTTACTTGTGCTGTATAAGACCTTGTTTTTAACCAAAATTAACAATTCTGGGTCAACCGGAGTACCCTATAGGTTTTGGGTCGAAACCCTATATGGTAGTTCCCGTTGACTTAGAATCACGAAATTAGGCAAAAATAAACATAAATAAAATCTACAAGGTCTTACAGCATAAATAAAGGAAAAATTCCAAAAAATAAAAAAGTTGAAAATTAAAGGGTGTCCTTTGAGTTGTATGGGCGCTCATACAATTTAAAGGACAATGGGTAGTACGGAACCCTCGGCACACGAGTTGGACTCGCACTTGACCGGTTTTTTTTATAATACCAATTTATTAATAGAAATAATATTTTCTTTACATCAATAAAATACAAAGTAAACAGTAGAGTTATCTAATAATGTTGCAAACGATCTATAGATAGCTTAACTTCGAGATCACAGCTATCTAGTTGTAATTGTTAATCTAAGACTCAATAATCATCACTAAGACACACAGCTAGTTTTTCAAAACTATTCGGTCATACTACAAATATACTTAATTAATTAGTATTTATACTTCTTTTATTTGTTATCCCGACGTTTGGACTATGTTGCAACAGCCGTGGTCACGAGTAGACACGCGAACACGGATGTTGCAACACAGTAAGGGCAGATAAATACACGTTTAAATCATTAACTATGTACAGTGATCGCGAAAGTTTGAAAAATACTACAAATATACTGTATTTTATCCGAGTTTAAAAATATATTCACTTACCATATGCCAGCTAGGCGTATTTGACTTGAACGTAATAGTTGTCAATGTTGCGTCCGTTGTAATGTTCTGATACGATGGCTAAGGAAACAACATTTCGCTAATAATAATTCAAATCAAATCAAATAATTATTTATTTGAACACAAGAAAATACAAGTAACTAAAGCACAAGTAGTTGATCGAGCGAAACGAGATCTCCAAATCAACTTAAGCAAATCGGCGTTGTATGTATGTATGTTTCTTTGACCAAGGATAACTTTAGAGGCGTTGATCCAATCATCGTGAAATTTGACACATAGGTAGGTAGTAATGGCACAATTTCGGTGTGACTAAATGACCTAAAAATCTTGGTGGATTATTGAGATATTAGGGTTCAAGAGGGGTAAAAATAAATGAAAATGAGAATATTAGATCAAGTGGGACGTCAAATGAAAGGTCTTCATTAGTACATTTAAACCCCGTTTTTATTTTTAGTATAATCCTTGTAGGTTTTGAGTTATTAGCCATAATAAAAACAAAACTTTGACAAAATTCACAGGGTACACCAGTGACCCCACAATGCTGAAACTTGATATTCGTGTAGCTTTAGTGACACAAATATAGGCAAAAGTCTGAAATCCAGAATGTTATTCTGCTATTTGTACCCCAAAAAATTATAACCAATACACAAGAACCCCTGTTACCTCTAACTTGAATGAAACTGTGGGTCAAGTAGTTTGGTTACGTTCCGTGGCACTAATTTATTAGTTAAAGATTAAAGCCGACATGCACAAAGATCACTAAACGTATTTAGCGACTAAACATGTTTAAATTTGACGTATTTGTATGATTTGACAACTCCTTAAATCATATTTAGCCAATAAATACGTTTAGACATCGTTGTGCAAGTCGCCCTAAGAATAATATTTATTTTGGGAGATTCGCAAGATCTCAGTTCGGGGCGAACCACTAGTACATAGCAAGCTTAAAACTAAAAATATAGTGCTTATATCTAGTTCATTTACTACGCTCCTAATTACATTACAATAGTAGGGTAGGGGTGTGCTAAGAGCTAGACAAGATTGCTGTATCCTCAGCGCCCTCCGACGGACGATGTGTGATAATTGATCGAGTGAAGCGAGAACTCCAAATCAACCTGGGCAAATCGGCGCTGTATGTATGTATGTATGTACGTATGTATGTATGTTTGTTTGTCCGAGGATAACTTTCGAAGCGTTGATCCGGTCATCATGAAATTTAATATATAGGTAGGTAGTGATGGCAATTCTGGTGTGACTAAACGAGCTAAAAATGTTGGGGGGTTGTTGAGATATTGGAGTTCAAGAGGGGTACAATAAAATTAAAATGAGAGTATTAGGTTAAGTGGGGCGTGTAATGAAAGTTCTTAATTATAAACATTTCAACCCCGTTTTTATTATTAGTTTAATCCTTTTAGTGTTCGAGCTATTAGCCATAATAAAAACTGAACTTTGACGAAATTAACAGGGTACACCAGTGACCCCACAGTGCTGAAGTTTAGAATGCGTGTAGCTTTAGTGACACAAATATAGGTAAAAGTCTGAAATCCAGAATAACTGCAATTTTTACTCCTAAAAACGTTAACCAATTAACATGAACTCCCGTTACATGTAATTTGAATGAAAATGTAGGTCAAGTTGATTGGTCTTCATTTCGTTGCACTATTTTATTAGTCAAAGATTATGAATAATATTTTTTTTTATTGGGAGACTCGCGAGATCTTAGTTCGGGGCGAACCACTAGTAATAAATCATTTAATTCAGGCAACAATAAAATAGTTACAGGATAGTAAATAACTTATTCTACAGCCCTTAGAGATATACTACGTGTTTTGTTATGTACGACATTAAATGAAAACACAGGGACAATGATATTGATATAAAATAGGTTTTTACAAACTCTGTACCATAGAAAATTTTAAGTTTTCAAACAACCTTAATATCAAGTCCTAAAATATCAATGAAACAGCCTGTATAAAAAAGGTAAAAAAATAATATTTATTTATCATGTAAGTAGGTAACTAAGCGGAACCGTCACAAAGGCGCCGCCGATGCACGTTAAAAATCGTTTATTAGAAACTAGCTGTACCGTGCCACGCTTCGCTGTGGCACATTGTGATCGAATGAGAAACAAAACAAAGAATACATTTCATATAAGTTTAATTTTGCAATACCTGTGGATATACAATACATTACTATTGCGGTTGTCAGCGAGTGTTTTCCTGGCTTCTGGCAGATGGCGCGGTCACTGGTACACAGCTGATCGCAAAAAAAACTGTTTTTTCGCGGTCGCGGATATGTGACTGATGCAAAAAATAGATAAAAACTATCCTTGATGCGGATTATATATCATGCTAAAATTTCAGCTTAATCGATGCAGAACTTTTTGAGTTTTTGAAGCGTACACAAACCAACATAACATTTTTATATATATATATAAATCGATTACTGAATAAATATTCAAGCTTAAACCCAGAGCTTGGGAGTATCAGTTTTCTGGTTAGTTCGGGGCTAGATAGAGCTTTCTGTGTGAAATGTCCAGTGTTATTTATTTACATGTATTGTTACGCCCGAGGCTGTTACAATATAAGTAAAAGTAGTCCTGTTGAAACACCTACACACAACCTTCAAGCCGGAACTATTGAGAACGTTCGAGAATGTTGTAGATGAGTGTGTGCGGAATAAATAGGGCGTAGAGACACCCGAAGACTCAATCTAGATTTGGCTATAAGTACAAAAATTTCAAGTGACTTTTAGTGGTTTATTGTGCAACAGTGTGAATGAGTGTGTTGTGTTTAAGCTCGCATAGTATAAAAGGATACTGTAACACCCGTCGGCTTGCATGCGAGTGGCGAAGGTGACGACGGCGCAGCCCGGCGTCGTCAGTTGGATGCACACCACGTGACCCCACTCGGACATCTTCTCGCACAGCAGCGTGAACGTCGTCGACGGCGGCAGCTAACAGTATGCATCAATCATCATCATCGTATTTTTAATTGCAAAAGCCCTACTAGCATTCAGGAATACTTGCTAGATAAGTGAATCGTACTGTATAATTAAGATTTCCTGATATCTGAATTTGATTATTTTTATTTGACATTTATTTTATTTGGTTTCTTTGTGTTTTTGACTTATTTTATTATTGTTCTTATTTTGTAATGCGTAATATTTTTTTTATTTAATAATTTGAATGCCTCTGTGGTAGAAATAAGTTGGACCCATATATAATAATTTTAAGAACTTTGTTAAAACCTTATATGATGCAAATAAATGTTTTATAACCATTTATAACTCAAGAACGGCTGGACCGATTTTGATGATCTTATGTTGGATTTGTCTCCGGCCCATATAGCAGAATAACTATTAAAATATCGGAAAAGTTCACGCAAAATATGAAGAAAATTCATTTTCTCATACATAGATGTAGCTAATGTTGGCCGATTGACAATTCTACCGACGACGTCCATTGGCAGCCCGCGTCAATGCATGTCAAGGCGGTACGAAGTATGCCGAGTCAACTAGTATATTATAAATATAGGTAGTTTATGTAGGTTTATGAACCGCCTTCTTTTTCATTTTATTTTGTCCTGTCCATCCAAAGGTTGTCAGGAAGAGATCTCTTTTATTTATTACACAAAGCAAATAGTCCAATGGGCGGTCTTATCGCTTAGAAGCGATCTCTTCCAGACCTATTGTACTTACCTTTATTTTTTTGTATTTCTTTATATATTTAATTTTGTTTGGTGTGCAATAAAGAATATATTTATCTATCTGTTAATAAACAACTTTACAACGTTTGAAATAAAACAAATTCCAAATGATTTCATTCATTTAAATGACAAGGATCAATTTGAAACATCAATTTTACTGGCTGTTCCTTTACGACCAAGCCAGGAAAGAGAATGTTATCTATAACTTTGCAACGTCATATTAAAACAAGTGAATCTATAATTGAGATGTATCGGAGTGAAATTGTATTTGAGTTTTGCTCAAATAAATAAATTGAATTGAATTGAGACACAGTCAGCCAGTTCAACGCGACCATAGATACCACAGTAGCTGGTATGAAGCAAACCACTCACTCAATACACTTCAATAATCAGATCCGGTAACAATTTTTAATATATTATTTTATGTTTTAATATTGTACGTCCGAAACTGATAAACTGTGCAAACTTGTACCTAAATATTTAAGACCTTTGTTGTACAACAGTTTAACAATAAAATATTTCTGATTCTGAAGAAAGTCCACTACTGAACATAAGCTTCAGTATCTATATTCCAAATTTCATCGAAATCGTCCTTGCCATTTAGTCGTGAAACGAAACAAACAGAGAGACAGAGTTACTTTAAAATGTATAATATTAATAAGGATAGCACTCAGGGATATGCAATATTCACTCAGGCATTCTATTAATGAAATAATTTATAGAATCGTTTCAGTAGTCTGAGATTTCCCTCACAAACTTACAAACAACAAAGTTTTCTTTTTTATGATATTAGTTTAGATTATGGGAACTGTTGGGTGCAGGCCGCATAAGATTCGTCGCTCTGGAAATCTATGGGAAGGCCTATGTTCAGTACACGTCTTTTGGTTGATATTGTGACGATGATAATGAACCTTCAATACTCACATTACTTAAAATCAGTTTAACAGGTTCGTTGGGAAACATAGATCCCGTATGCCCTGGTCGTAGCTGGGGCCCTTGAATAGGCCCCGGTGGGCCCCAAACGGGCCCCGGTCCAGGGCCACCGGGGGGCCCATAAGGCCCCGCGAACTGGGAGGGGTTCATTCTTGGTCCCGGCTGAACCATCGGCATTGGTAGGCCCATGTTACCCATGTTGCTTGGCGGGCCCATATTTCCCATGTTGCCTGATAGGCCCATGTTTCCCATGTTGCCTGGTGGGCCCATGTTGCCCATGTTACCTGGTGGGCCTATGGGGCCAATATTGCCTGGTGGACCTATAAACAAATAAACATTTTGTATTTTAATACTGGATCATTAATTGATAATCGATTCATTTATAACTAGCTTCCGCCAGCAGCATCGCACGCGTTGTTTGTTAACAAAAAGTAACCTATGTGGTAGTCCAGGTTATAATCTACTTACATACCAAATTTCATCGAAATCGGTTCAGCCGTTACGACGTGATTGAGTAACCAACAAACAAACATGCAAACTTTCACATTTATAATATTAGTGTAATAGACCTCTGTAGGACGCTCACGGTAGGACTAGTCACCAATTTAAGGTTGCGCAGCGAGCTATGGAACGGGCTATGCTTGGAGTTTCTCTGAAGGATAAAATCGGTAACGAGGTTATCCGACAGAGAACCAAGGTCACCGACATAGCTCAGCGGATTAGCAAACTGAAGTGGCAGTGGACTGGCCATATATGCCGGAGAACCGACAACCGTTGGGGTAAACGAGTTCTTGAGAGGAGACCGCGTCTCGGAAAACGTAGTGTGGGGCGCCCCCCTTGGCTAGGTGGAGCGATGACATAAGAAAGGTGGCGGACAGAAACTGGATGAGGAGAGCCGAAGACCGGGCTCAGTGGCGCGTATTGGGAGAGGCAGCAGTGGACTAATGTGGGCTGATGATGATGATGATGAGACCTCTGTGAATAGTTTTTTTAGCATCGTGTACAATTCTAATGTTATTGGTTGGTTATGATCGTCCAGCCAACGCTTTCTCTTTAAATCCCCTTGAGACGTAGGTTACTTTTTATTGACAAGCCACGCGTGAAAAGCCGCGGGCAGAAGCTTGTTACATAAAAAAACTACACAAATATTATTACCCCCGGTAAAGTTTATAGCTCTATGTATGTTTGTGGGGATAAATCTCAAAAACTACTAAAGTAATTCTGAAAATTATTTCAGAGATAGAAAACTAAACTACCCTGTCTGTTTGTAACATTATCACTACTGAACGGCTGGATCGATTTAGATAACATTTGGTATACAACCTTTTTTGTTATGTACGATATTAATTTAAAACACACATCCGGAATCGTATTGACTGATATTAGACGGGGTAGCCGGTAGCTTGAATATTTATCCAGTAATCCATACATTTCCAATAAGCAATAATTAACATAAATCGGCGGCGCCTTTGCGACGATGCCGCTTAGTCAGTTTAACAAGTACTTATCTATTTTCATGATGAATGAATATTATTTGTTTACCTATTTTATACAGGCTGTTTTTTAAAACCAAAATTAAAAGTAACTCTGTCATGCCTGTCTGTTTGTAACGTTGTTTTAACGACAAAGCGGCTGGACCGATTTAGATAACATTTGGTATAGGTATAGAATATAACTTCTATTGAGACATAGGCTACTTTTTATTGACAACGCGTGCGAAGCCGCGGGAAGCTTGTAATAAATGTAGTTACCTTGCGGTCTCATGCCTTGTCCATTCATCATAATCTGCGGGCCGGAGAACGGAGCCGGCCTGAAGTTAGGCTGGAAGGGCGCTCGTTGCTGGAACTGCGGCGTGAAGTTAGCCCTGGGCGGGGCTGCCACTGGCTTCGGCGCCACGTAGGCTGGCGTTTGGACGGGCTTTGGCGGCGTTGGGGTTGGTTTTGGCTTTGGCGGTATTATACTAAAATAAAAATACAATACTTGTAGGCGACCCACGCTGTTCATATATCCATACTAATATTATAAATTACTAGTGGTTCGCCCCGAACTGAGATCTCGCGAGTCTCCCATAAAAACGAAATCATAGGTTTGAATGAAATGTTATTTGGTTAACCTTTTTGGGGTAGAAATTGCAGTTATTGTGGATTTCAGACTTTTTCTTATATTTGTGTCGCTGAAGCTACACCCATAACAAATTTCAGCATTGTGGGGTCACTGGTGTACCCTGTTAATTTCGTCAAAGTTCAGTTTTTATTATAGCTAATAGCTCAAAAACTAAAACGATTAAACTAAAAATAAAAACGGGCTTGAAATGTAATAATGAAAACCTTTCATTATACGCCCCACTTGACCTAAGTCTCATTTTGATTTTTTATACCCCTCTTGAACTCCAATACCTCAACAACCCCCCAACATTTTTAGCTCATTTAGTCACACCAGAATTGTGCCATTACTACCTACCTATATACCAAATTTCACGATGATTGGATTAACGCTTCGAATGTTATCCTCGGACAAACAAACATACATACATAGATACAACGCCGATTTACCAAAATTGATTTGGAGATCTAGCTTCGCTCGATCAATAAATACGAAAGTAACTGTTTGTTTGTTACCTTTTCGCGACTAAACGGTTGAACGGATCGTAATGAAATTTGGCAAGGAGATAGATTATAATCTGGGGAAGGACATAGGCTACTTTTTACCCAACTGTGCAAACAGATGGTAATATTTTTACTGAAAATCCACGCGTGCGAATAATTAAAATTATTAAATTCTTACTTATTTAGATTATTAAAAAGTTACTACGAGCCTTCCAACGACTCCGCTAGTTCAATAATCTCACCCAGTCAATGACCCGACCAGTTAGAACCTACAGTAACGGCAGGGCAGTAAAAACCTACATGCAAGGCACAAAAACTCAAAAATAAAAAACAAAAAATGTTTGTATTTAAAAAAAATATATTATTTATGGTCTCAAAAATATACTCCATCATTATTTGTAGTTTAAATTGCAACCCCTTATATATTTAAGCAAACATGAGATCACAGGGCTGGTGTCTAACTGGGTCAACGCATAAGCATTGCAATCAGCGGGGCAATGCAGCCAGTGTCTTGGCGACACTTCCGTCTGGTAGTGATCTGGAGCAGTTGAACTATCTATAGATCGTTAGCCCGTCTTTAGATAGCTCAATTGTTTCTTATGTATTTAATAGTCATGTAAATAATTGAAGATAATAAATCCAACTATACCTTTTAACCGGCGTACTTTCAGCCTTCTTCGTGAGATCAGTAACATCAGCTTTAACAGCTATAGGATAATTAAACTCCTCAACGCTTTTCACTTGAAACTTCTCGCCAAACCCATTACTGAACCTCATAGAGTGATTCGCTGGTATATCAAAAAACGCTGGATCAATCAAACAGTCTTCGTTATCTAAGAATCGTTTGTAGTGTTTCACAATATTCCTGAGTGGTTTTCCGTATAGACCGAGTCCCTTGCCTATGTTGGTTAGTCCTTTAGGTAAGAGGATGGTGTTCAGGGGGCTAGTATCCATTGCCACTTTTAAACGTTGCCCGTAGAATAGTTGGTTGTTCAACATTGACACCGCCTGGAAAAACAGTTTTAAATTTCAGTTAGTTAAACGTAGTCACTAAATGCGTGAATTAAAATTATTTATTAAGCCTTAAAAGCTAGACAAAACAGTTAAAATGAAATAAAAAAATATATTTTTCCTTTATTTGTGTCACTACACGCATACCAAATTTCAGCACTGTGTGGCCTGTGGATTTCGTCAAAGTTCCGTCATTATTATGGCTAATAAATTAAAAATAAAAACATTTGACGACCTCCGTGGCGCAGTGGGCGAATAGCCGGCTGAGACGCGGGAGGTAGCGGGTTCGATTCCCGCCGCGGAACAAATGTTTGCGTGATCTACAGATATTTGTTCCGTGTCTGGGTGTTTTTCTATATATTATAAGTATGTATTTAGAAAAACAAAGTATATAAGTATTCTATCAGTATCTGGTTCTCATAGTACAAGCACTGCTTAGTTTGAGGCTAGATATAGCTGTGTGAAATGTTCAGCAATATTTATTTATGTTTACCTATACCTATATCAAATGAAAGTTATCCTCGGACATACATACATACATACAACGCCGATTTGCCCGAGTTCATTTGGAGATTTCGCTTCGCTCGATCAAATATGAGTATGGAAGAGTGTACAAACCTGAACAGCTTCTAACGGATGAGTGTACATGACATTCGCGTATCGATTGTTCGCAGTGAAGACGGCACACATCTGCACATTCCCGGCCATCTCCATAACGTCGCGCAGCTCCGCCTTGTCGCATCGGAACTGTAAGTATTGTGACGGACGGTCAACAACGAGGTATACATCTCTCTGTTTAACGGACATTTGGACGTGCTTTATTTGTTAATGTGATTAAAATTGTAAAATGCGCTTTGTGCGGTAGGCGCTACGGCGAGAAACTAATTTGTTTAATACCCAAGATACCCGCACCTAAAACCTGGGCCAAACACCGGTCTGCCCACCAGACAAGTCTAGCGGTAATGCCCACGCCCGACAGTAAAACAGGGCCCTAGGGTCAAACCCAATTACCTCCCCGTCTCAGCGGGGAGCGGATAGAGCACCGCAGACAGGGGCAAAAACCCAACCCTGTATCCCACACGCCGACTTCGCTAACGCGTGAGAAAATGCCTCGACCTACAAAAATTGTGATCATCAAGTTCGCGCTTTTATATTGAAAATCTAGAACATAAGAAGAAAGAAAATATAGTCCATTCTGCTAAATACCGAGCTTTTTATTTGAAATCTGGGTAGGAACTCTACAAGTATTATTCATCATCATCCGCAGCCCTACATCACTGCTGGGCAGGGCACGGAATAGAAACAGAAGTTTAGTACGAGCGAAAACAGTCGTAACCGCATAATAAATGCGCGCGTCAGAGTATCTCCGATCAATTTGTTTGAATTTAGCAATAAGACTGCACCCAACGGCTCCCAGCAACCATTATCAGGTCGTCTTTCCATCTAGTGTGGGCCATTCTACACTGGAAAAGAAAATAAAAGTACGTAATAAAACAATAAATTATAAGAAAACGTGGCCAGTCAGTCTAGGCTTTACTAGATGATTCATTCAAAACACTTTTTAGTTGTGAAATATTATAATTAAGTTTGTGTTATTGTAATGTGTTAAATAAATGCGTTATTTTATTTAAATTGGTGTTCATTAATTTATCCCAAATCTAGCTCGTAACAATTTGTAACTGAACAGTAATAGTAAACTGAATACAAGCCAATTGCTGGACAGGAACTGATGAAGTACTTACATTAGAGACATGGACCCATTTGTCTAGAGGCGGCGTGATGCCCAAAGACCTCAGGTATTGAAGCTTCAACCCATACATGCCTTGGGGATCCACCTCCCATGAGTCCAAGTCTGGCTTCCATGGTTTTCTGAAAACAGCAACTTTGTATGAGCTAGACAATCCTGCTGTGGTGTATGTACACCCTAATATTTTATTTTGAATTTGTATTAATTTATTTTGTTTGTAATTAACTGAATTTATTTGTCTTTAGCTTTATTTATTTTAAATTTTATTTTAATTAATTTTAGAATAATTAAACTGTAACTAGAATGGCAACCATTATTCAAATTCAAATTCGTTTATTTACACTTAAATATAACTTTACAGAATTAATCTTATACGCTATATCTAAAACTACTACAAGAAAAAATATACAAATTATAATATACTTACCTACATTCATTATGAAACTTAGGTAGATATTTTAGGTTAAAAAGATACACAAAAAACACAACAGATATACTAATACAATAGGCACTTAAAATAACTAACATAACTAATTAAAAAAATATAAAAATAAAATTATAAAATAAAAAAATATAATAAAATTATGTAAGCATTAATATTGATTAATGCTTACATAATTTTATTATATACAGATATATAGACGTATATATCCATATATGGTTAGTAATTGTACTAACCATATATGGATATATACGTCTTAAATAAATACATATATACATAATACAAATAAAGCATGCAGTCGTTTCCTCTTGTCAGCCAAACCCGCTCCGTACATGACGGCCCTGCTGACAGGAGTCTGACACCCGCACCGTACATGACGGCCCTGCTGACAGGAGTCTGACACCCGCACCGTGCATGACGGCCCTGCTGACAGGAGTCTGACACCCGCACCGTACATGACGACCCTGTCGACAGGAGTCTGACACCCGCACCGTACATGACTGCCCTGCTGACAGGAGTCTGACACCCGCACCGTACATGACGACCCTGTCGATAGGAGTCTGACACCCGCACCGTACATGGCGATCCTGCCGACAGGAGTCTGGCACCCGCACCGTACATGGCGACCCTGCCGACAAGAGTCTGACACCCGCAACGGACATGGTGACCCTGCCGACAGGAGTCTGACACCCGCAACGTACATGGTGACCCTGCCGACAGGCGTCTGACACCCGCAACGTACATGGCGACCCTGCCGATAGGAGTCTGACACCCGCAACGTACATGGCGACCCTGCCGATAGGAGTCTGACACCCGCAACGTACATGGTGACCCTGCCGACAGGAGTCTGACACCCGCACCGACATATTAGCGTGCGTGCAAGTCCCGCATTGAGGTGTATTGTGCATTACCCTCTTCTAACCTGACCGCAGCCATCCTAACTCCTTGAAATAACGAAGTAGACCACCCTACTGAGGGTTATAATAAATTTATACTTTGAAAAACTTACTTGCTAGCTTCCGACGTCTCGGATTGCGCCTCGGAATCCGATTCCAAACTCACAACTGCAAAAATGAAGCATATTTTAAAACTAAAACAGTTGAGTCACTCTATTTCAGGGTCCACAGATATTTGTTCCATGTTTTGGTATTTTTCTATATATTTTATTTAAGTAAGTATTTACAAAAAAAATGTATAGTAAATGTATAAAAGTATTCTATCACTTATCTGATTACCATAGTACAAGTTTTGCTTTGTTTGGGGCTAGATAGCGCCGTGTGAATTGTCCAGCATTATTTATTTGTTCTTATCACTAATACCTTAGATCCCTTTAGACCCTGTTAAGTTATAAGGGGTCTAAAGGGGTCCTCCGAGCAAACAAGTATACAATGCAAAACGTCAAGAAAGATATGTGTAGATGTAGGTGTTATGTATATTGTGCAGTACCTATATATGTAGAAACATGTACAACATGTATGCAAACATTTATTTGGAGGCGGGAATCGAACCCACAACCTCCTGCGTCTCAGCAGGCTCCACATCACACCCTCCACCGCGCCACGTGAGCAATGCACACCGGAGGCGGGGCGGCGCGGAGCGGTCTCTAACACCGCACTGCCCTGCACATTTGATGTGTGGAGCACATAATTTCATCATACTATTTCTAAAGTTCTAAGATTTTTAAAACCATCTCAATAACTTTCAAGCCTAGACGAGATTGGAACCCGCAACCTTCCTCTTTATACGAGGATGCACTGCCAATTGTGCTACAGGCTCTTGTCACATCAGGCTCGAACTTAAGCGAAGTGTCCATTGGCAAGTAACTTCCACAATTTCTTACAGAAGTCAATTGAAAACTGTTTCCACTGACTGCAATTTCTCTATAATGCAAGTCGCTTGTAGAAATTAACTTCCTGCAAGATCTTGTAGTACCGTTTCGACACAAGTTGCATACAAATTACTTGAGCAAGAGTGGTCAAACAAGATGCTTAGCTCCAGAAAGATACGAGCTGCGTCTATTGTGTTGTTAAAACATAAAAATAAAAAAAAACTTAAGATGTGGGTAAAAGGTGGTTCAAAGCCAATTATGAAGAGAACACCGAAGCGAAGATCTCGTACAATTAAAAAACTTCTTACGAATGACTGGAGGAACCTTCAATATTGAATTCTGCGAAACGCTCTAACGCAACGTTGTTCTTATATTTATTTTTATAATCCTTGCATGTTGTGTCCCACAATTGGGGATTAGTCTCGTATAAAGATATTTAGTACATTGACAAGAAATGTCGCGTTGCTTATTTCTAATATTATTTTATTTTTATAGTGTTGTCTGAATCTCAAAAAGTTTCAAGCCTAGATGGGATTTCTAAAAATACCCAAAAAAATTACTACAGCTAAAAGGCATACCAGTCATCTCCAAAGTTAGCTTATTGCCTGCTACTTCTTTATCTTTTAATTTCTCTATGCTTTCTTTGCATTCCTTCTCAGTTTGGTAAGACAGCTTGATCGCACCTTGGCCAGTCTGGTCATTCTTTATCATTTCTATTTCATCCACTGGTCCACACTAAAAACAGATCAGGTATATATTAGTAAAAACCTGATTTTACTTAGAAAACTTTCGTGATTGTTTTCAATCATTACTATAAATACGGGATTTATCACGTACCGTAGATCCTGATTCGACGCATACGTACGCAAACATACGTTTCGTCAAAGCCCGGGGGGGACAAAGCGAGAGAGAAGTTCTTCGTTCCTCGCAATATCCGAGAGGCGATAGAAATAAGTTGTGTGCCGAACTTTAACATAGATAGGGGATGGGTTCTACAGCCAGCCTGAAGGCCATGTCTTCATGATGCAAGCGACAGAAGAGTCAGTGAACCTGTTAGTGTTGTGTGTTTGCCTGTACCGAGAACTACCGAAGAGAGCAGCAGTGATGATAATGATGATGACGCAGCCTGTCAACACGCTGGGTCATCGTTGATGCAGTCCCCACCACCGCGCCCGTCTACTCGCGCGCAGAGGGCTGCGGCGCGTAGTGCAAGGCGGGGCGAGACGTTATTCGGAGCGGATAAAACTCACCCTGGTGAAGGTTCACGAATTGAACCAAAACATTGTCGATCGAAACACCGATAAGACGGTACGTGATAAATCCCGTATTTATAATAATAACCTGATTTTAGTTAGTTCAGTTTAGGAGTCTTGAAATAATTCAGTGTTAATAAATTGTATAGTTTATGAGTGGATATAGAAACACTAGCATCCGTCTGCAACTAACGAGCTAGCTAATTTATATGCAAGATTTTTTTTATAAACTAGCTAGACTAGGTCTGGTCTTACCATGTATGCTTTTTTTTTTAATTACAGAATTAACATCAATTGATATCAATGTAAACAAACTCATAGCTAACGCTTATTGCCAATATAGATTCAAATTTTATAGACAACTTTTTAGAAATTAGTCACTTAGAGAGAATGATTAAATACACAATATTGTACTTATGTATTTATTATTTTTAAGGAATTTAGTAGGAATTTACTCTTATTTAATTGGTGTAAAGTAAACCTTCGCTTACCTCTGTGTCAATATAATTTTTGATGTCCATAAAACTCCAACTATTTGGTAGATTTGACACAGTAAGGCAGTACTCTACATCTTCCTTCCCAATCTCCGAAGATGTGTCTATGCTTAGATCTGTTTCTGATGTAACCTTGGGGGAAACCTTGTTACTTGTTTTCATACCCCTGTGAATTTTAGGTTTACATACTTTATGTTTGCGCTTCAGTGGTTGACACCTTTTACGTTTCAGAGGATTTACTAGTGTTGGCGCTTCGGTTACATTTTCTGTTTCACTTTCTGATTTTATAGGGTTGTCAAGGGCTTGTATTTTTTTTGCAGATATTATAGTATTTTCTGAAGTTTCTGTTTTATTTTGCTCAGTATTATCATTTTCTTCTTTTATTTTTATTTCATCATTTAATATTTCTGCTGGCTCATCACTTTGGTGTGGCGCACCTACTTGCTCAAATTTACACATACCAACTCCAGTTTCCATTATTGCAGGGTGAATTACATTTGCACTATCCAGATGGGCCTCTAACATATTAGTAAAAGTAATTGTATCACCACTCTCAGTAGGAAAGCTTGCTTCTTCATTGCCATTTTCATTTTGTTTATCCTCCTCTGGTGCAATTTTTGTACTGTCTAGTTTGGTAACTACTTCAGACTCAATTTTAATGTTCATTGTTGCAAATTCAGTATCTGTCATTGTATCTAGAATGAAGTGTTCATAGTAATATGAATTGATTATGCAATAAATGTATGCCAAAAAAAAAGAAAGATGTTTATTGGTTCCCACTGACATCATAATTAAATACATAAATCAAAATAAATAAAAAACTTATCAGGCACTTAACAAAAATGTATGCAGCTAGGTAGCCCACCCACCCATTCTATTTGTTATTTGTATTTATGTTTATGTGGAAAATTGGACTCAGGGTATTCAGAAACCTCTGTGGGCATTTCCTATTCAGGAGCCGTATTTCTAAACGGGGATACAAGATAGTTTACATTTATGAAAGAAAATATTTTGAATTACATGCTGACTGACTGACGATGATCCTATAATGCTATGCTAGAATTAGTAAATGTAGACATTAGGTGTACCTATTCAAAGATTTCAAGAATTAGGATAGCATAGTTTACAGCATACTTACAGATGAAGAAGAGATACAGATTACAAAGAGAATACAAACAGTAAAGATAAAAGTGACAAACGCTTGTTTATATCGGAGAGTTAGAGTACAAACAAATAAAAACGAACTAAAACAAACGCTAGGTAGGTACGCTACGCTAGCTACATAGTAAAGTTCAGTCAGCCGTCATTAATACTTCTGTGTCAGACAGACCACTGAGACCACTATTATAGATGTAATATGTACGTGACGTACACGTACACACAACGAGCCAAGAGGGCTTTTCACAGCCATGTTTTTAGAACTGATAATAGATGGCGCTGCTCCATCAAGCACTAGGAATGGAACATTTCACGAGTAGCATGTGTAAAATCGTATGTCACACCTGTTATTTTCATTCGCTTATCCTGTTAAAACTCATTCAAATGATATCACTTTCGGTATTCATCGTATATCGGTTGTTGCCATTCGGGCCTGCTACAAATCACAGTCGTTCGCATTTCTTCGGAATTCATCAGGCGTTTTCGTTGCCCATGAATTATTAAAATGTAAAATAGCATTAGCAAGAATAACGAGTGTAATATTACGGCATACTGAAAAATCATTGCCTGTGATTTTTCACATGTGAAATAGCAGTGATAAAAAATAATCATTTGATCATAAGAAAATGATGTAAAATAGAAATCATTTCCATGTCATGCACTTGCGTGTTTTGTTTATGTCCAAAAGAAAAGTGAATTGTCAATGTCAATTGCCGTATCAATCAAAACCTGAAAACAAAACCTTATTTATAATTGCTTACAAAGACGAGGGTATCTAGAGAAGAGATGACTAAATCGTGCGTTGTCTCATAATGCGAAAACAACGGCAGACACCGTTTTCTTATGGATAGAGTTCGCAAAACGAAATTAATAGGTACAAGCAATTAAACATGTAAACCCTAGTTCGTACGGATTGAAGTCTTCTTTAATATGTTCAGCTCACGTTCGTGTAACTGATTTATCTGTGGCACCATCATATTGGAATAATTACCGTAAGTTATTTTAGCGATATTTTACGTACTTATCTACCTAGGTACGTATATACTTGTCATATTTCCTCCTAAATGTTATTTGTTTTTAAAAGATACTGCCAGAAGAATTTATTGAATTTGAATTGAATAAAACTGCTATATCTTCAGTGTTCAGGAACAAAGCTTCTCCAAAACAACCATCAACATCCATTCAAGATGTGACAGTCTATTGAATAATCAGATTCCACACAGGTCTAAAAAATAATACTATCTCAAAATAACATTGATTGCCACACACAAGACGAAACAAAAACGGAGTGAAAAACGGATGTTCTCTAGAAATGTTGACGTTGTCTTTGCGACTGTGACAGTTCGTCAAGTTTAGAAATATATTTTTCAGCGGAGTATGTCTCGGCTGCTTGTTTAGACGGCGCCATCTATTACACTAGTCAGAACTACTTTTTTTATCGAGAATGAAAAGCTCTTATTGTCACGTTGCCACACTGCCAACTGGGTTCCGTCAAATGTAGCTAACTTCACCTCAAAAAGGCACAGACTGCACCGCCAAGTTAAATTTTTTTTTATTGTTTTGGCTTGGAGCATTGTTAGTCCTTGCGCCATGTCTCTATTGTGATTGTCCTTATGTTTTCGTTTTATCACTCAATTTCACATTGTTCACCACGTACTGTTGTTTTTATATTTTTAGGTCAGATGAATGAAACTGATACCTAAGTAGGTACTGACAATGGGTTATGAAACTAATATATTTTAAATTATTTTGAATTGACCACAAAGCATCCGAGCTTTGTGACTATTCCGAATATGTATGAATCCTTAACGGAAAACTATGTAAACTTGTACTAACTATTGATTTATGACTAGCTTGCGCCCGCGGCTTCGTATGCGTGGTTTACCCATTCAAAGTAGCTTATGTGTTAATCCAGGTTTCAGGCACGTACATACCAAATTTCATCGAAATCGATTCAGCCGTTACGACGTAATTGAGTAACAAACAAACCAACAAAAAATAAACAAATATCCAAACTTTCTCATTTATAATATTAGTGTGATCTTTGTTGTACAACAGTTTCACAATAAAATATTGTGAACCTTGTCTGCATTTTCCAAACCATTGATTGGTTGAGGTGTATAAGACCCATGATGGGACGGACGGAAAAGCGTCGTCGGTGATGTGTTTGGCCACTTACGGCATTAATCGCGGCAAGGCATGTAGAATGAGCAGGGGTGTAGTGTAGCCGCGTGGTAATGTAAGAACACGTGCAAATAACCTGGGTTATTGGTGGGTGTCTTTGAAGGAAGTGTGAAAATAACATCAATCGCTAACAAACAATCACATCCTGTTATTTAGTGATCATCCTATTTAAGATGCGAACGCATCAAGCAATCAAGAAAATAATACTTATGCTAAATTCAGCATTCATATACCAATACCAACGTCTTTTTCAAAAACTTTGTTTACATTAACAGTTTATCAAAGCCTTTCTTACAGAACAAACATCGTTTAGTAGATACTAAAGGGAGTAAAGACTAGAAAAAATGGCTTCTTCAGAATCTATAGATGCTCCAAACTCATGGTGCAGAGTGTGCCTAGCGGTCGACGTGAGAATGCATTGGATTAGAAACACCCGTCTTCTAGAGGTATATGAGAAACTTTCAAGCACAAGGGTATGTACCTACCTATGCTGTTCGGTATGTGTTTTTCCTTGAGTTAATGTTATTTTGTCATTGGTAATTATTTAAGTAGGGACATAATTAAGTAGGTACCTATATTATACACGTTTTTTTTAAATTGTATTAAACCTCTTATAATATGAAATGTAACAATTGTGTTCAAATTAGACTTATTCGCGAACTGGAATGCCATAAAACCTTCTGATATTTTTAATTAGCAAAATAAAATAATATTAATCAATTTTTTCGCCGATGAATAGAATAGAATAGAATAGAAAAACGTTTATTTTGCATCACAAGTGTACAATGGCTTAGAAAAATGGGTATAAATTAATGAACAAATTAATGAAGAGAATTTTTTTGAAAGGGAATGGTGATTTCTCAAACCTGAATTGTATTCCGGTGCATTCTGTTCCATTTCAAGCACTGCCTACATTCATAGTGTAAGCCTACCTGTGTTTTATGATTATATAGGTAGGTACTTACCTACTTATATAAAAAATTAAGCACTTAGAACAATATAAGCTTCAGTATACTCGTAGTGATTTAATGACAATAATTTGAAAAATTAAAAAAATATTTTTTCTGACTCAAAAACATTTTGTAACAGATGTCCTATGAAGTCTCTGAATTCTGAGCAGTCTGTGAACCTAAGTGTGTTTGTGTGTGTGTGTGCAAGAGTGAATGTCTGGTATTTATGTTATTAAATACATCAATATTTATTGTTATTTTCCTTACTTATGTTAAAATAAAATTATCATTGTTCCAGTTGAATGCAGAAGATGGAAGGCCGCACACAATATGCTACATCTGCTATGCACAGCTGCAAAGGTGCTGCAGATTCTCTGACATGTGTCAGAAATCTGAACAATTGCAGAGAGAGCATTTACTCTCCGACACTAAGGTTAATTGTCATTCACATTATGTACCAAATAAGCATGAAATGTCTAAGCCAATATAATTTTAGTTAATTAATTAAATTGGCATGTTTGCGGGTAGGATAGTCAACCAACACCAATTTTTCTGACTGAAACTAGCCTGCAAAGATTATATATATATACAGGGTGTCCCAGAACTCAACGTCAAGCCGAAACGGGGTGACAGGATTGATCATAACTATCACGAGAAAAATCTGAAAAAAGATCTATCCCATGCAGTTTGAAAATTATGGGCATTTTAAGAAAAACCTAGAAATTTGATCAAACTGTACCATTTTTCGGTTATTGTGGTTATTCTTTTTATTTTTGTTCATTTGAACTTTGGAGACGTAATTCTAAATAACATTTCTAGAATCCCAATAAAAAATAATGACACAATTGCCTCAAGTTTCCGAGAATTGAGACTATTTGTTAAACTACGAATTTAAAATTTTCAAGATTCGTCGACTTTGACAGGCCCTCCTTTAAAAAAAATGTACTAGAGTGCCTTGGCAAGTAGCATTAAAAGTTGGCGCATATAATCAGAATTCTAAAATGATATAATACTTGTTAGTTCCATACAATAAAAAAGAGTAAAAAAATTAAAACCTCAAGTAACCCGATTTTTGCTATCTCAGTTAAAATGTTTTTGATTCGCACAAGCTCTAGGTAGGTTCTTAATTTTAAGGAAAAATTATGATTTACAAAGGCTCATCGTATTTTGCAAAGAGCCGAAATGCATCCGTTTCACGTACAACGAGATCAAAGTCTTCTACTTCGAGATTATCAGGAAAGGATTTCTTTTTGTAGAACAATGCTACAGAGGCATAATGAGAATCCCCAATTCATCCAAAAAATTATCTGGTCAGATGAATCGACATTTAAAAAAGATGGTTACATAAACTTGCACAATTATCACGAGTGGCATGTGGAGAATCCACATTTACTAGGGGTGATCCAAAAGTAGTTATAATCAGTTATTTCTAGTGCACACAAAAATACAAAAAAATATCAGTCACTTGCTCAGTTACCCACTAGTTCAGGAAAAAAAAATCATATAAATAGGCCACGATTCCCGGGAGCTACATTCATTTGAATACGGACTGTCAAGGAGTGAACATAAAAATGGAAAAACACGAAATCAGAGCTGTCATTAAATACCTCTGCTTGAAAAAAATGTGTACCAAAGACATACACAGCGACTTGGTGGAAACATTAAGGGACTCTTCTCCTCCATATTCCACAGTTGCACGCTGGGCTAAGGAGTTTAAGCTGGGAAGAACATCGACAGAAGACGAACACCGCGAAGGACGCCCATCGACGTCCCTCACTGAAGAAAATGTGAAAAAAGTTGAAGAAGTTGTATTGGAAGATCGAAGAGTGACTATCAGGCATGTAGCTGAGGTCACAGGGATCTCATATGGCAGCATTCAAAGAATCCTTGCGAACGAATTGCATATGAGAAAGGTCTCCGCGCGTTGGGTACCGAAAATGTTAAACGACGAGCAAAAGAAGAAACGAGTCGACATGTCAAGAGCAAATCTCGAAAAGTTTCAGGCAGACAAAGATAATTTTTTGTCACGTTTTGTGACATGGACAAACAACAATCGATGACATGGAAACGATCCGATGAACCGACGCCGAAGAAATTCAAAGTGTCAAGCTCAGCAGGGAAGGTTATGGCGTCTGTTTTTTGGGACGCTAAAGGAATAATCATGGTGGACTACTTGGAAAAGGGGGCCACTATTACAGGCTCCTACTATGCAGAACAAATAAGAAGATTGCGGGAGGCTATTAAGGAGAAAAGGCGAGTCAAACTGCGGGCTGGAGTGCTGTTCCATCAAGACAACGCACCGGTTCACAAAGCTGCAATTGCCATGGCTGCCATTCAGGAAGTGGGCTTTTAGCTGGTGGAACACCCCCCCTATTCACCAGATCTAGCCCCCAGTGACTTCTATCTCTTTCCACGACTCAAGGAACACATCCGAGGCAAGAAATTTGACGATGATAGCGACGTGATGGCCGCGGTTGAGGACTTTTTTGAGAGTCAAGATAAAGATTTTTTTTCTAAGGGAATTTTAGGTTTAGAAAAGAGATGGACTAAATGTATAGACTTGCTAGGAGACTATGTTGAGAAATAAATTTATTTTTTTATTTTATTCATTGTGTTTATTATTGATTATCATTACTTTTGGATCACCCCTCGTAATGCGAGAAGATAAATCCCAGTATCGTTTTAAAGTAAACCTGTGGACCGGAATTTTAAACGGTAAAATTATTGGGCCTATTGAACTGCCCAAGAACTTGAATGGAACTAATTACCACATTTTTTAAGAGAAGATTTACCAACCCTGTTAGAGGACGTACCACTAGCAGATCTTCGCTACATGTGGTTTCAACAAGATGGCTGCCCAGCGCATTTCGCAGTGCAAGTAAGAGATTTCCTTGACCAGGAATATCCGGTAAGTTGGATTGGGCGTTCAGGCACTGTCTCGTGGCCCGCCCGTTCACCAGATTTAAATCCCCTGGATTTTTTCTATTGGGGAGTTCTCAAAGAAAAAGTTTACTCAAAGCCCATTGAGAACGTAGCCGACCTGCGTGAACGCATTTCTCAAGCAGCTGAGGAGATCAACTCTCGAAGATATGCCCGACTAATAAGTAGATCTTTTTTAAGAAGATGTAGGGCTTGTATTAAGGCTGATGGTAAACAATTTTTTTTTTTTTTTACAAAATTGAACATTTATTGTAATAATAAATCAAGATCAAGATTTTTCATTATTTTACTAATTTTACTAACTTTTATTCACTTTGGTAAAAGTGGCGTCACTATTTGTCTCGCTCACTCATGGCAAACATACCCACTATCCATCTCTCTCATCATTTTGCCTTAAAATTAAGAACCTACCTAGAGCTTGTGCGAATCAAAAACATTTTAACTGAGATAGCAAAAATCGGGTTACTTGAGGTTTTAATTTTTTTACTCTTTTTTACTGTATGGAACTAACAAGTATTGTATCATTTTAGAATTCTGATTAAATGCGCCAACTTTTAATGCCACTTGCCAAGGCACTCTAGTACATTTTTTTTAAAGGAGGGCCTGTCAAAGTCGACGAATCTTGAAAATTTTAAATTCGTAGTTTAACAAATAGTCTCAATTCTCGGAAACTTGAGGCAATTGTGTCATTATTTTTTATTGGGATTCTAGAAATGTTATTTAGAATTACGTCTCCAAAGTTCAAATGAACAAAAATAAAAAGAATAACCACAATAACCGAAAAATGGTACAGTTTGATCAAATTTCTAGGTTTTTCTTAAAATGCCCATAATTTTCAAACTGCATGGGATAGATCTTTTTTCAGATTTTTCTCGTGATGGTTATGATCAATCCTGTCACCCCGTTTCGGCTTGACGTTGAGTTCTGGGACACCCTGTATATATATATATATATATATATATATATATATAAATATAAGTAGTTGTTGTAAGCTTAGAAATGTCTCGCTAATTTGGTCCTTTGCTTGAATGAAACAAGAAAATTTGCATTTTAGAGTTAATCTGTAAACAAAGGAATTGCTGCCATTTTCGTATTGCTGCTTATTTTATTTGACCGTAACAAAACATCATTCTCCCATTCTATTTAGGTACTACATCCACATACAATTTTTGTTTGTTAACAGGCTGAGAGAATAGTACCACCAACAGCAATCTCCCATAACCTGGATGTGACTGCTTTACCAATTACGTCAATAAATGATTATCCAAACCAAGGATATGCTGGAGTTAAAGTCAAAGAAGAACTGCTAATCAAAGATGAAATCGAAGCTATAGAAGAACCCATTGACATAGAGGAGAGTACATTTGTTGAAGATATCAGAATCGATAATATAATATACTCACGATCCTCAGTAAAGGTAAACACTGATTAAAATGGCGTATGATGATGATGAATGACAGGATGATGACAGTTGTATCCCATCACACTAATATTATAAATACTGTTACGAGCTGAGGGTTCGGGATAAAATAATGGGAATCGATTTCACCAAAATAACACTTTTATGCAGCACTAAACGATGAATACACGAACTTGGTCACACGTATCACAACACACTAATTCACACCACTGGTGCACCACTTATAGTCACCGAAATGTTCGCACGTATAGCCCAATCCAGACTGACTCGCGAACAACTACCGTTCACGCGAGACCCCTCCCCACGTCAGTTCTCCAGGGCCTCGCTGAGACTCACTCACTGACTCTCTGAGACTGACTGAGACTAACTGTCCGGCCATCTCTCCGGCCTATTTATATCGCACACATTTCGATTGTTCGAGAACGATGTCGATTCTTCCAGGAAAGGGGCGGTCCCTCGACACAATGGCCACTCCCCATTCTGCGAAACCACAAACAATAGCAACAATAACACAGCAAGACAAAAGCGTTCGAGAAGGTTCGATTATTACTCATTGTTTAACAGCCTCGGCGTAACACTGCCCCCTCCTAAAACATGCTCGTCCCGAGCATTATTAGCCCCATATCGCGGCAGCCGATCAACACGAACAATTTTAGGCGCACCTCGCGCTGAAGATGTAGCAACTAGAGGAGCCACATTGCCGTCTCCAGTACTTCAGGACACCCAGAGTCCCTTTCTCATCAGCGATCCCAATTCCAGCCTCCAAAACACGGCTCTCATGATTTCTATCTGTTTTTCACTTCCTGGAATTCCTTTCCAGATGAACCGAACACTTCCCTCATCAGTCGAGCACGCTCTTATGGCCAACGTCGCTGATCTTCCTGTTGACGACGCTGCTCTTCTTTATCCTGACGTCGCTGTTCCTCTTGCAACCGAGTCTGCTCCACCTGTTCATGTCGCTGTTCCTTCTGCAACCGAGCTTGCTCTTCCTGCTGATGACGCTTCTCTTCTTAATGCTGACGGCGTTGTTCCTCCTGCAACCGAGCCTGCTCTTCCTGGTGACAACACTTCTCTTCTTTATGCTGACGGCGTTGTTCCTCCTGCAACTGAGCCTGCTCTTCCTGTTGACGACGCTGCTCTTTATCCTGACGACGCTGTTCAAGAAGAACAGCGTCGTCAGGACGCTTTTCTCTTACTAATTCTGACGGCGTTGTTCCTCCTGCAACCGAGCCTGCTCTTCTTGCTGACGACGGTGCTCTTCCTTATCCTGACGTCGCTGTTCTGCCTGCAACCGAGCCTGCTCTTCTTGCTGACGACGCTGCTCTTCCTTATCCTGACGTCGCTGTTCTTCCTGCAACCGAGCCTGCTCTTCTTGCTGACGACGCTGCGCTTCCTGTTGACGACAAAGCATTGCCATAATAGCAGCAAGATCGCCTGTCACAGGGAGCTTGCCCCACTGATGATGATGATGGTACTCCAAATGATTCGGCGGCGGCTGATTCCGTCTCCATCGGTTGACGACTCTGCCGAGCTTCTTGAACCGGAGACTCCCCAAACCGCCTTTCATCCATTTCCTGTTGTCGTTGACCTCTCGTCCTGACACCGTCCACGTTATCCATTGGTAGAACCGGCATTATTTTATCCCACTTCTGACACCAAATTGTTACGAGCTGAGGGTTCGGAATAAAATAATGGGAATCGATTTCACCAAAATAACACTTTTATGCAGCACTAAACGATGAATACACGAACTTGGTCACACGTATCACAACACACTAATTCACACCACTGGTGCACCACTTATAGTCACCGAAATGTTCGCACGTATAGCCCAATCCAGACTGACTCGCGAGCAACTACCGTTCACACGAGACCCCTCCCCACGTCAGTCCTCCAGGGCCTCGCTGAGACTCACTCACTGACTCTCTGAGACTGACTGAGACTAACTGTCCGGCCATCTCTCCGGCCTATTTATATCGCACACATTTCGATTGTTCGAGAACGATGTCGATCCTTCCAGGAAAGGGTCGGTCCCTCGACACAATGGCCACTCCCCATTCTGCTAAACTACAAACAATAGCAACAATAACACAGCAAGACAAAAGCGTTCGAGAAGGTTCGATTATTACTCATTGTTTAACAGCCTCGGCGTAACAATACGACAGTTTGGATGTTTGTTTGTTACTCAATCACGTCATAACGGCTTAACCGATTTCAATGAAATTTAGTATGTACGTAGATTATAACCTGGATTAACACATATGCTACTTTTAATCCCATAAATTAGGTCCCATGTGATAAAAAAGGGGTGTCAAGTCAAGTTGCAACGGCGAGTTTAGCCTTACTTCTAAGTTACCTACACATTTTCTAGTGTAACGCGTACGAAGTCGCGGGCAACATCTGGTGTTATATAAATTATTGTCCAAACAAGGTTGCACTTTAATAGGCTTTTACTTAAATTTATTATAGCAGTATCGAAAGTCCCGGGATATCCCGGACCCGTGCCAGATTCGGTTTATAAATTTCCGGGGCTGAGATGGTATCGATACTGCATGCCCTACACGGAAGCCACTGTTACCCCTCGGCTACACTATGCTCCTGCTCATGCTACTCGCATTGCCGCGATTAATGCCGTACATGGCCAAACACATCCCTTCTCGCGCGAGTAATCGCTCCATAGGTAGGTATAGGTACTAGGTTTGAATAGGTAAGTAAGTGTACTAGCACAGAGAAATAATATACTTAGTACGGTATTAGGTTCCTACCTACTCGTCACGTTAATGACTAGTATTAACATACCTAGATTTACCTTATGTTATTTTCCTGTTTTGTTTAAGTACTAAATAAATAAAACTTTCTATACTTAGATACATACCTACCTACGAGACAAACTGTTAACAACCAATATCAACTTTAAAAAATGAGTTAGGTAATAATGTACCTAGATAGTTATGTCTGGTTATACGAAACCAAAATTAGACAGGCCCTAGGTACATAACTTATAAATTAATTCTAAAAATTTTAACGTGGTTTCAATTTGACCACGCATCCGTCGTAGCAAGGTGGCATAATTTTTCCAAATCGCATAACGCTCGTGCTTCCGCTCTGAGCGCTCGAAGCGGTATGAGAGCGCGTGGCGTGAGGCCAGGCTACTCGCGTTCGTGTTGCCGGCCCTTTGACTCGTGCACAAAAACCGACAAAATGTGGAGCGGTTGGGCATGAGCACGAGCAGTAACGTGGCCATATTACGTCCCTGCCCACTTTCCTCGCGCCAAGGCAAGTAATGTGGCTGCTGGGTTATGGGTGGAAGAGGTTCGTAAGTCTCGTAACCTATGCCGACGTTATTTTATCTATCTCTGCTTTTCCCTTACTAGCTGTAAGACATTTTTTTTTATTTCCTAGAACATGTGATATTATTAGGTCTTCCATAAATTATATGTCCTAGGACAATTGTTGGCATGTAAATATTAATGATCAATTAACTGAGATTAAGTATGTTATAAGCTACATGTTATAATCATTTCATAAAAATCATCTAGAAAAAAAATGTCATGAGATAAAACAATAATTAAGTAGTAACATAATAAATTTGAATTAATTAGTGCGAGGCGAGACGTTGTTCGGAGCGGATCTCACTTACCCTGATTGACTCACCTTGACCATAATAAAATATAATTATCTCATTCTATTTAGATACATTCACATTTAATTTTTGTTTGTTATCAGGCTGAGGAAGTAGCACCACCAACAGAAATCACTCATATCCTGGACGTGACTGCAATACCGTTAACGTCAATAATTGATTACTCAAACAAAGGATTCGCTGAAGTGAAAGTCTTCAAAGAAGAACAACTAATTAAAGTAGAAATCGAAGCTAAAGAAGAACCCATTGATATAGAGGAGAGTACATCTGGAGAAGATGTCATGGTTGATGACAATGTAATAAGCTCTGAATGTCCCCCGGTTAAAGTGAACACTGAGGAAAACAATGTATTTGCTTTGTCATTCTGTTGTGATGTGTGCAACAAACAATTTGTAGTTAAAAAAAATCTCGTACAACATATGCTACATCATTTCAGCAAAGAACAGCATGCCTGCAACATGTGCAATAAGACATTTACTACTGGCAGTAACTTAAATAGACACAAGAGAATCCACACTGGAGCAAAGCCATATGCTTGCAACATTTGTAATAAATCATTTACTGACGACAGTAATTTGATTATACACAAAAGAGTCCACACTGGAAAAAAGCCACATGCCTGCAATATTTGTAATAAATCATTTACTGTTGGCAGTAGTTTGATTATACACAAGAGAATCCACACAGGAGAAAAGCCATTCGCTTGCAACATTTGCAATAAATCATTTTCTGACAGCAGTAGTTTAGTTACACACAAGAGAATCCACACAGGAGAAAAGCCATACGCTTGCAACATTTGTAATAAATCATTTACTGTTAGCAGTAGTTTGATTACACACAAGAGAATCCACACAGGAGAAAAGCCATACGCTTGCAACATTTGTAATAAATCATTTACTGACGGCAGTAGTTTTATAAGACACAAGAGAATCCACACAGGAGAAAAGCCATACGCTTGCAACATTTGTAATAAATCATTTGCTTCCGGCAATAATCTGAGTAGACACAAGAAAATCCACACTGGAGACACCTTATGCTTGCAACATTTATAATAAATCATTTTCTGGCAGCAGTAGTTTGATTACACACAAGAGAATCCACTCAGGGGAAAATCCATACGCTTGCAACATTTGTAATAAATCATTTACTTCCGGCAATAATCTGAGTAGACACAAGAGAATCCACACTGGTGACACTATACGCTTGCAACATTTGTAATAAATAATTTGCTTCCAGCAATAATCTGAGTAGACACAAGAAAATCCACACTGGAGACACCGTATGCTTGCAACATTTGTAATAAATCATTTACTAATGGCAGTAGTTTTGATTACATACAAGAAACTCCACACTGGACGGAATCCATAAGCCTGTATGGCTAGGTATCCTGTGCAATATTCTTTCACAGTTAGAAACATGACGTGTACTTTCGTCCATGATGACATTGTTAAGGGCTTTACTCACTAAAGCCGGCGGCCCGCCGCGGGCGCGGCGGCACAAGCTACCGGGTTGTAGACCATCTTGTATTCAGGTCATCAGGTCATTTGTACTAGTATGGCGACTCTTCAGGTGCCTAATTACGTAATGGCAAAAAAGAAATTGGTGGTCATAGGGCTGGTACCGGCGGCCAGTCCTGGATTAGCCTATAAGCTATTTAAGCTATTGCTTAGGGTATCCCGTCTAGGGGGGCACCAGAGACGACCGAGAAAAAAAACGAGCACACGAAACTTAAAGCAATTTCAAAATGCGCGTTTTAAATAGTCGTTGACGTTCGGTTCGGTCGCAATCATGACCTCACTTCCGCTCGCTCGTAGGTGGTTAAAGTATTTTCATTAATCTCTAAGGTTTTATTTTAATTAAGATTAGCCAATTTATAGATTTGAATTAAGTAGGCAATTAAAACAAAACAATTGCGGATTATTTATATTTATGTTTATAACATTCAGTTCATGTACATTCAATCATAAAAGAAGACCAGCTAGGTACGAGTGAGACTCGCGTACCAAGGGTTCCGTATCTGCCTATAATTATGATCTATAAGTTAACTTGTAATCACTTATCGGTAGGTTCACTTATCATTTCCTCTGAATAACTGACACGCTCAACTTTATTTTTTTCTGCCCCTTTTTACGGCCACTCCCCACTAACAAACCGCTAGATTAATCTCTCGATTATCAGAAAGACGTAGGGCGTATACGCTAAGAATGTCTGATACGCTCGAGTATTTCCATGTCACTGTTTTTTTTACATTTTTGATATTTTGTACAAGCTCTCCCCCCCCCCCCCCCCCCACACACACACACAAAAAGGGCATACTTAACATAAACTTTTTTTCGTTTTAGCACCTAATCTTCACAATCCAATAGGTCCCCTTAACGCTTTAGTAACTACCGATTTAGTATCCCCGGCTTCCCTACTATTAGCAGCACCATCTAGTTAAGTAAAAGTAACTCCGAAACAATGCAAAGTTATAAGGCAAATTTCAATTAAACTGTTTTAAACAGAAACTTCACTTTAATGTAAGTACCTACCTATAATATTTCCATTGCTACCTATTTTCTAACAATCTTAATAATTTCAGATTGTGCGCTTTGCAAACTTCGGAGATAACAGGGGGTGGAAAATGGTTATATTTTGGTGTTTTTATTGTTCCGTAGTTATACTAGAAACCCTTATAGTTTCCTTATGTCCATATGTCTGTTTGTCCGACCTACAACCGTTTTATTCGTGGACATTAGTGCTGTTAGGCAATTGTCTCACCGCCGGCGACTAAGCGATTAGGGGAGACAGGGGGAATGCCGTTCACTTAAGGGAAAAACTCATTATTTCTTTTATTAATTGTTTGTTATTAGAAGTATGAAAAAATAACAAAACTATAACTATTTAACTAACAAATTTTCAAACCAAAACGTATTTATTCTACTTATAAACAAAAGTTATATCAGTCTAAAAAAAACAGGTTCGAGCGCCATTACCCCAGGCTTTGGGTAATACCGTTCACCCAAAGGGGTAATGACGCTCAAGCCTGTTTG
The DNA here is from genome assembly GCA_963924445.1 of Philereme transversata. Taxonomy (NCBI): domain Eukaryota; kingdom Metazoa; phylum Arthropoda; class Insecta; order Lepidoptera; family Geometridae; genus Philereme; species Philereme transversata. The sequence continues at coordinate 3,983,218 of OZ004340.1, forward strand.
CATAAAACAAAAGAGATCCATTTTTATCATCACACAAACACACATACATCAACAGCCCATGAACATCGACAGAGCCTCCTCCAAAAGCTGGTAGGTTTTGCCACAAATCAACATTAATCAACTAAACTTAAGAATCACAATTGAGCATTAAATTATTTTTATAAGAAGTAATAATTAATCAGACTTATTTTTAGGCAGATAAATCGCAAATGTATTCCTCTGGAGAATCCCATCCAGAGCACATTGCATGAGACCAACGCCCGCAAGTGGTAGGTACAGCGATACCACAGCTCAATATTTCGTCCAAATTCCTCGCAAAGACGGCATTTGTTGTAATTTTCAGCGTGGACGTCTAAATCATCACGACTATCATCGTTGCAAAGAATTTGGTTTCTTTCATATTCGGACTCGGAAGAACTTTCATGTAAAACTCTGCGTTTATAATATTTATTCTTAATATTGTTACGCCGAGGCTGTTAAACTATGAGTAATAATCGAAACTTCTCGAACGCTTTTGTCTTGCTGTGTTATTGTTGTTATTGTCTGCGGTTGCGCACAATGGGGATTGGTCGTTCTGTCGAAACACCGACCCCTTTCCTGGAACGATCGAGATCGTTCTCGAACAATCGAAATGTGCGCGATATAAATAGGCCGGAGAGATGGCCGGACAGCCAGTTAGTCAGTCTCAGCGAGGCCCTGGAGGACTGACGTGGAGAAAGGTCTCGCGTGAACAGTAGTTGCTCGCGAGTCAGTCTGGATTTGGCTATACGTGCGAACGTTTCGGTGACTTTAAGTGGTGCAACAGGGGTGTGAATTAGTGTGTTGTGATACGTGTGACAAGTTCGTGTATTCATCGTTTTAGTGTTGAATAAAAGTGGTTGGTTAGACCGATTCCCATTATTTTATCCCGAACCCTCAGCTCGTAACAATTTGGTGTCAGAAGTGGGATAAAATAATGCCGGTTCTACCAAAAGATAACGTGGACGGTGTCAGGACGAGAGGTCAACGACAACAGGAAATGAATGAAAGGTGGTTTGGGGTGTCTCCTGTTCAAGAAGCTCGGCAGAGTCGTCAGCCGATAGAGATGGAATCAGCCGCCACCGAACCATTTGGAGCTTATCATCATCACCCGTGGGCCAAGCTCCTGTGACAGGCGATCTTGCTGCTATTATGGCAATGCTTTGTCATCAAGAAGAACAGCGTCGTCAGGATAAAGAAGAGCAGCGTCGTCAACAGGAAGAGCAGGCTCGGTTGCAGGAGGAACAACGCCGTTAGCATTAAGAAGAGAAGCGTCGTTAGCAGGAAGAGCAGGCTCGGTTGCAGAAGGAACAGCGACGTCAACAGGAAGAGCAGGCTCGGTTACAGGAGGAACAACGCCGTCAGCATTAAGAAGAGAAGTGTCGTCAGCAGGAAGAGCAGGCTCGGTTGCAGAAGGAACAGAGACGTGAACAGGTGGAGCAGACTCGGTTGCAAGAGGAACAGCGACGTCAGGATAAAGAAGAGCAGCGTCGTCAACAGGAAGATCAGCGACGTTGGCAAGAAGAGCGGGCTCGACTGATGAGGGAATTGTTCGGTTCATCTGGAAAGAAATTCCAGGAAGTGAAAGAACAGATAGAAATCATGAGAGCCGTGTTTTGGAGGCTGGAATGATGAGGGAATTGTTCGGTTCATCTGGAAAGGAATTCCAGGAAGTGAAAGAACAGATAGAAATCATGAGAGCCGTGTTTTGGAGGCTGGAATTGGGATCGCTGATGAGATAGGGACTCTGGGTGTCCTGAAGTACTGGAGACGGCAATGTGGCTCCTCTAGTTGCTACATCTTCAGCGCGAGGTGCGCCTAAAATTGTTCATGTTGATCGGCTGCCGCGATATGGGGCTAAGAATGCTCAGGACGAGCATGTTTTAGGAGGGGGCAGTGTTACGCCGAGGCTGTTAAACAATGAGTAATAATCGAAACTTCTCGAACGCTTTTGTCTTGCTGTGTTATTGTTGTTATTGTCTGCGGTTGCGCACAATGGGGATTGGTCGTTCTGTCGAAACACCGACCCCTTTCCTGGAACGATCGAGATCGTTCTCGAACAATCGAAATGTGCGCGATATAAATAGCCCGGAGAGATGGCCGGACAGCCAGTTAGTCAGTCTCAGCGAGGCCCTGGAGGACTGACGTGGTGAAGGGTCTCGCGTGAACAGTAGTTGCTCGCGAGTCAGTCTGGATTTGGCTATACGTGCGAACGTTTCGGTGACTTTAAGTGGTGCAACAGTGGTGTGAATTAGTGTGTTGTGATACGTGTGACCAAGTTCGTGTATTCATCGTTTTAGTGTTGAATAAAAGTGTTGTTTTGGTTAGACCGATTCCCATTATTTTATCCCGAACCCTCAGCTCGTAACAATATCCTTGCTAGTTGCTGCACTTTTATGTTGTTTTCTCGCTTAAGTATACCAGTCTTATTCTGTTTTACGCTCTTTTTATTTTATTTTTCTTCTAAAACACTGTTCAGTGGAATCGCTGTTAATACTCGTATGGTCGTATGTTGTTTTCTCTTTCGTAGGCTTGGTTGCGAAGATGGCACAATAGCTAGGCTCGTTACTATAGCTGCAAAAGGTACAGGAGTTTGCCTTTGTTCATTTAAAAGTACCTGGTTAGATGGGCCAGCAACAGATGATTCAAGTTCAGGACACCCAGACTCATTTGACGAACCAGACACAGGAGATTCAAATTGTTAGTGTGGTCGTTTAGGCAATGGTCCAGTCTTGTGGCACGTGGGTTCCTGATCTATTTCCGAGGACTGTTCAACTTCAAGAACGCCATATTTTCGTCTTCATTTTGAAGAGGTTATTCCGAGTTTTAAGTCATCAGCGATTTCGGGGCATATCTGCTAAAAGAAACGCATAAAATCACTAACTGTTTCACAAAATGGCTATTGGGGTAATGCCACTAAAGTGAACGCCATTACCTCAAAAGTCGTTATGTAAAACATTCAAAAACATTTTAAATAAAATCATTACTTTTTCGCAAAATAGAATGTATAATTAAGTACCTAAAATACAAAACGAATAATAATAATAAGTACTAAAATTATGGACTTACCGACAAAAACGTCAAGCTCGAAATTAGATCGGCACGACAGAAAACACAATCACGCACCTCACACTTAGGCGCTGCGAGCGCACTAATTCTACTTGGTCACTGCCTGCACAAGCGTTATATCCCCCGTCCTCCAGCACACGTGTTTTGTTTCTATGCACAGTATTTAGCAAGTTATAGGGGTGAGCGGCATTTCCCCGTGAGCGCCATTCCCCCTGTCTCCCCTAGGGGAGTATATGTATAATAAAATAGTTGATAGCTAGCTATCAACTATTTTCTCGCTCAAGAAACGTACAAAAGATATAGATTCCGTATCAGTAAAAGAGACACGTATATTCATAGTTGATCGCTGGCCGTTCACACTGCCGGCGAGAACTCGCTCTCCAGTATTTTGTTGCAGCGACTATAACGCTCACTCAGCGATATGCGCTCAGCGATGCTCGCTTGGCGGTCAGAACACACGCCGTGAGATGAACCAGAGCGGAACGGAACGCACGCGCCACGCGCTCAGCGAGTGGCGCGAGTATCGCCCGCCGCACAACTATAGGAACCACACACTCGCTTCTCGCTGCTCGCCAACTCGTTTCTAGTTTCTAGCTCTACTCGCTTCTCCGCTCATCGCCGGCGGTGAACAAGAGCCAAAGAAATTGATCGAAGACAAGAGCCTAAAGCTGAAATTTGATATGATGATATGTTTTAGTAACGCCTTGTAGAATAAAACTAAAAACCCTTGTTTCTTTAGGGTATCTCCCCTCTAAAGAAGGGTTTTTTTTACGTACGCACCTTATCGTGTGGAGTGTCGTTGAATATATCTTTGAAAAACATTCAAAGATATTTTTTTGTCCAAGAGTCCGTTTACGATAAAACGTTTTTTGCGACTACTTGCAACCGCCCATTATGCATTTTCTTGTTTCTTATTACGTTGTATCTAGCTTGTAAGGTTTAAATATAGAATTTTAATTAATTCAAAGCTTCTTATTGGCCATTTTCGCAGTAGACTTGTGTAGTCGTCCTCCTCGTCCCTCGACCAATAAATTAATTATAATTACGCTTCATTCTTATTTTGATACGGGTAGCTTATGTGTTTTTAATTAAAGTAAGCATAAATAAATGAGTTGATAAAAACTATGTACTTTTAATTTATTTATAGCGATATTTTGTCGTTTGAGCTAGAGTCTGGCTAACGAAAGTGGATACTGGATTTTTTTGCAAACTTTTTATATGACAACACTAAAGTGTTCCTACCATCGGATATTTACCCTACAAATTGGGGTATTTTAAGCAGAAAGTACTTAGGAACAATTAATTCCAAAAAGGCATTTTTAAAACAAACTTATTTTAAACATTTTATAAAATGAGTTTTAAAATTCGTACGTGTGCTAAAATTGTATTCATCGAAAATAAGTATCGTATGTACGTGTTGGATCATTTCAAGAGCAACACTAAGCCTTAAGTTGGTCTAATAAATAGGTAGCTTAATTAATTAGGTACACTATTTACTAAAGAAAAACTTGGCAATTTTATTTTAAAGAAATTAATTTTCGGCTGTTTTCCGAAAGATTTGGTACATTATCCCGCGCGGTGGCACCAGCAACCCTAGGTAGAGAAGCGCAGACACAGCCGCGCGATTATCTGCATTTCCAGGCACAGGTGTGTGCGTTATCAGCTTGTTACCAGCTGACCGATTCACATCTTTTAAAAATACAGAAATGTACTAAGGATGACAGTGATTTGCAAGATTTAATTAAAATTATAAAGTCCGGTTGGCCGGTGCATAAAAAAATGATAAATAATAATTTGAGCCCTTATTGGAATTACAGAGATGAACTTACTGTTGACTTTGGCATTGTGTGGAAGGGGTCTAGAATAGTGATTCCGACATGCTTGAGACAAGATATGTTAAAAACAATACATACAGGTCACATGGGTTTAGAAAAATGCAAACTAAGAGCACGGGAAAGTATATTTTGGCCTAACATTAATTCACAATTAGACAATTATATAAGCAATTGCCAGGCATGCCTGAACTATAAGAAGCAGAATACTAAGGAACCATTAATAAATCATGAAATACCAGAAGCACCATGGATGAAAATAGGTGCCGATGTATTTCATTTTAGAAATCAGTCTTTTATTTTAGTGGTAGAGTACTTCAGTAAGTTTGTTGAAATTGAAGAATTATACTCTTTACAATCAAAAGAAGTAATCGCAAAGCTAAAGCGAATATTTGTTAGACATGGTATTCCTCAAACAGTGATGACCGATAATGGTCCAGAATTTTCATACAATTATTTTAAGATTTTTTCTGAAGAGTGGAAGTTTTTGCTTAAAACATCTTCTCCTGGATACGCTCAGTCAAATGGGCAAGTTGAGCGTGCCATACAAACAATAAAAAATGAAGAAATCAGATTATGAGGGTTCTGAGTTTAATTTAGCATATTTAGAATATTTAAATACGCCTATTAGTGCAGATATTCCATCTCCTGCCGAATTGTTATACAGTAGAAAATTACGCAGTAAATTACCGAGGTTACCTAGTGCGTTTAATCCTAGATTACATATGAATGTACAAAGCAAGTTAAAAGCTCGTCAAATTATTCAAAAACATTATTTCGATATAGAGGATCACGGCATTTAAAACCATTGACAATAGGTGAAAAAGTAAAAGTAAGGAATAATAATATGTGGGAACCTGGTATTGTTCATGATATTATAGATTCACGATCTTATTTAATTAAAATGCAGACAGGACGTTTGTTGAGACGCAATCGGAAACATATTATTATTGATTCAGTTAATCGTATAGATCCATTACAATCGTACTCATCACGCTATGACGATATTTTGGAGAACAGTATGTACAGTAACAATCATTCGACACAATCTCCACGCAGCTCCGGTATTGCAGTTCAACGACCTGAATCTACTAACTATCATACTCGCTCTGGCAGGGAAGTGAGACCTCCTGATCGGTGGACCTACCCAGTGGTGGTGAGTGCGCGTCGCGGCTATTGAGTCATGTACCTACCGACCTTCTCGTATCTACTTAGATAAATGAAAAGTATGTATGTATAGAGCACTAAATACGTTTGCGACACTCGGAGGTCCGAAAAAAAACCGAAATTATTCAAAGATATTTAATTATAAAAAATATAAAAAGTACATGAAAACTTAATGATAAACTAACGTAGGTGCAACCAATTCGAAGTATGAATTAGAAGTGTGCGTCGCTATGTTGATTTTGCAGTCCTCGGTCGATTGACGTCAATGCTGCGTCGACACACGTGCCACTCGATGCAACTGCAGCGTCGGCGGTCTTCCTCTAGGTACTATACGTAATTCCTCCATCCTCAGAACAGCGACTATTTTAAAACGTTTAGTGAAAATGTCGCTGGAACGTTCCCGGGGTCTATAGAGAGGGGAATATTTGGTGGTTCCATGTTCCTTTTCTCGGCTGGTTTGCGGTTGCTCAGATATCGCCGGACGATGAAAATGAGGGCGAGTACGCCTGTACCTGTTATAACTGCATAGAATGGAATTGTAGTGTGGTACAGTGGATCTGCTTTGAAATCTTCCAATTGTAGGGGTGTTTGTATCGTGATCTTGTCTTGGATGCTATGTAGTCCCTGAAGATTGATTGAGTTGAGGTGAATATGGGTTGGAGAGTCTGCGTACTGTTTCTTGACGTCGTAGGGTATTTTCGTTAATTTAAGAGGGGTGCCTTGGATAGCATCGTTATCGTTAACAATGGTGAATGCTTCGGACTTAAGATGACATCCGGTAGGAATAGTAGTGAGAAAACTTCCTTGAAGCGTAGTGTAGTCGTCTCGATTACAGAAGAGTTGTACTTTCGTTTGGTGAGGGAAGGACAGTATATAGTGTTTATCGTCTAATTTTTCCATAGCTTCTCTCGACAGGGTGACATTAGTGAACTTGCAGGACTCCTGTAGGACTTGATTGGTGATCAGCTCTTTGATGCAGTCTGGTTTGGACCGAACTTGGTTCGTTGTCTCCTTCTCGCAGAGATACCGGTTTTTTATCTTCGGGCATTCTGCCTCTATGTACACGAATGACATCTCGGTAGTTGCTATGAAGGGGAAGGATGGGACGAGAGCCTGTGCATGCCTATTAGGTACTACAGCTAACCTAAATAAATCATACGTATCCTTAGAAACTATCGGGAACTTAAAAACGAATACTATCTGATTTTTAGAATAGTAGTATCCCGGTTTAATAATATCATAATATTCTCTTAATTCTAAGTCTAAAATGTACTCTTTGCCGTAGATGATTTTAATTTTATCAATCATGGCTCCTAAAGTGCTTATATCTATCATAGAATGGTGCGTACTTTCGACACGAATAAAAGCTAAACTATTTTCTATCCTAATTAATTCATTCATAATGTCTGCTATATTTTCGCCCACTATTTCTAATAGTTGAGCAAACTTAGCGTATTTGATTAAATCATGTTCTCTATATGCGTTACTTTTAATTATTTGTTCAATGGTTGTATTAATTTTACTTTGGTTTTCCACTAACTGCACTAATACGTTATTATGTTTTGACATCCATTCCTTACTCAAACTAATATGATTATTGAATTCAGAGGAAATTTTATCCTGATTATTCTTTAGAGTTCGAATTGCTTCATCATATTTTATCGCATCAGCGTGATCTAGGTTTCCACTTATACTTTTAATAACTGAACCTAAGCCATCTACGAGACCTCTCTTGGCTCTGTTGGGCTCTAGAGATTTTAACTGAATGAGAACTTTATCCATTTTTCCAATAAGATAATGAATTTGAATTTCATATAGTGAGTAAGTGTCATTAGTCATTCGCTCTTTATAACTAAGTAATTGAGTGTATAATTTGTTAACATTGTCCTCGATGTCGTTCAACTGTACGTACTGTATGAATGTATGATGGTGGGTAGTTAGTCGCATAAATCCAAGCTTGTACTCGTAAGGTAATAGTCCTGGTCCGTCATCGAGACTCTCAAGTTTGATTTCTTGAGATAGAGTCCTTTGGAGAAGTATTACCAACAGTGTTCTGTAACAAGTTTGCTGCTTTAGGGATACGCTTGAGGCGTGATTTGGCTATAGGACCACGTTTTTTTGAAGTGTATATATGGATTGGTAAGTCTGCTAGTACTGTGTCCTGGGTATAGCGAGCAGCTGTTTTTTGGCGGCTCGCAATCGGATTTTTAATAAATATCTGTTGTTGGGGTGTGTACTCTATTTCTGGTTCCCGTGTTTTATTTCTATTTTCGATCAAAGCCGTACGATCGGCGAGTGAAGAGCTATTAACAATGTTGTAGACCTTTTTCATTTGGTCCCTATGAGTTTGTACATACTGTTGCAATAGTTGTTGGGTTATGTCAATGTCAAGGCAGTCACGAGGGTCGAAATGTCCGGTAAGTAAATCAAAGGGTCTGCATCTCGTAAAACTGTGAATCGAACTATTATACGCTATTAGAGCGTATGGTATAAGATTGATGGTTGGTTCGTCTTTATGTTGTAATTTTAAAATTCTAAGATGTTCGAGAAGAGTCGAATGGAATCGTTCGATATTTCCATTGTCGTTTGGGGAGTGAGCTAATATTCTGTGGTGGTTGATTTTGTGAAGTCTAGTGAATTCCATGAACAGTTGGTTGGTGAACTCTGTACCATTATCAGTAATGATAGTGGAAGGGACACCATGATGGGTACAATAATGCAAAAGAGCTTGTAAGATACTAACGGCCGTCCCATCACGAAGGTGATATGCTTGCCCGTACTTAGTGAATACATCAATGAAGGTTACAAATTTTTCGCTCTGCACTGTAAATAGGTCCATGTGGACTGTTTCAAAGGGTTTGGTAGCAGGAGGTACGACATTAAAGTGCGGTCTAACAGGATTTCTATCGTATTTAGCCTGTCCGCATATGGTGCATTCATTTATAAATTTAGTGATTTGGTCCTTCATCTTAGGCCAATAATATTTTCGAGATAGACTTAGATAGCTCTCATTGATTCCACGATGGTTTGTTTTACCATCATGATAGTGCCGGATTATATCCTGCTGTCGGAGGTAATCTTTAACGTTTTCCAGCTCAGATTTGCATAAAACAAGATTCATAGATGAACTTCTGAATTTATCTTGTAATATAGGTATAATAGAATACATTGCTAAAGGTGGGGTGGTTAGAATAGCTGTTTTAACCTTTGGGTTAACGTACTCCTTAACGGCTTTTACGACATCATCTTCTAGGTTGGTTTCGGATAGTTGGATGCTGGTACGAGTGTGAGTGTCAAAAGGTTTAGTCACTGTCGGTCGTTTTTTAACGTCGTTTACAATTGTGAAGTGAATTTGTCTATGAAATTTATTAAGTGGTTCATCTGTAATAGGTATTTCTAAAATAGGATTCTCGTTACTGGTATGAACCGTTTCAGTGGATGAATTAACTTGGGTTGGTATACATTCGGATGGGTTGCCTAGAAGGGAGTTTAGTTCATCAATCTCCTCTATTAGAGACAATGTTTCGCCAACATGTATTTCGACGCGGGAAAGGGCGTCAGCATTTGTATTAGACTTTCCTTTTTTATACCTAACAGAGAACTGGTACTCACTCATTTTAAGTCGCCACCTAGTGAGGCGTGAATTTGGTTCTTTTAAGTTTACCATCCATTGTAAGGGCTTGTGATCAGTAAGGATTTGAAATTTGCGTCCAAAAAGGTAAGGTCTAAAATACTTCGTAGCCCAGACTATGGCAAGAAGTTCTTTCTCAATAGTGCTGTAGTTCATTTCGCTTTCGTTTAAGGTTCGAGATGCGTAGCAAACTGGTTTATCTGATCCAACTGGACCTTGTGAAAGAATAGCTCCAATTGCTACGTTGGACGCGTCAGTTGTTAGGTTAAAATCTTTTTCGAAATCTGGGTATTGCAATATGGGGTCATTAGTCAGGAGGGTTTTACATTTCTCGAAACAGTTAACATATTCAGTATCCAAGGTGATTTTTCTGCCCTTTTTAAGACACTGAGTGAGGGGTTTCGTGATACGGGCGAAATCCGGTATAAATTTTCGATAATAACCTATTAGACCTAGGAATTGTTTAATTTCCTTCGAAGTTTTAGGGATGGGATACTTCTTAATAGCCATGATCTTATCGGGATTCGGTTTTATGCCGTCTTTGGTGATAATATGCCCAAGGTAAGCTGTCTCAAGTTTCAGAAATTCTGATTTATCCATTTGGATCTTAAAGTTGGATTCTCGCAGTCTCTGAAATACCTTTTCCAGGTTAATTACGTGCTCTTGAAGAGAGGTACTGAATACTATAATATCATTTAGGTACACCAGACAGATTTCATTCTGTAGTCCTCTGAGGACATTATCCATCACTCGTTGAAAAGTGGATGGAGAGTTTTTCAGGCCCATTGGCATCCTAAGAAATTCAAAATGGCCGTGTTCTACGTTGAAAGCTGTTTTTTCAATATCTTGCGCATCCATTTCTACTTGATAGAAGCCACTTGCCAAGTCTAAGGTTGTGAAATATTGACACTTTCCTAGTTTGTCAAGTACGTCGCTAATGTTCGGTATAGGATATTTGTCATCTAGTGTCTTTTCGTTCAGCTTACGAAAGTCAACTACTAGCCGCCATTTTTTTTTCCTGATGCGTCCATCTTTTTGGGAACGACCCAAATTGGTGAGCTCCATGCGGATTCAGATGGTCTAATGATTCCTTGTTCTAACATTTAGCCTATTTGGTTTTTAACTTCTTGACGATGAACGAATGGATATCTATAGCTCCTAGCATGAACCGGAACTTCGTCGGTGGTTCTAATGCGGTGTTTTACTTTATTGGTGAAAGTGAGTGGTTCCCCTTCGATATAAAAAACATCCGAGTAATGAGAACAAAGAGTTATGAGGTTTGCTTTTTCCTCTTCGTTCAGGTGATCAGTCCGTAATCGCGAAATTACATCTTGTTCACGGTTCAACGACTGTTCGGTGCGCGTGCACTCATTATAGAGTTCCGCGTGTGCTGGTTGATCTAGTGAAAATATTATATCATTCGATGTTGGGTTTTCCACTTCTAGATAACCACGATTATTAACTACGGTAGTAATACAGTCATGAATTATACAGTTGCATAGAATTTGTTCTTCTATAAAGACATCGCCATCACAAGTATCGATAGGTACGCGAATTAGCTTGGTAGTATTTGCTGGAACAATGTCTTCGTAAAGGTTAACATTACGCGAATTGTACATTCTGATAGGGTTCGACGCGTGTTTTGTTATGAGTTGTCTTTCTCTTAAATCAATTCGGGCTTCCCAGTTACCTAATAAATCTAAGCCCATCGAAGTAATCGTGAAATCGATAGATAAATAATTTCATATCATCAATATCCCTAAATTCTGAAAAACACGGTAATGTAATAGAATAATTACTTCTGGTAGACGCGTGTATGTTCGTTACTTCAAACGGATCTAAGTTCAGAGGATAGTCAGAAAAATAGTGTTCCACGGCTTCGGGGCTAATGAACGATTGATTGGCTCCTGTGTCTATGAGTAATTTTAATGGTGGATTCGCGATCTGTATGTAAGGTAATTGCCTTTGGGTCTGAAGATTTAATTCTATTTTGGTTTTAGTGACGTTACATCCTCCTGAAAATCCTGCTCTTCGTGGCTTGGTCCTGCTAGTGGTTGAGGATCGTTCAGTAGTTGGTTGTCAGTACTAACGTCATAGCATGGTAACTCATAACTATAACCAGGGGTGACTGCATTGCTATAGTCATAATAGTCGGTGTAGTATTCATACTCGGGTTCAGGAGAGTAATTGTAATATGAGTCGTCATATGTCATACAGTCGTTCATGTTCATTTCCCGAGTCTTAAAATAGTTACTAGGTGGTGGGTTCCCAGATTTACTCCAGTCGTGTCCTGTTATCATCCTAGTGGGAGGTAACACCTTAGGGGTGAAATGTTGAATACCGCTCATAGGTTTAGGGGGTTGGTTATAGTGATTCGGGGTACTGTGTCGTGGCTGTAATCTAAACATATTACTGCGGGGGTGGTAGTTAGGCGGTGGTGCAGAGAACATTCTCTGTGTATTTGTTACCATCCGCTGGTTGGGTTCAGCGAATTTAAAAGGCTGAGGTGGGGGCCTCATGGGTCGTTGGCCTGTAGGTGTAGGCCAATTCGGCACTGGTGTTGGGAGAGACAGGCGTGGTGGGTTAAATCCTGTCGGTGACATGTAGGGGGGCAACATAGTGGCAACCTTAGGGGTCGTATAGGTTCTAGAAGGTTCGCTACGTTGATGTGTGTACATAATGTTCAATTCTTCCTGCACGTATTCTAGGGCTTTTTCTATAGTAGCGGGGCGCATGCAACGTATACGGGACCCAAGGGGTTCCTTTAAACCTCGTATATATCCTTGCATAGTTACATTTCTATAAAGTTCGCGTTTTGCTTCTATAGTCGTGGGTATATTCTCATGTAAAGTCACATACGTCATTATTGTACTGAATAAGGTTTGACAATAATCATAAAATTCTTGAGGAGTTCTACTACCCTGTGAAGCCAATGAAAGGTCGTTGTACAAGGCTGTCTCATCACGTTGATCTGAGAAATTATTGATCAAGGCAGTTCGAATGCCTAGCCAGTTTTCGGGTATCCCGTTCGAGTTAATAGTGCTAGCAGCGCTACCCTTGATTTTATTTAAGATGCCATTCAACAGACATAAGTTGCCTAATTCGTTACCAGATCCTGTTTTTAAATACTCTACAGCTAGTTGGTCACATATTTTAATTAATCTGGTTAGAACGTTAGGGTTCCCATCAAATTCCGGGACAAGGCGGAGTGCCTTATAGATAACTTCTGGGTCTACTGCCATGTCTAAATTGAATAGTTGGTCTAATTCTAAATTCAGGTCTAAATTACTTGTATTCTTAAGACTATCAACTACTCGATGGCGGCCCTGATCAGATTCAGGCGCCCGCGATCTAGAGGCTCTGGGATGGTAAATCTTGAAGGTTAAGAAATACTAAGGTCTAGGAAGCAACACAAGAGAAGTATTCAAGTGTACTTACATATACATTATTTTCCGGTTTCTCCCCGTGAATCGATGTCTGGATTCTCCTCCTTGTATGCCGCAGGCCCGTAGGTTCGTTGTTCGGATATTCGTTACGGAGCTTGATAGCAACCCGGGTGCTCGCGACGCGGATTCCTGATTTTGAGGTCCCGATTTCGCGAAATTCCCGTGAATATCCTACCGGCTGCGCCAAATACGTTTGCGACACTCGGAGGTCCGAAAAAAAACCGAAATTATTCAAAGATATTTAATTATAAAAAATATAAAAAGTACATGAAAACTTAACGATAAACTAACGTAGGTGCAACCAATTCGAAGTATGAATTAGAAGGGTGCGTCGCTATGTTGATTTTGCAGTCCTCGGTCGATTGACGTCAATGCTGCGTCGACACACGTGCCACTCGATGCAACTGCAGCGTCGGCGGTCTTCCTCTAGGTACTATACGTAATTCACTAATAAACAATCTTGTTTGTATGTCAATGATAATAATGTATAATGTAAACGCATAAAAATACATAATCCTACCTATTTTATTTAATCATTATAATTTGATTTTTTTTTGTAGGCACAAAATGATGTAAAGATTAATTCGTTTCAGTAATGAAATACAATAACAAAGAAAAGTTAACTGATAACAATACGAATTTACTTACCTTAAAAATTATATAAAAATAAGAAAAATAAAAAATCAATGTGTAAACACCATTCAGATTCATGTAGTACCTAGATCTACCTTTGTAATATTTAAATCATCAATTAATTTGCTTAATATAAATTATGTACCTAATTATGAATGTGATATTGATTAATGTAAATAAATAATAGTAAAAATAGATAATTTGTAAATGCAATGATTCAATTATTGCATGCTATATTTAATTTTTGTGTGTGTGTGTGTGTGTACCTGTAGCTATACATAATAAGCGAATACCTGTCAGCCGTACCTACTATTTTTGCAGTTGTTGAAGAAGGATGATAGATAAATTATGAAATTACAACTTAGTGGAATCAGCTATTATTTTGTTTAGAAGAGAAGGATCGATTAGAAATTATCACTGATACCTACTTAATAAGTCTCAAAGATAATATTGTAATTATTATAACATTTGGTATAGGTACAGTTTTAAATTATGTTTTAATAAAGGGGTTGTGGGTATATCGAGATCTTATTGATAGTTGTGGGTAGACTTGCAATAAACCAATCATGGCTGGATCACTGTCTTTTCATTTACATGCTCTGAATATTATTATCAAATAAATACTTTAACAACCTAAATGCTATAGAACTCATATGGAGTCTAGCAAAAAGAAATGTGGGAAGCAAAAATGTAAGCCGAACTCCAAAAGAGTTCGAGGATCTCATAAAACAATCTTTTGAGTGTATTACAGCAGATGATTGGAAAAAAATGACAGACCATGTCATTCATGTGGAAGACAAGTACAAAAGAAGAGACCATGTAACTGAAAATAATTTAGAAAGCTTCATCATCAATTTAAGAGACAGCAGCGACTCCAGTGATTCTGACGATTCACTCCATGTTGAATTTTTAGATTCAGATTTTGATTATAGTGATTAACCCTTTTCTTGACGGAGTGCACTGTCAGATACAGTCAACTTTGAAAAATCATACCTACCAAGAAAAATATTATTACTTGAAACCGAACGTTCCTACTGTTTTGGTAACTGTTTCTGAACGCATTTACGTCATGTCATGTCAGTTTGACATAACCGTTTTTCATTCACAATCAAAATGATGAACCGACTCAAAGCAATCCCGCCGAAAAAGGTAAGAAAATTGATATTTTATGTTGTTTTTAATCAATAATATAATAATTATGCATATCACGATAAAGTACATTATTGTATACGTGTCAATTAAGTGAATTTTGATGCAAAACTGTATATTTGGTTTAGTAAACTAGAGCCAAATTGCTATGTATCTCGCAGTGCACATGGCCATGTTTACTGGTTTTTTATGTTTTGGTGTAATGTATCATGTAGTGCACACTGCCACGTTTATGGTGTTTTTATTTTTATTGTTTTGTGTTAATTACTTTGATGGTGGCTTGTTGGTGAATGTGGTGATGGTGTTAAGCTAAACCATAAAAGGTTCCGGGTTCGATCCCGGTCCAGACAAAATCGATTTTTATACATGGCTACAGGTCTGTACATACTTTTAGTCTTGGTAGGTATACTGTATGCTCTTGTCTCTGAAATTTGGTTGTTGGTTTCTGGTCTTTTTATGGAATGTTTATGGTTTTGATTTTCGCTTAGCATGGAGGGTTAATTAAGCTTGTTTATCTTAGGGCGGAGTACAGCAATCCTTTGCAAGAGGCAGAATGCTTTGTGCGCTTATCCCAAAATCAGGCAGAAAATCGTCGAATGACGATTCGTCGACGGAGTCTGAAAATGAAATCCGGCAGTTTCCAATTCGACATAGGGCAGACGAAGAATCATCACCCGTGCCTTCACTACCATCGTCGATGGAAAATCTCAACCTGCTATCCGGACGATGAAATAGTTGATGTCCAAGAAGCAGTCACTGCGTCACCATTACTGGCATCTCCACTCACTCCACTAGCTGCGCAAAATATGAAACAATTTGTAGCGACTCCACAGCAGGCTCCGACTCCTACAGCTCCACAGTCTCCAGCCACTCCTTTAATATCAACACGTGCCAGAGCAATTAGACCAAGATTGGTTATAGCACGTCGTCCTCAGCTAGCGAGAGTAAAAGTGCAACCTCTCAATGTTCGATGGACTGGACAACGATTCCGTCATCGAGCAGAAATAGCCAATAATGATTTACAAGAAGAGGCATGTCTCAAGGATCCATTTCAATATTTTTACAGCTTTTTTACTGACGACATTTTAAACTACATAAAGGAACAAACCAACTTATATTCTACTCAACAAACTAATAGATCGTTAAATTTTACAGTCGAAGACATAAAAGACTTTGTTGCAATAAATCTGCTAATGGGAATAATTGATATGCCTTCGTATACAGACTATTGGTCCCGAGAATTTAGATACAGTCAAATAGCAGATATCATGCCCCTCAAAAAATTTCAACAATTACGTCGTTACATCCATTTCAATAACAATTTGCTTGATGATGGGGATCGTTACTACAAGATCAGACCTTTGGCAGATATGCTACGTGCCAACTTTTTGAAAGTACCTCATGAAAAAAAATTCAGCATAGATGAAATGATGGTGCCTTATAAAGGGAAAAAAGCTGGTAATAGAAAACAATATGTCAAAAATAAGCCTAAAAAGTGGGGTTACAATATTTTTGTTAGAGCTGGTGTAACGGGCTTTGTTTACGATTTTCTGATTTATGGTGGTGAAGATACTTTTAGAGCAATAGATTTTTCACCAGTAGAGTCTTCTCTCGGAATGGGCGCTAAAGTTGTGATAGCATTATGTAAAACTATACCAGATCCAGCGTGTACTGTAGTGTACTTTGATAACTTTTTTACAAGTCTCGAATTGATTCACTACCTGCGAGAAGAGATGGGTATATTTTCACTTGGAACTATAAGGGCAAACAGATTACGCGGAGCTGAGAAGAAGCTCATCACCGATAAAGCACTGAAGAAGAAACCAAGGGGTTCTCATTCGCAAGTCACGTGCAATAATAAGAAAGTGTGTATCGTCAAGTGGTACGACAATAAATGTGTGACTACCGCAAGCAGCTATGTAGATGTCCACCCTATATCTACGATCCCAAAGATACGACAAGGACAAAAAGATGAGGTCAGCAGTGCCATGTCCTGAAATTATAAAGCATTACAACGCCCATATGGGCGGTGTTGATTTAGCTGATATGCTAATAGCTCTCTATAGAACTGAGCTAAAGGGGCACCGCTGGTACTTACCATTGGTATCACAGTTGTTAGACATATGTATAACAAATAGTTGGATATTGTACCGGAGAAATATTGGTAATGTAAAAATAATAAGTCTAAAGAAATTCAGGTACAGCATTGCCAAAAACTTATTATTACGCCACAGAACCACAACGAAACACACGGACAATGTGAAGGGCCCAACCCCATCAAAACTAATAAAGGCACCGGTTGCTCCAAGGCCAACTACAGAAATTCGCAGTGATCAACTTGGCCATTTCGCGACTTTTGGGACAAAAGGCAGGTGCAAACTATGTATCAAAGGTCAAACCACTGTATCATGTACTAAGTGTGGAGTCAGATTATGCTTAGTACCCGACAGAAATTGTTTTTATAGTTTTCACCACCAGTAAAGTTTTGTTAAGTACAAATATGTGATCTCATTAATTAAAAATAATTATTTTATATACCATTTGTATTATTACCTCTTTTTGGCAGTGTGCCTCGTGAGATACATTCGCCTGAGATGGTCATTCCTTACGAACATGGCAATGTATCTCACGGGATACGGAAGGTATCTCTAGAAACAAAACTTTATGATTTTTTTTATTATTTTTCCCAGCATTCTATGTTCGTATAAAAAGAGATAATTTGAAAAAAAAACAGTTATTTAAGATTTTTTTTTTTGCCAAGAAAAGGGTTAAAAAACAGTATAAAAATATATGGTGTTGTTTTCTTTGATACATACTCACATAGATTTACAAATATTTAAACTCATGATAATATTGATACTCATGATAGTGTTTGATAGCCTGTTTGTTCCTTTAATACTCCACAATAGAGTGACGTATCCGTGTGATGTTTGGTATGGAGTTAATAAAGAGTTAACAAGTGATATAAGCTACTTTTAATCTCGTCATAACGCGGACAAAATTGCAAGCATCCACTAGTAAAATAAAAGTCAAAGTATCAAAGTGAGTTGTTCCAACTTTCCTTTTTACTTTAGGGCTGCCATGCTGATATTTTTTAAATTTGGCGCGCTTTTTCAGTATCAACTTTCATTAGCCAGACTACTTTAGGTTAGGTACTTTGTGCTGTAAAGAATAGCGACATCAGGCCTTGCGCTGTTGGCAACACTGCACTTAAACTTCCTACATACAATACGTAATTTCATGCTTTCAGGCTTAAAAAAAAACTCGGCGCGGCGAACCTTGATCCCTATGACACTGACAGCTAATGTCACCATATAACATTGTAGTGGCGTCACCATTAAATTGGGATCATATTGGGGGCGTCTAAAATGCCATTTATAAATTTTACGTAGCTTTATACCATTAGTAATGATATTCCGTTGATATTTTTAACAATTCTTAACATTTACAAGAAGTTATCTCAATCTGAATTTATGTTTACGTCCTGCAAAACTTACGTCGTGTGACGTTTATCGACTAGGGCGGCAAGTATCGATAAAAACATGTCGGTAATGGAAACGAGTGCACATTCATTTTCATGATAAAATATATACTTATATAGCAAAAACGTGTTTACCGGGTTAAACATTATTAGAAAATAACAAGGTTGGAAACTTTCGTTTTACTTACCTACTTAATCTATGCCAAAAATCTTAAATTAATACAACAACAACATAATGGACATTACAAATGCACATTATAATATTTTTTAAAACATGTTTACCAACGTGGCTGAATGCAAGCCACGCCATTGTCTAAAAAAAAATTATCGACACGACCAAAGACACGACCCATCACTAACACGAACTGTCATAGGGATCAAGGTTCGCCGCGCCGAGTATAGTTGACATGACACTATGACACTGGCCAGCGTCAGACAGTACCTAGCTACAGACTGCTGCTGTCAGTCAGTACAGTAAAGTAAAAAATATAAACACAACAAAAAGTTAGGATCGTGAAAATTTTTGTGTTTGGTTTGCAAATATAGTTAAAATAACTAAAAATAATGTCTAAAAGGGATGAACTTTACGTAAGAGATTTATCCTCGGACAATTTGCTTGCAGTGGTAAGTTTAGCGGTAGGTAATTTTCCGAATAGACAGTTTTTCTTACGATGACCTTTACTGTATTAGTTGAGACTATTACCACACTATTACTGAAAGAAAAACCATGCTCAAAATCAGGTTTCGTCAGGATATTCTTAAAATCTGTTTTCCTTAAAACATCTTCAAAATCCTATCTTCTAGAACGTTTTTCTCTTATTTTTCTACCTGATCGTCCTTCTCTTTCTTCTCAACATCTTCGACTCAAGACGCCTGAGCATAAAACTTCTGTCTTCACTAACTCTTTCACCGTAACTGCTATCCACTTGTGGAACTCTCTTCCTGTGGAAATCTGCAGAGCCGCCTCTATGGGAATCTTCAAATTTAAACTCTATAGACACTATCTCTATTCAAGGTACACAACAAAATTGAGTACTTTATGTGGGTATATTTATGTATTTTGTTTATGTATGTGTGTGTATTATTCATTTTAGTAAGTTTTGTTTTATGATACCTAAGCTAAAGTTTGTTTACCTTTCTATTTTCTGGCACTACCACTTTATGTACACTTCACAAAGATTAGCTGGAAGAAAATGCTAATTAGCATTGAGTTTGCCTATGTATTATTTTATTAGTGCAATAAATAATTTTCTAATCTAATCTAATACTTATATTTCATTAATAACCAGTCATGGCTTTATCAAATCTCTTTATAAGCATCCAGGCTGGGATTCAAAGATATCTCTTCTCCAACCATAATCATGATAGGAAGGTAGCTGCACCATTTTTTTATGTTTTATTTCAGTCCGACCCAGAAAATGAGGTATGGGATGATTCAACAATAAGTGAGGCATATGACAAGGCAATGAATAAGGCTAATGCAGAGATTGCTAAACAAATCGCAATGGAAACTAACTCCAAATTAAAAGAACATGGTAACAAACACACTTTATAAGACATAAAAAACATATTTCATGGAGTATGTAGTCTTAGTACTTACTTTCTAGTCTCTTTAGCCTCTCGCTTTTCTAAGGTGCAGACCGACGTAGGACAAGCATAGGGCGAAGACGTGCGACCCATCACAAAACTTACAAAGAAGACAGGGCACACAATGCTTCTATACATTTTGTACGAAATTACAAAAGGGGTGCTACGTCTTTGCTTCATCCTCGCTTTATATCTCTTATGTCTTATTTAGTTATTTAAAATAGCCGTGAATAGCCCCTTCCCCATCTCGTCCCGTGGGTGTCGTACGAGGCGACTAAGGGAAATAACTGGGGATGGGCAGCATCCCCCATTTTATCTATCAAAAGCACAACCTGCATACCCAGGGTGGTCTGTACAGGCAAATCCCGATAAATGATTGATGACAGAAAGGCTCTGGTAATCTAGGCAGGTGGCTGATATGATGATGGTGATTTTAAGTTTAACTGGTTTTTAAAGGTGGAAACTTGGCTGCTATTTTTCATTAGCCTTGTAATATTTTCAGAACAAATTAAAATTAAAATTGTTTATAGACTTATTTATAGCTTATTTATATTATATATAGCCTTATATATTATATAATATATTTTTATTATTTTTATTTATATTTATATTATATATATATTTATATTATATATAATATTTATATTATATTATATATTATTTATTAGTTGTTTATAGCTTTATTGCTGATGTGTCTACATCACACAGTGTTAAAGTATCATAATGTTAAGCACAAATTTTTCAGTCAAACCTAAAGACAAAAAAGGCAAAGGACCATCTGCAAAAACACCCAAGACTAAATGGGAGAAAGGTATGCCATGCCGAGCTGTGTATATCGATGATAGATTGGAATATGAAGCTGTGATCACTGCGATTGTGGATAAAGATGAATGTGTGGTGCGGTTTGTTGGTAAGTTTCTGTTACAATAATAATGATATACAATATTCATATCATCATAATCATTCATCAATGATAATAACGATATACATAAGAAAGACAAACCTGATGAGCAAGCTGAAGTGGCAGGGGGCGGGACACAGCTTGAAGAACTGACGACCGTTGGGGCAGAAAGATTCTAGAGTGGAGACCAAGCACCGGAAAGCGCAGCGAAGAACGACCTCCCACTAGATAGAAAGATGACCAGAGCCGTTGGGTTGCACAAGATTGGTCGCTCTGGAGGCCTATGTTCAGCAGTAAACATCCTATGAGTTTATAACAATAATACTGCTGGACGTTTCACACAGCGCTACCTAGGCCACAACTAAGCAAAGCTTGTACTATGGGAACCAGATAACTGATAGAATACTTATATATATATTTTTTTGTAAATACATACATACTTATAATAGATTAATACTTTAATCAGGAACAAATATCTGTAGACCATGCAAACATTTGTTCTGCGACGGGAATCAAACCCGCAACCTCCTACGTCTCAGTTTGTGTGTGTATGTAGTGTTGTCTATATACACACACAGAGAAGCCCTTGTTCATGCAAAGTAGAAAATGTTCCATTCCATTTTTTAAATGTATCAAAGCTTTAGGGGCGACGGCATGGCATGGGAAAGGAATTTGGTACGCGGAAATGATTTTGCATCTTACTTTAACATACTTAGCGCTCACATTTGGTATCACAAGGAGACCGCGGGTGCCGCGGCAGGCTGTGACATACCATGCCATCCGAAATGTAAGCGCTAATGGTTTTAAAATAAATCATTTCCGCGTACAAAAATCCTTTGGCATGCCATGCCAAGTCAGCTCCAGCCCTTAAGGACTCTATTTAACTTGTCCAGGTTATGAAAACTCCGAGATAGTGAGTATTCGTGACCTGATGGAGTCTCAGGGTGAAGAGGCGCGCGTCCGTCAGATCGAAGATGCGACTGGCGAAAAATTCGACGACGGCTTCGAGAGTCTGTCCAATGATGGTGATTTAACTATGGCGCGTGAACGACGAGGTAAAAATTTTATCTGCGATCAATTTTACAAATTTAATTTCATTTATTAATTCAGAACTAAGTAACAAATATTACTAGTGGTTCGCCCTTAGCTAAGATCTCGCGAATAACAAAATAAATATTATTCTTAGGGCGACTTGCACAACGATGCCTAAACGTATTTAGTGGCTAAATATGATTTAAGAAGTTGTCAAATCATACAAATACGTCGAATTTAAACACATTTAGTCGCTAAATGCGTTTAGTGATTTTTGTGCAAGCCGGCCTTAATCTTTGACTAATAAAAAAATCTGAAATCTGAAAATATAAATTAGTGCCAGAAAATGCATAACCAAATTACTTGACCTACAGTTTCATTCAAATTAGAGGTAACGGGGATTCATGTTAATTGATATTCTTTTTAGGGGTAGAAATTGCAGTTATTCTGGATTTCAGACTTTTCCCTATATTTGTGCCACTAAACTACACGAATACCAAATTTCAGCATTGCCGTCAGTGGTGTACCCTGTGAATTTTGTCAAAGTTTTATTTTGATTATGGCTAATAACTCAAAAACTACAAGGATTAAACTAAAAATAAAAACTGGGTTGAAATGTACTAATGAAGACCTTTCATTAGACGTCCTATTTGACCTAATAGTCTCATTTTGATTTTTTATTACCCCAATATCTCAACAACCCCCCCAAAATTTTTAGCTCATTTAGTCTCACCAAAATTGTGCCATCACTACCTATCTATGTATCAAATTTCATGATAATCGGATCCACGCCTCGAAAGTTATCCTCGGACAAACAAACATACATACATATATAGAACGCCGATTTGCCCAAGTTGATTTGGAGCACTAAGCACTGGAAAATGCATTAGTTTCTTTTTTTGAAGTATGTTTAAAAGGGTTGGCCGGTGCTATTATAAATCTTCTGCTTTTCTAAACATGGATATTAATTTTCAGGTATGACTGCTAACCAAGGGAAGGGTAAAAAATCAAAGAAGAAATCTCAAGTCAACAAGGGACTTGATAATCCCAAATTACCGGATCTGCTTCGGATGAACTCGCCTGTAAGTTTAGTTATATTTATTACGAGCTATTTACCCGCGACCTAATGCGGGACATTTCACACAGCGCTATCTAGCCCCAAACTAAGCAGAGCTTGTACTATGGGGAACCAGGTAACTTATAGAATACTTATATAATTTTTTTTGTAAATACATACTTATAATATATAGAAAAACAGCCAGACACGGAACAAATATCTGCAAATCATGCAAACATTTGTTCCGCGGCGGGAATCAAACCCGCTACCTCCTGCGTCTCAGCCGGCTATACGCCCACTGCGCCACGGAGGCAGTCTAACATGTTTGCATAAAACATTAATGTAATAATTTATACTCCTCGCCTCGCTTATTTCAATATAGTATATAAGAATATTTCGAGGGGAGCAACCTGGCTACGCCCTTGCGGGACCATACATTCTAACTATCAATACATACATTCAAGGCAAAATCGCCTAAATTAGCTCCACAAATAACATTGATTATTGTGTATTTACGGTGTAAGATTATTTATTTCTCATAAATTTACATAATAAATCGCTTACTGAGAAAACTTGCAATTCTAATCTACTTACATAAGTAGGTACACAATGAATAATACAGTTATGGTGTATTTTATTGAAATAACGTTTGATTATTTTGTATTTTCAGTTCAGCGGTCTTTCAGTAATAGGCAACGGCAATATGCAAAGCATGCCGGTTCCGCCGCCGCCGCTGCCGCCGTGTCTGCATACTAACAATGCTGAAGACCAGGCCTTGGCCTCTATGCTGATCAGCTGGTACATGACCGGATACCAGACCGGATTGTATCAGGGGATGAAGAGGTAAGTAACAATCATCATATCACATCAATCAACCATTTTCATAATCAGTGTTGTTTTTGATGTTTTTTTTTCAATGTATGTTTTATTTTATTACCTTCTGCTTTGTCTGTGCTGTACTGTTGTAGGTTGTCTGGAAGAGAACACTTTTAGCGATAAGACCACCACTTGTATTTCTGCTTGTAATGTTATTTGTGTTTTTTAATTAGCCTATGTCATAATCCAGGTCACAATCTATCTAAATACCAATGGTACATAGAGAGTGCATCTAAAAAATACCTCCCCCCCCCCCATCTCCTTTTCTTGATGCTCTTTACCAAAGGATAGAATATGTCAAAGATAAATGTGTATTGTATATGTAGAGATAATATAATTTTAATATGTTTTCCTTGTTTCAGGGCCAAGAAGTAAACTCTCCAACTATCAGTATATGCTCCAAGTAACTTTTTATTCATTACTTTATAAAAAAACCGGTTGATTATTATTACAAAGCCTGGTTATATGATGGTGAATTTTGGCTTAAGTTGTTATCTAAGTGGATTGACATTGCGACGGTCGCACGGATGCGACAGGTTCGATCGTGAATGCGGTGGGCGTAAAGCGGACATGCCCTAGGTCGTTCAGTCTATTTTACGACCAATCGTGGACTACTCCGACCAATACATACAGGGTGGAACTCGCAATACGACCGAAGTTCGTGGGACGATCCCTGCGACTGTTTGGTCGACTGTTAGAATCTTGAACTTGTAACAAATAACAAAATTCTAGAAAAATATTTCAACTAAGAACTTAGATTTTCAATGTATCTCGTAAGTGCTAGACTTTGTATATCTTCTTATAAAAAAATATTTGTTTGTTTCTTAATAAAACCAACATCATCCATTTAAAACTTTTATTTTAATCTCACATGAAATAAACTAGCGATAAAAATAAAAATGTTATTCATAAAAAATATTAATTAAATTATGCCTCCTGATTTGTGTAAAACGCTATGTACAAAATATACATTATATATTTTAAATAACTGATTTTTTATATTTTTACTAGCTCTGATTGGTGGGTTTTGCATCATACCTTTTAAGAAAATACTTAAAAATACTGTTATTTTAAGAATCATAATTTATTTTCCTCAACGGCAGATATTACACACGGTACTTTGAAAAATGTATGTTAACCCAAATAATAGTCCTAAACCAAGTACCTATAATATAAAAAACATCAGGATAATTTAATTGACCGTAGTATTAGTCCCGGAGTTCTAAAAAAATTAAAAAAAAATGAGCAAGTATGTTATGTTATGTATAAGTACATTAAGTACCTCAATATCAGCTTAACACTGCCTGCAAACTTGAATTCCCATCTACAGTCTTTTTCAAATAGCTAGTTCACTTGTGAGAGGTCCATAGAACGTAAAATATTACGTAAATACATTATGTGACGTCACACCAAAAGTTGAATAAGTTGAATATTTCTATTTAGCAGTGAAGACATTAAGCAAAATTACAAGAAACACTACTAAAATAAACGTGTCACAAAAATAAAAACAAATAAACTGTGTCACAGGTGACTAGCTATCTGATAAAGACGGTAGCCACCGCTGCTAAGTCACACGAGGTTTGTGTGTCCGCACTCGGCGTTGGATGCTCCGCCAGTGCGGATCACACGCGTACCGTGTATTAACGTGAATACGTTTTTAAATCTGCTTCCATAGTGGGAGGCAATTCAAAATCGAATGAAAAAAATCGGGACATACAGTTTGGTGTTGCAGCTACATATCTATCATCTCCATCCAAAATTTAATTACATCACTGGATAGCTAAAGGATCAATTCGTTACGCTAAGTGAGTACTGTGATCGCGCGTGGTAGAGAAGCGCCGCCATTTTGAGGTCATTTTGCTGCGTTTCGAGATTTCCATTTAGGATTCGAAGGACTTCTTAGTGTTTAAACATGATTATAACATACATAAAATAGCGTGTTTTTATTTTGTATAGAAAATATTACCTGTTACATACTCTTATTGACATACAACACGGCCACACCCCATTTTTGTTAGTACCCGCACTGTACGTAACGATTCGCACACGCCACGCGAGTCATCCTCATATAGCAAGTAATCAGATAATTTCTTTTTTAGTTCATTGAATCTGTTTTTAGTTGACATCTCTGTAAGTAAATATAATCTTAAGGAAGAGTACTAATTGCCAAGATAAGAGTTTTCACAAACTTAGTTTGGCAAGTAGGCCGCCATTTATTGTCAATGGGGTCAACAACAAATAATGCTGAACATTTCACACAGCGCTATCTAGTCCCAAACTACGCCAAATTTGTATTATAGGAACCAGATAACTGATTCACTTTAAATAATTAGAGTAAATAGAAAAACATGGGTAGATAATACAAATATTTGTTCCGGGATGGGAATCAAACCCGCAACACACTGCACCACGGGGGGCGTTATCCTTTTTCGAGTTAACTTACATATTCCAAAGCGCACTAGTATTTTTGTCAGTTCTATATGCGTTATGTACTTAAATTATTAACAAACCACTCAAATACATACATTTCAATATCAAAATAATTTAAATGTTGTTACGTCTAAAAATCAAATAAAATGTGATTTAGAGCAAGAGCGAACTGGGCTCCTGCCACTGGCTATTGCGATGCAGTTCAGAAACTATTGAGTACCTACTTACACAGCTTGTTTTTGCCATCCCTGACTGATGCAAAAAAGGGGTATTGTAATTCTGACACCCTTAGCTGACAGGGGTAGCTGTCCGATTCGAACACCGTTTTTTTAATATAAAGCTAGTTTAGCTAGGGTTGTTCTTATTTGTCAGTTTTACACGAGATTTTTATGTTATATTTTATTTATATTTATTTGTTTTTCTAGTATATCTTTATATTCATGTAGAATATCAATTTTATACAGGTAAAGTTTGTTGTTTGCAGGGGATGCGACATGCGTATTCATTTAGAATACTAATATATAACAAAGTCGGTTTAGTTACACCATGTATAAATCAGGAACGGCGGGACCGATATGGATAATCTTTGATTTGTTGTATTTGTCTCCGCCCCGAATAGCAGAATAACTATTAAAATACTGGAAAAATTTACGCAAACAAAAATTATGATGAAAATTAATTTACATAGATGCAGCTAATGATGGCCGATTGACAATTGTACCGGCGATGTACATTGGCAGCCCGCGTCATATGCAAGTCAAGGCGGTACGAAATTCGCCGTGTCAACTAGTATTATATACAGGTAAGTTTTTAGGGAGTAATTCGCACACACTACTGAACCGATTCCGATTATTATTTCTATAATAGAAAGCTACACTATCGCTGAGTGCTATAGGCTATAGATTATAGTACTTATTCAGTAAAATATGGCAAAACACAAGGTATTGACTGAATAGTTTTTGAACTGCGTCGCAATAAGATGGTACAGAACATTTATATCGTTAAAAGTAAAATAAAACTTAAAATTAATCAAACATGGCAAATGTTTCAGATAGAAACAGTAGAAACAATATTTACAAATAACGCAATATACAAAAAAAAACAGGGATCGTTATTTCGTTTATGGAAACTTACAAAATCGTATTCTAGGACCAAACTCAAAACAGAAACCATAATAATGTTCTCCTTAGGTAAAAAAGTTCGAAACCACAAGTTCACGCTAAAAAGAGGGTTAAAATTAATATGGGTACAGTGAGCCCACGTAGGGGACACGGATGATAGAATAAACTTGACCGTGATACCACATTGGGCTCACTGGGTTTCATCGTGTTAAGCACATTTTTTTAAATTATTTAATTATGTCTATACTTGAGCATAGTTCTAGAATGCTTCAGTGGAATTGTTTTATTTTTTGTCTTAGAACAAAATATTTTTCAAGGTACCGAAAAGGTAAACCTATAAAACTGCATATTTTCATTTCCAAATCACTTCAGTGGTCTACCCTCCAATTACGATAGTAAAGTCAAGTTTTAGAAGTGTTTTACTAATTTATCCTTATAGTTGTGTTCGCCATTGGCATTTTACTATCTTAATTAGAGATCAGATCTTTGTTAAAAAGTTTAACCAATTACTGCAATTCTTCTTAAACTTAGGTATTACGGACGAGAGGGGATTTGGACCAGCATCTTTCTCTTTGATACGGGTATGCACTACCGACCCACATCTCGCTTACTTCCAAATCAGGTCCGGTCTATAATTTATGAGACAATTTAAAATCTTTTTTGAAATCCACTTTAAAATAGTTGAAAAGTTGATACACCCTCAGAAAAATTCATAGGCGATTTTTTTTCAAGATATTTCGTACATTGCCAGAGAGTGATTGGTTAAACTATCGAATTCTTCCACTTAGCACCATCAAGCCGAATGCCTTTAATTTTGCAATGTAATCTGCCCCATTAATTAGATTTAAAAACCTAACAATCTACTGCCATCCAGTGTATCCGGTTGGGAGTAGCAATGTTGAGTAGTGAAGAATTAGTGGAGCAGATTCCACTGCAAAATTGAAGGCATTCCACTTTGCCCCACCAGTTGGCCGACTTGTTGGGGTAAAGTGGAAGATTCCAAACTTTCCTATACTGTTGTGATTGGTAACTTAAAATCGAAATATAAACGAAAACACTACGCAACTTTTGTAAGCTACGTCACCATAATTTACGAAAGGTTCAGTTTCGTTCGTACGTAAGATTCAGACAAGAGTGCTGAGCTCATGCGTGTCGTGGCTAAGGTCGATAGTGGCTGGGGGCACGCCAGGCGTGACCTGTCCTTCACCGGGCGGTGTGCTCGTTGGTGGCCTGAAATACAAGAAAAATAAGGCTTAGCTAAGGGGCAACTCCATGACGTTTTCTCGTCCAAAATACCTGAGTGTCTTAAGACGAAAGTCTTTGACCAGTGTGTGTTACCAGTGATGACATATGGTACAGATACTTGGTCTTTCACTATGGACCTCATAAGAAGGCTCAAGGTCGCTCAGCGTGCTATGGAGAGCTATGCTTGGTGTTTCTCTACGAGATCGAATCAGAAATGAGGTGATTCGTAGACGAACCAGTCTGCAGACACAAAGGATAAGCAAACTAAAGTGGCAGTGGGCAGGGCACATAGCTCGAATAACTGACGGTCATTGTGGTAGAAAGTTTCTAGGGTGGAGACTACGCACTGGAAATCGCCGTATAAGACTGCCCCCTACTAGATGGAAAGACGAAAATTATATAAATAATATAAATTATGGTCGCTCCAGAAATGTATTGGAGAGGTCTTTGTGCAGTAGTGGACGTCCTGGCTGATATGTTCAAGTCTTTTGTTTTTTGATAGAAATTGTAGAAGGAAGCTTTAGTCGATCCTACTTCCCCCTTTATAATATTACCATAGACTTTTTTTACAAAGTTTCTAAATGCGCATTTGAGTTAATTATGAAATAGGAATTCTTTCGCGTCAATGGTTCACTTTACAATCACATTATGGATGAATAAAAATTAGCCACTTATATTGCGTTTTCAGTGGCTTGGTTTACGTCCTCCTATTTGCGGGTAGGGCACAAAGGGCAGTTGAGGATGTGAGGCACGCTTAGCTAGTTCATATAGGGTCCAGCATTCCCCATCTGCACAGATTCTTCCTGCACCGGCCGACCTGAGTTCGGAGTCGGTTAATGGATTTCTAAACAGTCCACGAAAGATTTTGTCCTGATAGGACTTCTTTTTACCGTGTCAAAAGTTCTACGTATTAATTTATAGTATGTTGGGCAGGTGTTTGGCCACAACAATAGCATTAGGTGAGGCGGTTATTAGGTCCTCCACCGTGCAGTTCAGGGCAGTGTAGCAACAACACAAAGGGCACAGTAGCAAGTGATAGGATTAAACTCACCTGATAACATAAGGACCTCCTTGCTGCAACAACGTTATTGGATGCGTATACGGCCCCTGCATACTATGAAAACTCAGATTTCCTGTATTATTCAAATGTCCATTCATTATAACCCCGTTCGAGGCATTTAGCGGCGAGGCAGCACTTGCATTCAGGTCCAAGCGAAGTGCCTTTACTAGGTTGGTTTTCTCTTTCTGCCATACGAAGACGTTGTGGACCATTGCGCAGCCGCAGAAGATGATGCCTACTCCGATGAATACGGAGGTCACGATGGCGGGGGTTGAGTGGAATTGGATGAATGTGTACAGGATTATTCCTGGAACGGGAAAAATATGTTACATAAGTATGCACATGATTTTATTAGCTATGCAAGGCTAATACTCCGCAAATAGTTCTTTATTAGATACACTATAAAGCCTACGATTATAGGTTCATAAAAGCAATTTTTTTATACGACCTCGGGATGGAACAATCGTATGGCCCACCTGATGTTAAATGGTAACCATCGCCCATAACAAAGTATTGCCTCGTAGGTCACGCACCTTAGAAACCTATGAATTATAATCTATACTAATATTATAAATTCGAAAGTATCTCTGTCTCTCTGTTTGTTTCTTACGCTTTCACGACTAAACGGCTGGACCGATTTTGATGAAATTTAGTACACAGGTAGATTATGACCGGGATTGGGGCATAGGCTACTTTTAACCCGACTGCGCAGAAGGAAGGCTAGTTGGATATATACCTGATCAATTTTTGTTGTGTAGGTAACTAATAGTGTACAAATAAAGTAAAAGTACAGGTAGGTTCATTATGGCTAAACACATTAGCAGACGTGATAATAAAATCAACTAAAGCAACTACGGCTGACTCATGATTCAGACAACAGAAATAGATTATCTATTGTCTCCTAAAATAAAATACATTCCAAAACGAATAATCAACATAGCCGTTATTTGGTTAACATACCTACCTAGTCTAGCACTACTTGCGTTATAACTTTTATTTTAACTATTTATTTGGGAAATAAATAACACGGTCATACTCATATCGTATCTTCGTATATCTATAAATATTAAAGCCGTAGACAACCCTTTAAATAATAAATCAATCGAGGATCGAGACCGGAAACCGGACTTTAGACTTTCATCATCATATGAGACACATGATACATGACATTGAGACGTCTAGTTGGTGGGCCGTATTACACAACACTTTCCAGTGCTTGGTCCACTCAAGAACTTTTCTGCTCCAAAGGCCAACAGTTCGAGCTGTGTGCCCACTACGACTGCAGCTTCCTCTGGGCTGAGTAACTTTGTTTTGTCTACGAATCTCCCCATTCAATGTTTTAGAGAAATACGAAGCATAGCCCTCTCCATAGCACCCTGAGCGACCATAGCACGTTTGTGACATATGTCATTATCACACTGATAATTTAGGCGCTTTCGTTTATGTTCAGTTCAGGGGCCAATTCCCGTAACTTAAAATAGTAAAATTCGAGTATCGATCTAGTATCGTTATGTTAAATGTCCTAAACGGTATTCACGTACCTGACTATACAATGGTATGAGTTGACTGGCATGCGATTATAGACTTTATTTATATCAAGCTATTATTAATAGAGCAGAATGCCAAAATATACCTACTTAATTCATAATCCACTCTCATTTGGGTCGATTTTCGTGTTATGCTACTTTTAGGTGTTATGCTCATAATGTAATCTAATTTACCTGTTAAGAAGACTGGTATTGATATGAAGAAGCCTCCAACGGCACATACACGGGTAATCGCTGACTTTTGCAGATACTTGTTAGTTCTGGAATAAAGAATAACAAATTTATTCAAATTGAAAAAAAAACAGGTATCATAATGGCAAAATGCAGTTATCTCGATAAATCTAAAAATAATCAGGTCATTTTAAAATGCATCACAGTTGCTGCTATGCTAAACCGAACTGGTTTGCAATTTTATAGACTTAAAATAAACCATAGTTCGCGTTTTCTCTTTTACGAGCTCGGGTGATCTACAGGGTGAATTTGTAAACAGTCAATAAATATTGAGTTATGGTTATACCCGTGATCAAGAACAATAATCTGTTTTTATCAATTTTATTTATTAAATTTTAATGAGGTTTAAAGTACACTACTGTTCTATATACAAACTGCGCTAAAATGCCGCAGTTTATGAGAAGGTTCATGTCCACCATCATATTAACTTGATAGTATCATATTTACCGTATTTTTAGTTATAGAAAATACCTTGTACGCCAATGATATTTCACCAACTGAAAAACTTTACCTCGTTTGTCGATTCGATTAATCGATATAAAATCGTCAGACGTCCCTAATTCAAATGGGACCGAGAGCATAATCGATGCGATTTAATAACTCGATTCGTAACATAACTCGTTTGGAGTGTAACGGACCCGACACCTGTTCATCAGGTAGGTACAACCCTGGTAAATTAAGACACCTCTCTGCATCATACAAGACTAATAAATTCACCTAGCTTCGCACACGTTCTATACTCCCATAATGCGCCTATCAGGGTCCACGATGATCATTAATTTGTACCTCCTGATTACCATCTAATATTTAATAACATTGTTGCAATAAAATATTTAGTTATGAAATCTGTAGTTGTACCTACTAGGAAAAAAACTAATTGTTAAGGGCAAAAAAAAATTCCTCGTAGGTGTTTTAAAAGTAGCCTAGTAATATGAATATGTCAGCGTGTCATGTTGTGGTTTTTCTTTTTATCTATTTGTATGGAGGAATCTATTGTTTTTTTTTATTAAAAACAACTTTTTAGCAATAGTACCTATGTTATGTACCTATTAGCATTAGTTCACTTTCTGGAAAATCTGGGCAATTGTGAGGATGAAAACATTCAATGTTGTATAAGCTTTAAAAACACCGCTAGGGAAACAAAAGGGTCATGGGATTTTATTAGCATTTTTATGAATACTCTCAACAAACAAACTTGAATGAATGATGAATGAAAATTCTTTTAGTAAGGTATAATAAAGAATTTTCATTTATATTTACCTTACAACAGATTTACAAATAAAAAGAAAACAAATAAATGTAAGCATAATGGGCGGTCTTATCGCTTGACAAAGCGATCTCTTCGAGACAACCTTTACATTTTATATCGATTTAAAGGGAAACACCTAGATGTTTTCAATTTAGTCGGATGTCTGCTGAGTCAGTGACATGGAAGTATTATGATCATTGATTACTAGTTTTACTACAACCTCGCCTGTTGCGTAATTTGTGTTTTTGCCGCAAGCAATGACTGAGCGTGTCATTTAAAATTGCAATGACCCCTTTGCAAATCATTTCGTGTCCTCTCATTGTCTAGTAGATTGATTTGCAATTTCTTCATACAATCAATTTAGCAGTGCGCTATGATCTATCATTTAAGCTGCCAATGATGATGATGAATCAATTGCAATTTAATTTTCCTTCATTATAATAATCACAAAGCAATGTGATAGATATTTTGATTTGCATTACAATTTTTTTAATTAAAAAGAAATCTGATACCTATGCTGAAAAAGGTTTCAAACATAAACCACCGCTTATGTGAAGGTAAATAAATAAATAAAATAAATAAATAAATATTGCTGGACATTTCACACATCGCTATCTAGCCCCAAACTAAGCAGAGCTTGTACTATGGGAACCAGATAACTGATAGAATACTTATATACTTTTTTTTTGTAAATACATACTTATAATAGATAGAAAAACACCCAGACACGGAACACATATCTGTAGATCATGCAAACATTTGTTCCGCGGCGGGAATCGAACCCGCTACCTTCTGCGTCTCAGCCGGCTATACGCCCACTGCGCCACGAAGGTAGTCTGTAGTAGAAGGTGTTATTGCCTCGAAGGTTAAAAATAGACCTTTCATAGCTGGTTGAAAGCACCAGTCTGGAATGACCTCATTATATCCCATCTAAGGTGAAAAGATGTTTCGTCTATTACAACCTTGTTTTTCATAATGCTAGAAGTACGTGCATGCCATCTTGTTTTTTATTAAAATCCAAGTAATTCACTCGCTCGGCTTAAAATATTAATGCATGCAGTCTGTCATCTCTAATTATAGTAGCACTAAGTTCTACCATTTGAAATGTAACCGCTAAATATTGTCAGTGTCTGCTATATTGATGATTCCTAAAAAAAAATAATAGAGAACTGCTAGATAACAGTTATGTACCTAAGTCTGTGAAAACCCACTGTTATTATAACTGAACAACTCAATAACCAAATGCAATGTAAAATTTTATAGTGTTATTTTCGGAAAAAAATAATTTTCCCGCCCAGCTTGTAATTTAATGATTTGGTAAAATTAATTTTCAGTTTATATTTTGTAATGTCCTGTCCGAGCTTTCAAAGTTCCCGAATTAATTCAAATATATTATATAATGTACAAACCTACACTTTACGATTTATAAAGGAACGATAGACTGAGATTCACCTAAAGTGACTTTAAACCCTCGGCCATTTTGGAGAAGAGACGCCAATAAACCTGTCCCAAACAGGCGGTCACCGGTCACGGGTCTTTACTACGGGTCAATACTAGTATTATAAATGCGAAAGTAACTCTGTTTGTTTGTAAGTTTGTTTGTTTGTTACCTTTTCACGACTAAACGGCTGAACGGATCGTAATGTAATTTGGCAAGGCAAGGAGTCAGCTTATATCCTCGAGAAGGACCATAGGCTATCTTTTGTCTCAAAAAACAATCTTAAAGGGGATGAAATGGGAATTGAAAGTTTGT
This sequence comes from Philereme transversata, assembly GCA_963924445.1. Taxonomy (NCBI): domain Eukaryota; kingdom Metazoa; phylum Arthropoda; class Insecta; order Lepidoptera; family Geometridae; genus Philereme; species Philereme transversata. Next base: position 4,017,733 of record OZ004340.1, read on the forward strand.
GTGGGCAATCCATAATTCTTCAAGTTAGGGATCTTAAAATTCATATTTGGACTTTTGGTAAAAATAAAGAAATACATGTTTCAAATTTTTTGTATAAATATTCCTAAAGGAGTAGGTAAAGTAAGGGGTTAAAATTATGAGGTATTCTTTAGATGCGCTCCCTATGTACAGTTGGTATATAGATAGATTATGACCGGGATTGCGACATGGCTACTTTGTACCCGACTGTGCAAAAGGAGGGTAATGTTTTTATTGATAAACCACGCGTGCGAAGCCGCGGGCGGGTCAGCTAGTTCCTGTATAAATGCTTACGTATTAGTAATTACCTACATATACGCAAACGAAACGGTAACCAAATATGGAACATGTGCAATGTCAACGGTTTCCAACGGTGCGTCACGGTGAGCGATTCTGAGGGAGACGTGTGGGTTGTGCTTAGGGTTACCGTTTCAAAATGGAGGGATACCTGTCCAGGGTGCCCAAATTGCCAGATTTGTCACAACAATGCTAGATCAAATAACTAATCTCCATTAAGAAAATAGACCACGCCTTTCTTGTAATATTTATTGATCGAGCGAAACGAGATCTCCAAATCAACTTGGGCAAATCGGCGTTGATCCGATCATTGTAAAATTTTATACATAGGTAGGTAGTAGTGGCACAATTTTGGTGTGACCAAATGAGCTAAAAATGTTGGGGGGTTGTTGAGATATTGGGGTTCAAGAGGGGTAAAAAAAAATGAGATTAATAGGTCAAGTTGAACGTTAAATGAAAGGTCTTCAATAGTACATTTCAACTCCGTTTTTATTTTTAGTAATGTCCTTCTAGTTATTGAGCTATTAGCCATAATAAAAACTGAACTTACAAAATTCACGCAGGGTACACCAGTAACCTCACAGTACTGAAATTTGGTATGCGTGTAGCTTTAGTGATACAAATATAGGTAAAAGTCTGAAATCCAGAATAACTGCAATTTCTACTCCTAAAACAAATAACCAAATTACATGAACTCCCGCTACCTATAATTTGAATGAAACTGTAGGTCAAGTTTTGGTTATTGATTTCGTGGCGCTATTTTGATAGTCAAAGATTACGAATGATATATTTTTGTTTTTATAGGAGACTCGCGAGATCTCAGTTCGGGGCGAACCACTAATCCATTTAAGTTCAATAAAACTAGGTACTAGGAAAATTACGTTGTGATCGTATTGTATCTAAGTGCATTCGAATTACAGAAGTAGGTCAATGGCGCAATAAACTAAGAAATTTAAAAAGCCCGTTCGATCAGATGAATCTGCACAGGCCGCAGCAGCGCCCGTCTACTAACCCTATTGGTGGGTTACCTCGGTTTGCTTATGTTATGAGGTCACAGGAATATTAATGGAATCTGATACATACTTATGGTGAGAAGTTATTTATACGTTGCTGAAATTTGTTTGTTTGACTTCTATCGAGTTATTGATCGAGCGAAGCGAGATCTCCAAATCTACTTGGGCAAATTGGCGTTGTCTGTACGTATATTTGTTTGTCCGAGGATAACTTTCGAAGCGTTTATCCGATCATCATGAAATTTGGTATCTAGGTAGGTAGTGATGTCACAATTTTGGTGTGACTAAATGAGCTAAAAATGTGGGGGAGGTTATTGAGATATTAGGGTTCAAGAGGGGTAAAAAAAACAAAATGGGACTACCTGGTCAAATGGCACGTCTAATAAAAGGTATCTGTGAGTATATTTCGACCCCGTTTTTGTTTTTAGTTTAATCTTTGTAGTTATTGAGTTATTAGCCTTAACAAAATCAAAACTTTGACAAAATTCACAGGGTACACCAGTCACCCCACAGTGCTGTAATTTGTTATGCGTGTAGCTTTAGTGTCACAAATATAGGCAGAAGTCTGAAATCCAGAATAACTGCAATTTTTACCCCAAAAAAGATTAACCAATTCATGTACTCCCGTTACCTGTAATTTGGATGAAACTGTAGGTCAAGTTATTTGGTTAGCATTTCGTGGTTGGTTGGTTGGCATTTTGATAGTCAAAGTTTACAAATAATATTTTTCTGTTTTAATCGGAGACTCGCGAGATCTCAGTTCGGGGCGAACCACTAATTAGGATAATTATAATAAAGTTGCCATGACAGTACCTACCTCCGTTGAATCTTATCGATCTAATAAGAATAACATAGCTTGCTGATGGTGTAGGTGCCATTTTTGAAAATAAGCGACAAAGCGCCTAATGCCTAAGCAAAAAGTAAACAGATTGCCCACGCTTGCCGATCGAGCCTAATAAGAACACGTAGAATCGATTAAACAAATCGATCTATGTCAACAGACTTCTCCATAATAATATTCAAATATTTAGGTCAATAGACCGTGATTTAGTTTGTTTCATCGTAGGCATGTAATAAGTTATTAACATAATAAGGACAAAAATAAAAAAAAAACAGTTAGATACATGAGGCAATAACAATACAGGATGAAGAATGCAGCTTGGATAAAAAAGCAGGTTGTTTTTATTAATTTTATTGCGCCTTTTTCTCATTGCAAAGGCACAAGTCATGAGACACCAAAAATCCCAATCGGACAGAAATGTCTTTTAAAATTCATACCACTAAAGATACTAGACCATCTAAGAATGCAGCTGGGATAAATGCAGAGATTATGTTATCTCGGGTCCGAATTGCCGCCATCTTCTCAGCGTCAGCTGGCGACCGGTTTCCATTCTATCCACAACAGACATTCCGTTGCAGGTACAAATACGCGCAGTAATCGTGAACATTCTCTGAGATTTCGTTTTATTTCACCTTTTAAGTTGTAGAATGGCGGGAACTATTGACGCCATTGTTATACATATATGTAAATAAATATGTTTGTATGCATGGTACAAATTTGCAAACCGATTTTGACCCAGATTCCGTCAACTGATTGACCTATAAAATTCTCACGCATTTATCAAGTTCCTCGGCCGTTCAATTATGACGTTATCACGTTATATGATAACTAATTGGTAACCGCCTAGCCGCTACTCCGCTAGTAGTTTCTGTTGAAGCATGTTAAGATTTTGGTCCCGACTGCTAAAAACTTTGACAAAAGAGTTGGCTACGCTTGCTGACACGAACATAGCTGTTTACTGAGAGCGCCTCCCTACGCCGCGCACCGCTACGGCCGGCGCGCGCCGAAGCACGTTAAGATTTTGGTCCTGGCTACTAAAAATGATGACAAAAGAGTTGGCTACGCTTGCTGACACGAACTTAGCTGTTTACTAACTGAGAGCGCCTCCCTACGCCGCGCACCGCTACGGCCGGCGCGCGCTGAAGAACGTTAAGATTTTGGTCCTGGCTACTAAAAACTTTCACAACAGAGTTGGCTACGGTTGCTGACACGAACTTAGCTATTTACTAACGGATCTATTAAATAGAGTTGGAACAGGCAGATGGAAAACGTAATTCCATGCGCGTTGAATGTACCTATTAGACATGAATTGGTAGGTTAGGTTGATTTACGTTGCGTTCCGAAACCATTTAAAATTGTGCCATCATCACTGGTTTTATCATAACGCATGTTACACATGCATTATCAGTAAAACCTTATCATGACCTAGTTTCTAGTCTTAACATTTACATCTCAAAAGCACGATTTGAAAAAACAATAACTGAAAAATAATGAAGCGTTTGACCACTACCTAACGGTAAGTGACGGTGGTGTGGTCGAAAATGGGAATTTACCCTTGCCTAGAAAGAGTGGAAGAGAAGAGTCTTTGAAGACCTCGCGATTATACCTAATGGTCCAGAAAAACCGTCGCTGGTAGCGAGTTCCACTGGCAAATGTTTCAGTATAACTTTAGCCTTACCTTTACCAATTTAGCAAGTGTACCTACATAGGTACTTACGTTAACATGTTTGTGCAAACCTTTCCCTTTTACATAATGCTGTGTAAATTAAATTACTGTAGCCAAAACCAATCGATTTGTTACGTCATGATCGTTAATTAACGTTTCTTTTTATCGCTGTATTGATTGCTTTGTTATTTTTTTATTTTATAAAGGATCATTTTGCCTGATAAGTTTATACAACATATGAAACTAATATTTTTCCATACAAGAACTGATACGATCCATTTCTAAAAACTTACATAATGTTAACCAACTTAAGTCGCTGACTGTTCTACTGATGGGAACGTCAATCAACTTGCAGTTAGAGCAAAACAGGCTCATCATCCTGTTTTGTTTTCTCGGAAATGCATAGCCATTATAACCTTACATACGACTTCCTAGAGCATTTTTTGTGAATACACTTATGACTTTGCTTTTGTTGGATATCTATTATGATTTTTTACTGTATTTTTAACGTTATTCTACGATATGATGTAGGATTCTGTCTAGACGATATTGCCTATCGTTTATTCTACGTTTGATTAAAATATGTTTAGCCTTAAGGTCATAGATAAACAGACGGCATCTGCCCGTAATTCAAAACAATATTAAAATATATCTAATAATCTGTGTTCATTTAAATTCATTAATGAAGAAGATAATCCCGCTCATATGTTGCGGTGTCTTGAGACAGTGCGATTTGTATGGACCAGTGAAGTTTTAACTTTAATATTAGATTGAAATAAACACAAATTATGGTACAGCAGAGCCTTTTTTAAAAAATAAATAATTAATATGGCTGGACATTTCACACAGCGCTATCTAACCCCAAACTAAGCAGAGCTTGTACTATGGGAACCAGATCACTGATAGAATACTTTACTTTTTTTTTTAATAACATACTTATAATATAAAGAAAAACATCCAGACCAGGAACAAATATCTGTAGATCATACAAACATTTGTTCCGGCGGCAGGAGTCGAACCCGCTACCTCCTGCGTCTCAGCCGGCTATTCACCCACTGTACCACGGAGGTCGTCAAGAAGAAAAAGTTGTCGATTGTTTACAAAATCACCTTGCTTCAATGAGGACTTTAAAATCCCGTATCATCGCGCATGCGATATCGGGAAATGTACAGATTATAATAAATACCCCGCAATGAAGAAAGTAATCGTGTGTTTTACAATTTTACCTACTTACTTATATTAATGTTACATATCGTATCAAAACAGTAACATTTAGGTATATCCATATCTTTCGACAGAATAAATTGGCATTCAGAAGCTTACGAAATTGTTTATGGGCCAAGCAAATAAATCTCGTCTCCGTTATAATCATTAGGTCACAGAGTAAATAATGGCTACTACGGTTACGCCATTCTACTTTGCGGTAGGAATGCGTCTACCTGATGGTGGCCCTTTCATTCAAGGCCGCTTGGTGCCGAAATCAACATGAAAAAATAAACGTGTAAAGCAGATTCAAATAAACTGAGAATATTGTTCTAGATTACGTGCAGAGCCGTTTCTTTTAATTTCTCTTTATGTTGTAATGTTTTGTAAATCATAGATATCGATATTTTTAATGGATTAAAATACACCGTTCCATACAAAGCGCACAATCTAAAGACGCCGCAAAGAAGGTAATTTTTTAACATCAGTATTGGATTGAATTATGCACAGATTATTGTTACATAAGGATTATGGCCAAAACCATTCCTAAAAGTTGCCTGGTACTCATTCACCCTGTATCTAAAAGTACTTGCTTAATCATTTATTTTTTATGTAAATAGTGCCAGTAAATAACTGTCACTGCAATGAGATATCTATATTATTAAATCTATATATAAAATATACTACTTATGTCAACGGTAACTTTCAATTAAATTAATTAAGAATATCACAATATTTTCTCTCCGGGTTCTCACGAGTTTCGAGTTTATACGATAACATTAATTGCAAATATTGTACTAAATATATATCGTGAACTCCCTTCCATTCTCCCTCTTAAGAGCTGACATCGTAAGCGACTCAATGCTCTTACCTTGCCGTAACACAGTTGTAAACTACCACGGAAGGTAAAGTTCTTCAACTGTATATGTATGTACTTATTACTTACCTACCCTCATTGTTTCGTAGATTTACTTATGATTGCTACAATATTTTTAGATTACTTATTATGATAATCAAGTAGGTATACCTACTACTATTTTATAAAAAAAAGATAAAAGAAAAAGATAAATGAAAGGATGTTAAAAAAATACTTTTAAAAAGTAAAGAAAAAATATCCCTCTTAATGACATATTACATTTGAATGGACATTTAAATTACCTATAAGGTATTTGACAAGCTTCGCCGCAGGACGCGTTGTTGTCAATAAAAATATCCATCGGCGCAGTCGGGTAAAAAGCCTTGTCCAATACAGGTCCTAATCTAGCTATGTACCAAATTTCATCGAAACCAGTCCAGCCGTTTAGTCGTAAAATATAACAAGCAGACAGAGACAGAATTACTTGCTAATTTATAATATTAGATAGAACAATTTAAAAAAAATTGTTTTATCATGTTCATTTTTTTAAGGTATGTTATTTGTGGGGAAACAGGCTTACGGCTCACCTAATGGTAAGCGGTCACCGTCGCCTATTGACACCGGCAACACCCGGGGTATTGTCGATGTGTTCCCCACCTCTTTACATTTCTCTTGAATAGAATAGAATAGAATTGAAGCGTGCCATGTTCGTTATCGAAACAGAATTTATCGGACTTATTATTGTATAACCTGTTACCTGGTCAATAAGTTACTTTGTAATCTAAGTGCTCACTTATTTCTTACAAAATAAATGTACTGCGGTCATGTTAATAGCTTTACTTATCAAGCTATTTAATTAAATCTCCATGTTATTAATGTGAAAACTGGTTATACTTAAAACTAGAATATTAGGTAATAGGTAGGTAGGTATATAATTAAGAAGTTATATGCAAAACCCAAATATTATGTTTTTTTAAATCTTTTATTGATCGAGCGAAGCGAGATCTCTAAATTAACTGGGGCAAATCGGCGTTGTTTGTATGTATGTTTGTTTGTTTGTTTGTCCGAAGATAACTTTCGAAGCGTTTATCCGATCGTCGTGAAATTTGGTATATAGGTAGGTAGTGATGTCACAATTTTGGTGCGACTAAATGAGCTAAAAATGTTGGGGGGTTGTTGAGATATTGGGGTTCAAGAGGGTAAAAAAAAACAAAATGGGACTATCCGGTCAAGTGGCCTGTCTAATAAAAGGTCTTTGTGAGCACATTTCGACCTCGTTTTTGTATTTAGTTTAAACTTTGTAGCTTTTAGGTTATTAACCATAATAATAACTGAACTTTGACAAAATTCACAGTGACCCACAGTGCTGAAATTTGGTATGCGTGTAGCTTTAGTGACACAAATATAGGGAAAAATCTGAGATCCAGATTCTACCCCCAAAAACATGTAACCAATTTATATCAACTCCCGTTACCTGTAGTTTGAATGAATCTGTATGTCAAGTAAGTTGGTTTGGATTTCGTGGCACTGTTTTGATAGTCAAAGATTGGGTACAAATAATATTTTTTTGTTTTTATGGGAGACTCGCGAGATCTCAGTTCGGGGCGAACCACTAGTTTAGTTAAAGTCATAAAGTCCAAGACAGCAGATATTCAAAGGCATGCTACAAAGTTCATGATATTTTTTGTTTAAATTCCACTTTATTTTGAAAAAGTTATATAATCACCCTCTTTTAACAAAATGATCCGAAGCACCGAGCACAAAATATTTATAAAAATAAATCGTTATCATAGCCATAGGACTGAACATAGCCTTCCCCATTGATTTGTATACAAAAGTATATATAATCGTATAATTTGATTAGACTCTATCGCTGTAATACGAATTGAATTGAATTGAGTTGTGTAAGAGGAAGTCTCGAGATCATGTGAAAACTATGAAAATTTATTACGAAACGTTTATGACCGTACATTACGATCATGCGTGCATTATCGCACATGAAATATGTAGTAGGTAAACATTGCAACTGAGCAACTGACACGAATTTGAATTTGGAGCAGATGCTCTTCCGTCTTTTTTATAAGTTTAGACAGTAGCATCATGTGCATTCTACTATATTTTGCTAGCCCCAACTCTGTCTGCTCTCTTATTCGCGTGATATCCTACAAGTACTTTGCTAAAAAGTAAATAAGTCTTTTGTTGAAAAATTACTTTTTCAAAATAATTTTCTGTATTTTTTTTTTATTTTTTAAAATTCATAATCGGAACCGCAAGCAGATTCCAATGAGCCCAAACACTAGTGGCTTACTATATCCATTCAGAAATTCCGTTGTCTAGCATCCGTCTCCATCATGAGACCACCTGCATGGTACCATATTATTGCATGTCACCGAAGTTACATATGTATTCCAAATTTCAGCTCAATCGGTTGAGGGGAACGGGTTTAAATTTCAGTTGCAAGATTTCTCTCGGACAAACATACATACATTGCAAGTTAATATAATGCTTGTAAAAAAACTGAAAAGCTTAACTTCACAAAAGTACATCGGATTCGTTTTTGGGTGTCCTAGTCATGAAATGACCCCTTCTTTTGGGTATCGTTGAATAGGTATTTCAAAACATTAAGTTTTAACAACACCCTACTTCAGCAGTCGGGCAAAAAAGGGGCCTTTAATATTATCTTTTTGTCTAACTCGGTCTAACCATTCCTTTTGCAAATACCTACAACTGCATTAACAACAATCGATCACGAAAACGTCATCTATACTTATTTAGCTTTTGAAGAAAGAAAAGGACGAAATACGCGTTAAAGTAGAATTATTTTCGCTATCCACGGTACATACCAAAAGAACAAAAAAACTAGGGAATGCTATTGTAGAGATGAAAAGGAATTCGTGCTCTATTTTTTTGCTCGAGCTAAAAGCAATGTTAAGAATGCTTGCCAAATAAACACGTGAAATACCGAATCAATTTGTATACATTTTAAACTGTTATTTACTCAGCACGTATTGAACTCATCCTAAGCAGTACTGAGGATGAGTTCGCTACCGAACAACTGCTGTAATTGCTGTAAGCTGTTTTTTATCCTAAGGACTTGGAGATTAAACAATCATATCGTCGGCCATTTTGCCAAATTTTACTGGAGGAGGATATGGCCTACTTGATTTTAAGTGGTAACCATCGCCTTTAAAGCATGGCCTCGTAAAAACGACTCAGAGACGCACTGCCCTGTGTCCATCAACTTGTACAGTTGTTTAAGAAAACTTCATGTGCCTGTTATTTCAACGGCACCCATCCTTCAATGTTCAAATCGGAGCATGCTCTGTGTGCCACACAATGCGTTTCCATGAGCGTGATGAACGCGAGATGATAAACTATATTAAGTAGGTACCTACCTACATTGTTATACAAGGCCTGTAAGCGATCTATTACACTTAAGTATAACACATAACTTTTCATAACGAATGCAAGGAAATTAAAAGTCCTACTTTTTACTGTACTGTACTTTTTACTGTAAAACAAAATTTTTTTTTCTACTAACTGTTTGTTGCTGAAAAAAAATTTGTGTTCCCGGCACAGTCAGCGACATAAGTTGATTAACATTTTGAGATTTAAAAATATTTGGTTTAAGTGTATTATCTGAAAAGATGTGTTTTACACGACATAAGTATAGGACTAAAGTGCATCTACAAATACAGTGTAAACATTTTGCTGAAAAATGCCTTGTTCTAGATTTATTTCGATTTTAAAACTAAAAATGTTAACCAACTTATGTTGATGACTGTACCTATACATTATTATTTTTTACACTACCGGACTATGGCTTCTTTCATTTTTAAATAGAAATAAGGATTTGTCATGGAGATTGTATTTCATTTTAGCTTACCTGTTATGAATGCAATGAGTCTCATTCTATTAGGTCTTTACCTATGAAATTGCCGTTTTGTATGGAATAAGTGAAAGTACTCATTTTTTTTTACTTTTTTATTTCTGTTATTCAAAGTAATCACCCATGCAATCGACGCATCTTTGCCAACGCATTGGCAGTTTATTGATGCCCTTCTTGTAAAAATAAGCTGGACGGGAGGCAACAAACTCTTCAAAGGCATTTTGTACTGCCTCTCGGGAATTAAATTTTTTACCCACTAAAAAGTTGTCTAAATTTTGGAAAAAGTAATAGTCGGTAGGTGCAAGGTCTGGTGAGTATGGCGGATGAGGGAGAGCTTCCAACCCCAGCTCTTGCAGCTTGGAGACTGTCTGTTGTGCAGTATGGGGTCGCGCGTTGTCGTGAAGGAGCAGTGGGGACGACCGATTGACCAAAGCTGGTTGCCGATGTGCAAGCTTCTCCATCATTGTCTTCAGTTCTTCACATTACACATCTGCAGTAATGCTCATGCCGTTTTGTAAAAAGCTGTGGTGAATCATACCCGCACTAGACCACCAAACAGTGACCATCGCCTTTTTAGGGGTCAGTTTTGGTTTAGGGCATTGCTTTGGTGCTGAACCAGGATCTAACCAACTTGCTGAGCGCTTTCAATTGTCGAACAGAATCCATTTTTCATGGCACGTAACAATTCGGTTCAAAATTCCTTCATTTCTTTGCCTATTGAGCAGCGCGAGGCAGGTCTCGACGCGTACGTTGCGCTGGCGATCGTTAAGTTCGTGGGGCACCCACCTATCAAGTTTTTTCACCTTGCCTATTTGTCGCAAATGGATCAAAATTGTTAAGATGCTAACATCAAAAGCTGCTGCTAACTCAGCTGTACATTGAGTTTCGTTAGCTTCCACAACGCCTTTAATTCATCATTGGTGACCAAAGTCTCCGGACGACCACGAGCTTCATTTTTCAAGTCAAAATTTCCAGAACGGAACCGGGAAAACCAATAACGGGTTGTGCGTTCGTTTGTACAGTTCTCTCCGTAAACGGATGTTACGTGCCGTTTGTGTCGCGTTGGTGCCACGACGGAACTCATATTCCATAATTACACGAATTTTTAAAGTGTCCATTATGACGAAAAATGTTCAAATGTAATGAAAATACAACGCTAATCAATAAATAAAAGACTGAGTTTGTAAAAAGAATGTCATGTTTTTAAAACAAAATTAATTTGAATTTAGAATACAAAGCCATTTCAAACTTTTTTTCTATTTGAAATGACCAGTACTGAAGAACGGCAATTTCATAGAGAAAGACCTATTATTTTCAAATATACTTCGCAATACGGAGCCGATAACGAGTTTAAAATGTCAAACTTTCAGAGCGTGAGTAATAAAAAAATAATTTTGATATTTACTATGGGGTTCAGTCATACTTTAAGGGTCCGTCCATTAATTACGTGAAGTGTTCAGGGAGGGGTCTAGCCGAATCTCGCCCAATCTCACGTGGGGGATGAGGGGTGTCTCGGCTAATATCACGTAATTTTTTTAATTTAATTTCATCACTGTAAATCTAGATTACGAGAGAAGCAATCTTGAAATAATGAAGCCAATTGTGTTTTTTTTAAATAAATCAACGCATTTACCCCATGAATACAAATTTTGAAAAATCTCACATGAGATATAGGAAGGGGGGGAGGGGGTCGAAACAAATTATCTTACAAATTAAATTATATGCCAGAGTTACATAATAAAGGCAACATTTAAAAGCCTATATAAGTAGGTAAAGTTACTATAAATATGTAGAAACGTTAATTACAAGTCCAGAGACGTTTGCATCTCGAAACAGGTTATCGTAAAACTATAAAAACCAAGGGGAGTCCAAGGACATTTGTTTCTATTATTATCTACAAATCACGTATTTTACGGTGTAGTTTATGACTGTAGAAAAATATTTACATAGGTATTGCTTATTGGTACTTAGGTATGCTTTGTAATAGATTTCCACTCAAACCAAATTTGAGAAATATATATGTATAGGTATACAACCTATTTTGTTATGCACGACATTAATTTTAAACAAAAATCCGGAATTGTATTTACAGATTTTAAAGGTAAGTTTAATATCGATGGCATAAATATTTATCCAGTAATCGATACATTTCTAATAAATCTTTTTTTATATTTTTAAACATAAAATCGTTGCCTATATGCGACGATGCCGCTTAGTCAGTCTATTTACATGTTGAATGAATATGATTTGTTTACCTATTTTATATTTTAACTGTGTCATTGATATTTCTAGGACTTGTAAATACGTATTTTTGAAAATTCCAAATTTACTACAGTATTTGAAAAATACCTATTTTAGCCCTACCCGTGTTTTCATTTAATGTCGTACATAATATGACACGTTGTATATCGGTTTTGCGAGTTCATTCATCACCATCATTCTCAGCCCGTGTCGACTCACTGCTGGTCTTGGCCTCTCGTTGTTTCTGTTATTCTTCCCGATCCTGTGCCAGTGTGAACCACGTACAACCCACGGTCTTATGAATGTCGTCGACCCATCTCGCTGGTGGGCGTCCTCTATTTCGATGCCCAGTTCTCGGCCTCCACTCTGTTAGTGTCTTAGTCACTACGTCACTACGTCTGGCCAAGTGTCCTTCCCAACTCCACTTGAGCCCCAATATTCGCTTGCTGACGTCTTGTACTTGTCTGCTTGCGAATTTTGGTATTGGGAACTCAATCTAAGAGTGTGATGCCGAGCATGGCTCTCTGTGCTACACTTATTTTGTGCACAGCCTTCTCTGTGAGCCTCCGTGTCTAGGCACCATAAGTCATAGTTGGTTATAGAGACGTGTTTTTAGACATTGTGGAATACAATGTTATTCATTGTGGTTTTGTGAGTTAAATTAATAAATAAAAATTAGTATAGACATGGTTTAGAACACCGAGAAAGCGCATTTTCTGACCTGTGTGATGCAATATGACAAACCTAGCATTTGTCAGGTTTCCTTGCACGGATCTAAAGAAACATTGCAAGCATAAGCCGATTGTAAAATCGCATGTCATACTTTACGTGGCATCATAACAAGTTATATTACTGTATGGTTGTTACTATGTGACCTGTCGTAAATAAAAGTATACTAAAGCAGATCTAATAGATCTTGACGTCTATATTTAGCATGCTGTGATAACTTTGTACGAACGTCGACACAAGAAATCGAAAAAACGACCATATAATGCCAATAATGATTATGTTATCCTTACACTATAAACAGTTTATTTAATACGCACCAAGTTTCACTTCATATTTTAAAATTACATCCAGAAACACTAGATCAATATTTCGACAAGACGTATTCCAATGTTGTATCATTTGGTTTTGCTGTTCGTTGGTAGTATTTTGACAACTGCCAAATCCGAGCTATTCGTTTTCCACGCGTAACTTTCGAGTTCTGCCTGCCTACCTAACAGTATTAGTTAGGTACTTATAGGTATTTGAGGCTTTGACAGCTTTTGTTTCCTGTCATCGGTAAGACGCTCGCGCTCTGACAGTTTCTGATTCATTTTTGAGATAGATTGCAAAATTTTCTACACCTCTAATAAAAGCCACAGCAAAAATAATTGTATTTGCTAGGTTAAGTCGAATTTTCTCACTATTTTTTACAGTTAAAATATAAACATTGATGATGATGATTCCTGAACCAGATTCATCGTCATCATCATTCACAGACATACACTACTCACTCACTGCTGGGTTATATCATTTATGGCCCACAAATAGACCTCGGTCCTTCGCTAGTCTGACACATCGACCGACCCTTATTATGTCATCCACCTATCTCCCTATCGAGCCATATCATATCCATACTAATATCCCAGCGAATATCATCATCATCACAAGCTTTGTTAAAACAAAGTGTTATTACTAGTACATCAAAAATAATAAAAATAAAAAATGTGTGTGTCTACTTATGTACGCACGTAAGAAGTTTATACTTCTTTGGCGTAACAGAACAAAAATAGCTAAAGAATTCATCCCGTATGCCACAACTCTTTGTTTGTAAAAGGAATGATAAATTAATAAATATAGTTATGAGTTTTCATGGAACCTTGAGAGACAGTTATCAGCTAACTTCATTATGTCGCTTTTTGGCCGTCGGTGTGCGCGCGCATCGTAAACGCGCCAAAAGAAGTATGTAGGTATAACTTCAAAAGTTATTGTACACAACAGAAATGTCTAAAGTACTCTGTGCTAGGCCTGCAGGAAGGGTTCTATAAACAAGAGAACCTTATCAGTTGAATCCAATAACACCTCTTATCAGCAATACTATATTTACTCAGCCTACCGTAACAGGCTCCTAAAATGGAATATTTTTTGCAGGTACTTGCTGAATTAAGCACATGTCTCATCAATGTAAAACTTCAGTATGTTATTTTTCTGAGTTTTTACTTTAGACTTCAGACGAAATTTTCTTACAATACAATACAATTCTTTATTTATAACGCCAAATTACAAATCAAAAACAAAAAAGATATAAACGTAAGCAATAAATTCAATATTGACCATTAATAAAAATATCTAATATAAACATAATTAATTAATTGTATATTAAATTCATTTATAACAAACTTAACAATAGGCAATGTGTAGAACTCGTCTACAGAGTAAATAGAACTCTCTAAGAGGCATTTTTTAAATCTATTAGTGGACGTGAGCGAGCTTGTTACTGCATAGAGCGCGGTCGGTGGTCACTCCTCTCCTCTGGAACTCATCGATGTTGATATGAGTGAAGTAGCCCTTTACTTGATATATCAGTTCACAGGGCAGAGGCATGCTATTCAGTAGGTCTACTCTAATTCAACGAAAAAAGAAGTTTCGGTCGAAACTTCGCACGTTTCCTACTCCGTATCCATTCGGTCCCGAAATTTCGTCCGCACGAAAATTATTTGACATTTAGATTTTCTAAACCTACTCTAATTCATTATTGCATTCAGCTCTGTAAACAAGTCTCTACACGACACATAGTCATCCACGCCGACAATCGCGCGCACGGCCCGCTTTTGCATGACGATTGATAGATTGATTAATAATCCTGTAGTAGATAAAATTACATTTTTCATTGATGAGACATGTGCTTCACTCAGCAAGTTCCGATACAAATCGTACAACTTGAGAAGCCTCCCCTTAAACTAAACTAATCCACCTTAGTATTGCGTCAAACAGTTAACTTTTATGAAAATTTGAACTCTATGTCGTCAGCATAACGGTCAAAGTAACCTATCTGTAATATTCGACGGTTAGGTGGCGAACTACACACTTCCGTAGTGTCGGTTTACTTCCTTGGACGAAAAGTGCCAACCAGCGGGTTCTAAAGACGGCACTTTTGCGGCTTCAGAGCGGAATTTTCGTATTGAATGACTGGGAGTAATTTGTCAAACATTAGTTCCTCCTACGCACTATAAAGCTCTTGAACATTGAAGTTATGTTTCGACTCGTACTATGGCCTTACGGCCTATTTGGTCCGAATCGCAGCATTGCAAAATTTTTAATATTTTCATGTTGTAATTCGTCCCATTTTTGTATGAAGTTTATGTCTAAATAAAATTCAAGTATAAGAAGTAAGAAAAGTAAATACGTGCGTTAAATATTTTAGAAAATTAAAGACGTTTAATATCAACTGATATCAAGCGTCTTTAATTTCCTAAAATCAACTCAAGTCAACTCTAAAATGTTATGTAAAATAACAACTTACGTATTTATTTTATAATATAACTTTTAAAACTATCATGGCAATGAACACTATTTGTACTAAACTCACAAATCATGGTAAATATCTCGTTTTTAGTACAAATAGTTATTTATTTTATGTTCAATAGAAACCGACAAAACTCCACTAGCCGCTAAAGACGCTGATTCAACAACAAAGAAACTTTTTGATAAAATGCCAATGCATTATGATTAAACTATTTTAAAGCAAACGCAATGTTTTTGATGTTTCACTCACTTAAGATTTTTCTAACAGTACTGAATCTAATTACTATTTGAACGTGGGACAAATCCCAGCATGGAAATATTATAATATTTGCAATGCTGCAACTCGGACCAAATGGGTCATAAGGCCATGGTCGCCGACGAGTCGCAGCATATAACTTATTTATTGTTGGGTCAAATGTTTGTGAGGTACAAATCTTGCAAACCTAATAAGCTCTAGTTTTTGACGACCGGCTGATCTGAATTTTAAATTGTGGTTTTATAAAGATAAAGAAATAAAAAAAAAACATGAAATGAACAATCAAGATTGTAATTTGTAAGATATTAGTAACTATCGGCCTATTTCCATTCTTCCCACTTTCTCAAAAATACTGGAACGAATTCTTAATAAGAGATTAGTGTGCTACCTTGAGAAGCACGAGTTGATCTCTGCCAACCAGTATGGATTCCGTCAAAATAAATCTACGTCTGATGCAGTTTGTGACCTGACAGACTATATTGCTAGAAGCTTGGACTCTGGTGGCAAGTGCTTGGCGATCTTTCTTGATTTAGCCAAAGCATTTGACACTGTGTCAACTCCACATCTATTGCAAAGACTAGAGTACATGGGAGTACGTGGACTACCTTTACAACTCTTCAGAGACTATCTCGCGGATAGAACACAGAGTGTAAAAATTAATGACTATATTAGTGCAGCTGTCTCAGTGTACCACGGAGTTCCACAGGGTAGTATTCTTGGTCCAACTCTCTTCCTTGCGTATATAAATGAACTTTGCAATCTGAAAATACCTAATGGGAATATTTTCACCTACGCTGATGACACGGCTCTGGTTTTTGGGGGTGATAGTTGGAAATCCGTCTTTGATAATGCTCAGGCTGGTATAAACGATACAATAAGCTGGCTAACAAAGAGTCTCCTTAAGTTAAACGCCTCCAAAACAAAGCTCATGACATTTTCTATTCGCAAAAATACCCAACCATCTAATAACTTCACTATTGTTGCACACACGAACACAACTGACCCCAAAGCATGTGCTCACAATTCATGTAATTGTGGTACATTAGAGAGAACTGCTTCTCTGCGCTATCTAGGCGTGACCCTAGACTCAAACTTATCCTTTGAACAACACATTTCATCACTAAGTAATAGAGTGCGAAAGTTGATTGCTGTATTCAAAAATATTCGTCACGTCACTGACAAAGGCACAATTCGAACCATCTATTTTTCTCTTTGCCAGAGTCTTATAATGTACTGTGTTGAAGCTTGGGGTGGCGCGGCTAAAACTACTTTGCTTTCACTTGAGCGGGCACAGCGTGCCGTGCTCAAAGTTAGTAACTTCTTACCATATAAATTCCCAACCTCGGCACTTTTTAAGGAAGCTAATGTGCTGTCCGTACGTCAACTATTCATACTCAGACTATTGATAAAACAGCACAAGATCCGCCCACTGCAACAGGATAAGAGGCGCACTGACAAAGTATTTGATAGCATCAGATTTAATACGAATTTCACTAATCGTTTTCCCTGTTTTTTAGGTGGGTATCTCTATAACAAGCTTTCCGTTGAGGATTGTCTATGTCATCTCAAGCCTTATGAATTTAAAAAGTGCCTCACACAAATTCTTTTAAGTTACTCGTACGATGAAACTGAGCACCTACTTAATGTTTTGAAGTAATCGTGTAATAAACCTAATAATTACCTACAATTATTGTAACAACTTACCCTCCCTCATGGATCATACAAACTCATACTTAGGCACCCACATAACACAACACTCAACAATCACACACACACACACACACCCTCGCTCACACAAACATACCCACACACACTCATATCCACACTCGCACACACTCGGACCGTAACACCGACCTAAATCATGTTCCTATTATTGTAAAAATTTCAAACACTATACAGCACAATTGTATTTTAATTTATATTAATGTACTTCTAATTGCATATATACATATACACCATAATGATTGGTCTTATTTATATAAAATTAATGTATTGTTATTTTTATTCCACTTGATATTAAGCAGGGGGAGCACAGCTGCCTATCATACAGGCTTTTCAGTCTAGTTTAGGCAACTGAGGCTCATACATAATTATTAACACATAATAATCATCTTAATTTTTGTTACATGTACCTATCTAATAATTATGTATTGTATTTTTGTACTTGTATATTGTGTCAAAATAAAATTTTATTATTAAAAAAAAAAAAAAAAATTCCTTGCATGAGTCGGCCTTAAAGATATATTACAATTTAGAATAAATAAATAAACAATGTTGGTAATTTCAAAAAAAAAAAAAAAAAAAAAAAAAAAAAAAAAAAAAAAAAAAAAATTTGAGTGAACCTTCTTTACTTGTATCTTGTACAAGGCAATGTTGGTACTTATAACGATGTTTATTTGCTAACAAGACAATTTGAGGATCTTTAGCACTTTACCGCTGTAATATGAAACTGTAAATATGTGCTTACATAATATGACATTGAAATATTATGAAAGTATGTAGGCACATAGAGTATTGGTATTTTGGTATTTTTGAAAGGTGAATCGGGACAAGGCGAACCCTTTACTTGGTTGCACCAGGAGATAGTATAAACCTTTAGGTAAGTATTTACCCTACGTTTAGGTTAGTTTTTGACTACTGCTCTGAGTCATTTATTAAAGACTAGCTTCCGCCAGCGGATTCGCATGCGTTGTCAATAAAAAGTAGTCTATGTTTGAATCCAGGAAATTTCATCGAAATCGGTTCAGCCATTACGACGTGATTGAGTAACAAACAAACATCCAAACTTTCACATTTATAATATCAGTGTGTTACGGGAAGCAAAAATTCTTGCAGTTGTAGATAGAAACTGCAAATTTCCCGTACAAAAGACATCAACGCGTATTTCTGAAATATGCATTTTTATCATCATGAAGTCCGCGCTAGTCCATCGTTAAACACTTTCAAACGGAAAGTTAAAATTATCTTTCTCTGTTTTATTTTATTTTAGGTATATATTAGTTTTTTTTAATTGTATTCATAATATTATTAGTTACTTTAAGTAGGTATATTTCGTTTTATTTGCTTAAGATTTATGTACATATTTATGATTCTTGTATGTACACTCACCTACCTTTAAAATCTACTCTCTCTCTAGCATCAAAGGTTTGCTGGAAGAAAATTCTTCTTAGGATTAAGCTCGCCTTTGTACATGTCCTCTATTTCTGTACTTTTCAATGTATTTTCTTGAGTACAATAAAGAATAAAGAACACATATTTTAATTATCATTTAATAATACTAGTACATATTTAATTAGAAGCTAATCGTGCAAAAACTGGTAAAATCGTTTAAAAGTTGTTGTCTCAAACATATTGAAATGCAAAGCGATTTATTTTCCAAAGTTCTTGTATAAAGTTCGGAGTGGAAAGATGGCTATTGGATTCATTTTAAATGTTTGGATTTGTAAGAGCCCATTGAAAAGTAGTAGGTGGCAGTGTCACCGGAGGCACGCAGGGTCAACGAGGGCGGGCGGACTATGCGAACTAGATCACCCACGCTCGCTTCTCACCTATTTTATAGTTTAGTTGAATTTTAAGCATGCTTTTATCGAGATAACATCTGTATTTTATGTTTTTTACGATCCTTCAACGAAGTTTTGCTAAATTACTAAAAATAGAGCTTAATAAAACCTACCAAAATTATAGCTACTTCCCGTTTGGTAAGATTCCCATTTATATTTATGAAGAGAAAATAATAGAAACTTCTAACTCAATTTCAATTTTATGAGTTATTTAATGAACTTAACTACTACAATTTTAATGTAAATTTAATCCTAGAATGATCCATATGATTTAGAGCGTTAATTAAGCTAAAACACTTCTCAAAACTTATAAAAATAAAATTAAAAAAAAGTAGAAACTTCTAACTAAAGCAGGGTTAAATAAGAAAATGTAAATCCTACCGACGATTTTGTATTTATGGCCTGGTCCTTAATTTTATGTACCTAAGTTAGATCTTATGATGCGACGATGAGCTTGCAAAGTTGCATTCTGTTACGTAAGGAATGCTTACTTCTATGTATTATTATTATTTGGAGCCTGTACTGTCCCACTGCAGGGCAAAGGCCTCCCTTTCTTCCTTCCACTCCACTCTATCATCCCCCCAATCCCACTTTAATTTGCCTACTTGGTGCCCAACGTCCGCGATTTGTGTTTGGGAGCGCAGTTCACTGTTTCTAATGCGGTCTGTTAGTTTGACTCCTAGGATACTGCGCTCCATGGCTCGCTGACAAACCCCGAGTTTGGACTATGTATAACGTGGTAATTTATTAAATGTAATTTTGGGCTTACCAATGTGTTGAAAGAATTAGCCAGCCTGTTAGACACTGCGTTACCGTGCCCTAGCTGTTTCCGAGATGCGCCGCGAGGAGGCTATAACGTAGCAAAGCACTACTCTAAAAAGTTTAGATTACCATTGACACCAAAGAAGAATCAAATTGTGAGATAAGTTCAAGGAGTCTGTACTGTAACTGACTGTAAGTAAGAGATCCATATTAGGAATAAATAATTAAAGTTGTTGTTAAAACATTATCTCCAATGTGGCTTGAAGATGGTGATGGTGAAGGTTCATACAAAATACAAATACAAATTTCTTAATTAGTTCGAAACATAGGTTAGGTTCACAACAGGTCACAGGTTATGATGGTCAGGTTCAGCTGTTTCGCCTTCTAGCAGGCAAATATTAATAAAAAAGTATATTCAGCTACTTCATAAACAATGTCAAAATAATTAAGCAACTATGTCGAGCGGTCTAAGAAATCTGGTACTAGAAGTCCGTAAAAATATTCTGAGTTACAGTATGGTCAAACATTCCCAAAAACTTAACTGTCTAATCTCTAACAAGCATAACATACCTCATCATATAAAACAACCGTTAGACATAATTGCATAAGCTAAGCGGGTAAAATGAGCTTGCCTTGACGGTCCGGCGAGCGTGACAAAGGCAACTAAGATCTACTCCGGTTACCTATGCATTGATTGCATTTAGTGCATGACATTGTGACAAAAGTGCATAGAATTCAGTAGATGCCTAGTGTCTTATTACAGTTTTTCTGTTGATTTTAACCCAGGCGCAAAAGAAATGGTGTTATAAGTTAGCGACGTATGTCTGTGGCGTCGTAGTTCCTCAACGGATGAACTGATTTGGACGCGATCCATCCGTTTTGATAGAAACCTAGTTTAACTGGGTTGGTTTTTAGCTATGTCAGTTTTACGGTTTTTTTATGTGTCGGGGGTTTTTTAATTGTTAGGTAAGTGCTTGATGTTGTAGATATTCTATTATTGGTACTGTCGATTTTATAACAATCTTACCTCTCATAACATTTTATGTCTACAGTGTATTTTTTTGCTATTTTCATCGATTGCTGCTTTCGCCAGAGTATGTGCCTACTTAAAACAATTGCGTACTTACGTAATTGGTTTTATTATCCTTCAAAATTTATGTTTTCACTGAACTTAAATACTTGAAATTAAAAGCCACATTATTAAGTTTTCTTTGCCAACACACCAAACAGGGTACCTACATACCTACATGTAGAATGCTAATTATTTATTTATTTAACACAATCCATAGCCCTTAATATATAGATACAAACTATTATTGAGCTTAACTTACGGCCAAAAACAGATTTACTAATTTTAAGTAACCTATTATAACTATGAATCTTTCATTGAAATAAATATCTAAACTTACTATGCTTTATAAATCCGTTATAGTAGAAGTAGGCTAATTAATTGCAATACGTATTTCATACAATACTTACACCCATACTGATTACATATGGTAAGAATTTTATTTATAAAACCATGTGTGAACTTATCTTGGTGATGACTTCATTATGAGCATATGTTATTTGAAATACGATATACAGTAGCAGAATAGGAACTCAAACTTAAAAAGTCAACAGTCAATATACTATATACATACATATATTAATATTCCTACAACTGTTATGGTTGCTATATATTGTTATTATTTAAAATTATTGGCAAAAAAAAATAACAGCTAAATTTATCTAAAAAAACATTTGAACATTTAAGCAAAATATTTTTATGTTTTTAAATTTGCATGCCTAACTATGGTAGAACATAAATGTGCGTAAGACTAAAACCTGCTGATGTATTTAATATGTTCTAGCAAATAAACGTTATCTTATGTTAAAAAGACTTCCTTAATACATAAAAAAAATTTAGTCATAGTAGCTTATAATAATTGCAATCGATTCTAGTTATTGATCGATTCTCCGAAATCCCCAATCTCTCGGCTACTAAATAAAGATTTCCTCTAACCCTAAGTAAAAGCACATAAATTATAAGGTCCATCGGTTTGCATTCCAACACGAATAGAAGTCGGAGTTCTCAGATTGGATGGACCGAAAATAATCGCGATGTTTCTCAACGCCCCGCGGCCTTGCGCAAGGACAGGGAACAACTATCTTAGTTTTTTGGGTTCGTTTTTTAACGTTTAACTTGCAATACCCCAAAATATAAACACAGATCTATTGTATTTTAAACGATTGCCATAAAAAAAGTTCAGTTATTTTATTTTAATGTTCATGTTACAAAAATTACGTGATATGGTACATTGTGGCAAAACTTACAAACGAGTTCAGGAACTCAAATTTTGTAAAAAATAGGTACAAAGATTTGCAAAGCTATTTAGTTGGAGTTAAAACATGGAAAGCTCAAATTGATAAGAAAAGTTTTGGATTTGAGAGATTCCTCGTAATATGAATGAATGAATATGTATTTATTTTAAAAATAAATTATCTTATAATAAGACAATTAAAGAAATTATGCAAGAATCAATTTTTTTTGACAAGATAAATACCTATCCAGTCAAACAACTTTGATCTGAATAATTTTGAACTTTATTAACGAACAGTTAAACATTATTTTCTCTAACTCAGTCTATTCTGTAACAAAGTTTCAAAAGGTAATCTTCTAATATATAAAACTTCCATGTCACAATGTTAGTTACCGTACTCCTCCGAAACGGCTTTACCGATTTTTACCAAATTTTATATGCGTATTCAGTAGGACTGAGAATCGGCTACTATCTATTTTCCATACCCCAAGTGATAAGGGTTGTTCACCCTTAAATTTTTTTTTTTTTTTTTTAATTTTTTGACGAAATTTTTTGATTTTATTTTTTTATAATGTGGCATTAAAAAATACATACAACCCTAAATTTTCACTCTTCTACCACCAACCCCTATCTCAGCTTAGCAACACAAAATTTATTGATTCTAAGGCGGTACGAAGTTCGCGGGGTCAGCTAGTAAATAAATAAATATTGGTGGACATTTCACACAGCGCTATCTAGCCCCAAACTAAGCAGAGCTTGTACTATGGGAACCAGATAACTGATAGAATACTTAGGTATATACATTTTTTTTTGTAAATATGACGAACTTATTCATTTCGTCACTGTACTTACAAGTTTGTTTTTACTTCAACCAGATTAGCAAAGAAATAAAAAAAAAACTACGCTAACTGCACTTGACAATAAAAATAAATTCCGCGTGCCAGTGAATAACACCTTATTTGCCACTCAAAAAAGTTTGATCAATCAAATAGCGCTCATCGATATCGAAAACCATTCCAAAACCGTTCTTGTGACTCTTAAAATAAAACTGAAGTTTATAGGCATGGGTACATCGGTTTTGTTTGGAACCGGTCTCAAATATTCGCCGCCTGACCTCGTGTCGTGTTGCTCATTCAATACTTCAGACAGTCACTCCCAATGTATTTATAATTTATAAAGCTTATAAAACTGTTTCCAAAATTCTTTTAAGTAGCACAAATAAAAAAAATAACAGTTTTGACAAATGATTCAATTTTTTTTAGGTTTTGTTTGCTTTTGTATCGTTTGTTTTCAATTTGTAAAAGGAATAAGGATATTATTATCGGAAATTGAAATATTCCTAGCAGTTATGCTCATTCTTTAGTTTTAAATCTCATCCTTCTTAGTTTTAAATGAGTTTTGCCGATGCCTTTTTATCCCCAAGGTTATTAGCTTCGAGCCTTTGTACCTACGTCCAATCTGGTGCATCCTAGCTTTAAGCTAAAACTTAGCTAAGGATTTTTATTTGAGGCACGTTTCTTAATGTTTTTTTATTTGTAAATTGCTGCAATCAGTTTAAGAAAAAAAAATGTATGTACAAATACCAAGCTGGTATACCTACGTAAAGAAAAATAAGTTACAAGCTTTGAAAAAATTATATTTTTACCAACCGTCACTTAGATGCTTACAAACGTACAAAAAATGTAATCTACCTACTTAGGTACCTATAAAAAGTACTTAGTAAGTAAAAGCTTGTAAAGGTTTTGTCCCGAACTCTTTTTATTTGTACCCGCGTTTAATTGAAGTCCTGCAATGCAAGTAGGACGCATCTTTCTCACGATTAAGGACCCTTTCTTCATACGATTGTTCACGACAAAAGATCTCGTTTTGTTTGATTTCAAGTTTCTCGTGAGAAAAAGCTTCGCACTGATTTTTACAACTCTTTTATTTTGTAGAGTATTGTATTGAGGTACTCTGCAAATCTGCTTGGTTCTTCTGCAATTTGTAGGTGCCTACAGAGACTTTTCTGAGATGGTGAGACCTAACGAATACACTACATCTAACACATACTTACTATACATGTTTTTTTTTAACTCTAGTTATTTCATTTTATTTGAAAAACAAACAGTTAGTTTTATATCCATTAGAAACAACTTTAAACACATCACCATTGACATATTTTTTCATACTAATTAGGTATAAGATTTAAATAGCTTATTTTTTTAATCAGCTGGGTATTTTCAAAATAAAAGAAAGAAAGGCTAAACAATATTTCTTTTTTATCTCGTGTCTCTAATTATTTTGTGTCTTTTTTGGGACTAAAATAAATGTATATATTGAAGTAAGATAATATATTTTAATCGCCACAAAAAGACGAAAAATAATTAGAGACTAATTTTTTTCTAAAATAAACTAGGGATTTCTTAGGGTGTATTCTAAAACTGTGATGAAGCATGAATTGAGACTTAAGACTCAAAAGTAAATTTTATTACAGCCATCAATGAAAAAATCTACTGTCATCTATGATAATTACATATATGCTTATCTGTTTCGAGGGGTTCACTAATTTAAGTTATTAGGAGGGATACTTTTTTGTTAGACAGTGTAAACAATTACGAACCCACTTACTTCTAACCTTTAAGAAAAAAAAATGTAGTAGCTATCTTATACATACATTCAATTATTCCGAATTTTCTAAGGTTTTCCTATTTTTAAGGAAATTACCAGAGATGTGTGAGAAATTATCACACAAATAAATTGACAATGCAATGCATCCAACTATAGTGTTCCCATACTTAGCATGTCCGAAACAATATGAAGAATGGAACGAATTTTGTATTTAATGAATACTTCTTTTCTAATTATTTTTATTCCATTACAATTAAGCGGAGTAATGTAGCCAGTTTCTTATGGACACTTCCGCTTAGTGAGCTTAGCTATCTATTCTTCGCAACGGTATTTAGATGGCTCAGCAAAATGTTTTGTAATGAACACAAAAGAGACTTTAGTATTCTTTTTGTTTATAATGCCTTTTTTACCTTTTTAAATTGATTCATTTCTGAACATTGGTTTTTTCACAGTGCGCCGACTCTATTATGACATTGTTCACAGATTGGCGATTATTATCCGCAATGATTAAATTTCGTTGTTCCCGCTAGGACATATGCTCGGCACCTTAGCATTGGCACAGATAATATAATATACTGCACGGGTTATCCTAGTTTGGTAGTAGTTAGGTGTCAAGGACAGGTCTGAACAGGATTTTTTTTAACGTTGAACTTTTTAGTTTTAAAGTTACTATTTGTTCGCCATAATATGCAAAGGTCTAAAAGTACTATACATATATAAAACAATGACGACCGAACGAAGAAAATAATTAAACCAACGTTGCTATGAAGTCAGATATTCACACAGATAACAGATAAAGGATCTTGATATGCTAGAAATACTCAGAAAACAATATAACACCGCCTATCACATTACATTAGCATGCAAGTCCGTGCATGTTTGTTTACAAAGTTATTTTCGGTGTCAATCACGTATTCACAACTGCACTGTGTTCATGTGCATCACGTGAAAGTGTTTTATTTACGTTATTTCATACGATTTAGATAATATTCTAGTCGCGTTTCAGACTTTTCAGGACAATTTTCATCTTAATCGCTTTAGAAGTGGTATTTGCTTGAACAGTGTTCGTTATGCGTTTATTTTAACAATTTTCGAGTATCTTTCTAGTCGTTCGCTACTTGCTGCGGTCTTGAGGGCTTAGCCAAGTTACAGTCGATTAGCGATGACGCTAGTCGATAAGTCCGAAAATGTATGGGATTTGACACATGCTATAGAAATACCACGTGATACAGCGACAACAAATGTATGTAGGAATCGAATAGATTCGTAGCGAATGTAATTTGGCTACGGGCCCTGGGTTATCCTCAAAATTGCGATAAAGAAAAAAAAATAAAGAACTTTTTTTTCATAAGTTTTCACTTGTCAAAAAAGAAGTCTCCAAACAATTAATTATGTTTTGTTTTATTATGTTTAGGTGCTCTCTTATGGGCCAGCTAAAGTCTCCTCCAGCATACTTATCCTGGTTTTTGGCACCTTTCTCTGGTCTTTCACAACTCTTTTTTATACGCATCAAGATAGTGCCACCAACGCCGTCGATACGGGTAGTTATAAACTTTATAAAGCAGTGTACTTATATTATATTGCTATTAGTGGTTAGTTTAGTTACATATAAAAGGTCTTCGTATTTTTCTTAGTAGAAAAAAGCGTAAACTGCGTCAGCTTCCCACGAGGCAGATTAATGACCCCGTAAGACATCTTGATATTATTTTATAGTCATTTTGTGGTAGCTCAGAGACCAGGTAAAGTATAGGCCCTGAAACAAAACCTTGTGGATCTTGAAATAGATTTGTATCTTTATTTTTGAAGTGAAAACTTCTTTAGGCGCGTTGAGCATTTTTTGAGATGGGAAAAAACCATTGAACTCGCGACACTGTTACCGACACCTGTCACTGACTACTGACACCTCTGTATATAAGTATCTGTAGTGTAGTCTGCTTTTATTCAAGTTTTCACTTCTGTCGGCACTCCCGGAGTGCCTCTTTTTTACAAGATGGGCTGATAACACCATTCCATGGTCCATCTGATGTTTAACGTTTACCAGTGTCTATAATAATTAAATTACCTCACGGGTTACGTCCAACAAAGACTGGTCTACAAAGCATGACACCCTGAGATTTCCTGACTTCCCTGAACGAACTCTTTCAAGTCCTATCACTACACATCTATAAATGGTGCTCAAGGACCTCTTTGCAAAACCACCAGAAATCAGAAACTTGTTTGAACTGTTGTACAATGGGATCTTAATATAATATTTATTAATTACCACAGTTTATCCATTTCAGGATGTACCATATAAAAGTAGGTAGTATAAAAAAGAGATTAGGTATAAAACTAATTCTGCCAAATTTAAAAACCTTTTTTAACGCTAGAATTAAGTAGCTACCTACTTACGTGTAGGTATTTAACTTGAGCAAACAAAATTTTACTTATATTAGGTAGGTACATACAAAACATTTTATGATATTTTTTCATTTATACTAGGTATGTATATACTTTTAATGGCTCACGTACACATCCACAATACGCATCCTTAGTACCTATTCATATTATTAGATTTTAATCATTTATTTATTTCAAGTAACAACCTTCTTGACCACTGCACCTGCCGGTTTTGCTATAAATTATTGGTAGACGACTCTTGCTTAGAAAACGGGTTTGGATCGCAATTATCTCCCAGTTCTTAGGAAATTATTTCAGTTATTTAGATGTTGAGGTCTATATCTAGATCGATGATACCCAAAGTGGTCGGTATCGAACCACACAGGCCAATGTTATAGTATAGAGTAAAAAATTGGGGGTTCATGAGATGTAACTAAAGATTTCATTTAAGCATGCCATGACCATTATTTTGGCTTTCCATGAATATAATAATCTTAATGACGACCTCTGTGGTGCAGTGGGCGAATAGCCGGCTGAGACGCAGGAGATAGCGGGTTCGATCCCCGCTGCGGAACAAATGTTTGCATGATCTACAGATATATGTTCCGGGTCTGGTTGGTTCTCTATATATTATAAGTATGTATTTACAAAAAAATGTATATAAGTATTCTATCAGTTATCTGGTTCCCATAGTACAAGCTCTGCTTAATTTGGGGCTAGATAGCGCTGTGTGAAATGTCCAGCAATATTAATTATTATTATTATTAATACTCAGAAAGTACCTATTTATTTACCTATGTACTTAGATAATACTTTCTTAAGGTTCTTAAGGTTAACTGGAAGAGAATGCTACCTAGCATTAAGTTCACCTATGTACAGATTATTTTTATTTTGTGCAATAAAGAATTTTTCATTCATTCATACTTTCTTATAAACACATCTATTTATATATCTATTGTGAATTTGTAATAGATACTAAATTGTATTTTAATTAATTAGTCAATGTATAAACATGAGTTTTTTTTAGATTTTCACACTACAGTTAAAATTTGAATCTTTCAAATGGAGTAGTACCATGCCAACTGTTAAAAACACAATTACAGATGAATTTTCAAAAATGTAATATTAGGTAAACAAACAGGCGGTCTACCCAAAACCGAATGTCTTGATTTAGATGATGTTCTAGTCTTAACTGTATGTATTTTCAATTAAAGGATCTAGTTGTGGGCTATGGATAATGCTTAGGTTCTTAGTTTGCTATCTTTAGTGTCATAGTAACTACTTATGCCTCAGAGTTCATGGAAGTTTTTCTTTGGTACAACTTTTACTTAAAGTTAAGGTTTAAATTACTTCGGCGGGACATAACAAAAGCTTATAAACATTTTTTGTAAGTTTTCACGATTTATTTTTTAAATGTCATCGATAGACCGGTTTGAGTACCATATCTGATTGATTTCCGTGATACTAATTAACATTTTCAAGTGATTGTCCTTGATCTTACGATAAAAAAGCAATAATTATAAATGTGAACGATTTCTAGATCCTTAAATAGGCATGCATACATTACAGGCATGTAGAATCATGCGTATATGTGTAATCTTCATAATAATCTTTGAGCACACTACAACAATACTACAATAGCTCTTCATTTTGTAACCCAATTCCAACGAACCCACACCAAAGGCAAGTTTTAATGGCTCCACAATAATAAACACAACTCTTTGAACTAGTGCACTCCGAGCTATGCGGTCGCAAGACGTAAATACGAGTTCTGCATATACCTACCCTACTTAGTTACTTTATATATGTAAGTATCTGATGCGGAAGGCAACGGTGCATGGTCTGATAGGAATTTCACCAAAGAAATAGCTGTAATAGACTCATAAAGAAAGTTGTTGTAGAACTTGTAGGGCTGCAAAAACTGTAATAACTATGCATTTAGGCTATAATGATGAATCTGCGTGAGTTATGAAACAAGACAAACTCATATTATAGGAATGCTTCAGTTTTAAATACTGTTACGTTCGTTACCACCAATTATCAAATGTTGTGTTGCCTCTAAAATGTTACTTTGGAGGTTTTCATGCATCATGGAACTTTATGACTATAGGCAACGATTGGATGGTTTTGCTACAACCTATCAAAGGTCAAACTATCAAACTACACTAACTTGTGTAAGTAGTTACAAACAGCTGATGAGTACAGCGGGCCATCATGGTACTCAGTCCGTATTTCCCAGAAATTTCTAAACAGTCTATTAAATCTGTAGAAATGGGTCGTTCTGCCCTCTTCAGATTGCAAAAGATAATTATGTAAATAACAATAGAAAACTCAATAATGGCGCGTGCGAGGCTTCATCAACGGTCCCAACACGGAACATTTTTTATCGAACCATTCACAAATAACCGCCACCGGAGACCGTTACCACCTGCTTACTTGTTGTTTAGATACCTTACATACATACAGGTCATTTTGTTCATCGATGATTAAATATCCGATTGCGTAGAGCTGTAGAGACATCAGCCTGCAACTTTGGGGAATAACGATCTTACGATAAACTATCATAAAACCTTAACGACAAACCCGATAGTCGAGTCGGAAACCCGAAGTTTTCTTACAGTTATGCGTTGTGTAAGAGATAACCTGAATGAGATAAGACCGTTTGGAGCTGAGCACTCATGCGGGCGGGCATGTCGGTGCAAGTAATAACCTAAGATTATAATATTTGTATAGGCATTCCTATCAGACGAGGTGGAATCGGCACAACGGGTTTGGAGGCATTCCGTAACGGTCAAGTGCGGTATCAGGAGACGAGCGTTCGTACTCACCGTCCGTTCGGAGCCGCCGGCGAGTGCACCAGCTTCACCGCGAACAGGAACTGTATCGCACACACTAGCAGACAGCATAGGTTCAAGGATAGTGTCAACGCACACAACGCTAACGTCACTTCGTACACTACCGCGAACTCGTCGGGGGCACCGGTCGCCGGCGCCGATATCTTCAGCAAGAACAGCAGAGCCAACAGAGCCAGGAGCAGACTAACGAGGCAGAGCAGGGCCAAGGACGTGAGGGCCTCCTCCGTGGCGGCTCTGTTGTTTCTAGATCTCGAGGTCTGACGTGGTGCAGGAGCTCCCGCGGCGTTGCCGTTGGCCATCTTCGGAGGAGAAGAGACCGGGATCGGTGAGACGACGGAGATGGGTGCGGGTGGCGGCGGTGGCGGCGGCGCACCCGGGCTGACGCTGGCCGAGGTGCCGCCAACGGAGTGCTTGGAGGAGTCCAGCGTGGAGACGTTGAGCGGCAGGTGGTGGTGCGGCCGCCGCGGCATGTTCTGGTACCGGTGGTCAGCATCGCTCGCCGCCGGCGGCCGCGCAGCATGTTTCAACATGGCGCTAGCGCGCCGGCGCCGAGGCGAGCCATCGCGACTGGTTTCCCGGCATGGGTCGCTGCCGGCGTGTTGACGCGGTACGCGGTCGCTCGAACGACGGGCGCAGCGCGACTGAATGCTGAGCGGTAAGAAAGAAGCCGCGCGCGGCTCTATCTACCTGTAGATACCTGCCTTGCGTCCGCAAGTAATTATGTCAATCAAAATGCCGGTAAACTTGCACTAAAGGACTCGCGACGCTCTCATCCCGACGGTCGCACCGACTCTAACTCTCGATAAATGCTAACGCGGCTCGAAGACAATAATTCCTAAACAATGATCATCTTGACAAAGTAAACAAGCCGGGTTTGGTTTGAATGTTTTGAATAGACGAAATGATCAGTGATATTTATTACTAAAACAATGTAGTTATGAATAATGACGTATCAGAAAATTCCCAACTAAAAGCTCTATTCATCAAGGAATAAAGCAATTCCCGGTAGATAAGGCTTGTTAGATCGATGCATACAGGAAATCTCATCAGCAACGTCGCAACGGGCCCCACAAAAAGCTGTCCTTAGAAACATGATGGCATGCCTACAGTTATCGCGTGCATCAATCAGGGAGGCTTTTATGCAGGCTTGAGGACCCAAGCTTACTTTGAACGAGGCGGGATTAAAAGCACCAAGATAGCAACACTTCCTTGTGAGGGTTTTTGTTTGATAATTGAAATAATGTTGGAAAGTTTTTTGCCTAATACGGGAAGGTAGTTGAAACACTGTGGCATGCGATTGTTGCGTACCTAGATTATATCGTAATAGCAAAGAAATCAGTTTAAATATGATGAACAACAGCACAAAATAGTTTTATATTTGACGTAACAATTATCACCTGGCTCTACCATGCAACGGTCCGTTTTAACCATCTCCTATGTTATTAGGTGTAACGGATTGCAAATAGCATTTTCAATTACGCCGTTCACCTTTATCTCCTAACATCGATAAGTATGGGTTATTAACCTATTCCTCGTGTGTTCCCCAGGTGTCGTATCTAATTACAAAACTTTAAAACTCAGAAATAAATGAACAATATAAGAAAAAAAAATTATACGATGGAACAAGCTTATGGCCCACCTGATATTGAGTGGTAACCATCGTCTATATCAAAGTATTGCCTCGTAGGTCACGCACCTTTGAAACGTGCCTTACGATGCACTGCCCTGTGTCCATCAACTTGAGGGATACGGGTTTAGGTACCTGTAATTTTACCTTAGAAACTAAAATATAGCAATGCTGCTTGGCGTCAGAAATAGGTATGGTGGTAGTACTTCTCCGGGCGAGCCCTTTCACAAGAAACTCTACTACTAGGTAATCTCATTGAGAGTGAAGATATTTTAGGCATAATTTAAGTCACACTGACTACGATTGGATTGAGCTGCAAAATAGTTCCACACTCCGCTAAAGTATAGAGAACCCTTTAACACAAAAAATTGTACTACAAAATACGTGTAGCCAGCATAAACTCTGGATTCATCGTTCGGTAGAGTCAATTCTAATTCGATTCAGTTTGCACAATCTCGCAGCTGGCACTTTGCAATTTCCAAGGTGTTGGTAACTTGATACGGCTCGTGCCAGAACCACCCAACGTCTTCCGAGGAAGTAAGCTTGAGATGAGTCAAACCTTGTATTCCAACCGGTGACCGTTTTTATAGGAATTATGTATTCGCACCTGCCTGCCAGGTGTGACGCGTGCGCTGTTTTCTTAACAAAGTACCTACACTACATCTTTTGGTAATCAGATCTACCTATACCTACAACTATTCTACATATATTGAACTCTCCTTATTTTGGTTACCATACAAAAGACATAAACGCGTTCGTCTAACTTGCTCTTTATATTCACGATGAATCTTTCGTAGATTAAACGTGGAGTCTGATTCCACGTAGGAGTCAGGAGCGTCTCTACATGAAAGTACGTGTGTGTGTGTAGTGACAATTTCAATTTGCTTATTTATTAATCACTAGCTGACCCGCCCGCGGCTTCGCACGGGTGTATTTTTAAATAAAACATTACCCTCATTTTGCGCAGTTGGCTAAAAAGTAGCCTATGTCCTTTCCCAGGATATAATCTATCTCCTTGCAAAATTTAATTACGATCCGTTCAGCTGTTTAGTTGTGTAAAGGTAACAATAATACTCAGTCAAACAGAGTTATGTATGAATCATCTATCTATTGCTGAAAACTGCATTAAAATTCGTTAAGTAGTTTAAAAGATCTAAGCGAACAGATAGCGGAAGCGTCTTCATTTTATACTATGTAAAAATATAACAGTGAATATTATATCCAGTGAAACAAGGCAAGTCAAAACACAATACAATATAGAAAAATGAATTGTGGAAAATTTACTTAACTGTTCTAAGCGTGTAACTTTAGACGATCCCGCCCAAGCAAGTAACTTGGTCACGTCTTGCAATTTCGTATCGACTGTCTGAATATTTACCAGATCGCCAAGTATTTTGCTCATCTGACCGTGATGTGATCGACAGAAATGCGAAACTGGTCATAAACAAGTACGGATTTTAGACCGCACATTCTTGTATTAAATTACTTTCATGCAGACGTTGCCTCTCATCGTGTCCTTGGATTCTAATGAGTTTATAAACGCTCGGTTGGATTATTTTATATCTACAGATATGTTATCAGCATCATGAAATAAACTTTTACAAGGCGCAATTAATTCTTATAACATTAGTGGATTCTTTCACCTTAGGCTTAGGTAATAGCAGGTCGTTTGAGCAACACAAGGACTTAATTTGGATTGATAGACTGTTATTTTTCAGTAACGTCTTTCTTTAGACTTAGAAGCAAAGCATAGATTTTAATTTTGTGCCCAATGATGAAGAGCCGCTCGTATCGTCGACGGCCAAGTAGTATCTAAGGATCTGGAGCCGCTGAGTCTGCGCTGTGACATCGGAGTACTCAGCGTTTTCTACAAAATATATATAACGGCGAATGTTCTGAAGAGCTGTTCAATTCCTATTATTAATCCCTGCTTCCCACTTCTACCATCGTACTTCCCGCAACCGGCAATGAGCTTACCCACATATTGTAGATGCGTGGAACTCTCACACGATGCGTTTCACCCGCTTGTTTCTTCCACGCACCTGCAAGAATTATCCTTCCTCCGGAGGTTTTTTCAGTGGGCTTCAAAATGAACCCCCCCCCCCCCCCCCACACACACACAAACATGGATAGTTATAGGTACTATGTATTAGGATATTTTTTTAAGTAAAAGATTCTAATTAGGTGGCTATTATTATTTATTTTTTGATCGAGCGAAGCGAGATCTCTAAATCAACTTGGGCAAATCGGCGTTGTATGTATGCATGTATGACGACCTCCGTGGCGCAGTGGCCTCCGGCTGAGACGCAGGAGGTAGCAGGTTCGATTCCCGCCGCAGAAAAAATGTTTGATCTACAGATATTTGTTCTGGGTCTGGATGTTTTTCTATATATTATAAGTATGTATTCACAAAAAAAAAAGTATATAAGTCATCAGTATATCAGTTATCTAGTTCCCATAGTACAATCTCTGCTTAGTTTGGGGATAGATAGCGATGTGTGAAATGTCCAGCAATATTTATTTATTATGTATGTATGTATGTTTGTTTGTCCGAGGATAACTTTCAAAGCGTTTATCCGATCATCGTGAAATTTTGTATATAGGTAGGTGGTGATGGCACAATTTTGGTGTGATTAAATGAGCTAAAAATGTAGGAGTTGTTGAGATATTGGGGTTCAAGAGGGGTAAAAAAACAAAATGAGACTATCTGATCCAGTGGCATGTCTAATAAATGTCTATGTAACGACATTTCGACCCCGTTTTTATTTTTTAAAACTGAACTTTGACAAAATTCACAGGGTACCTACACCAGTGACCCCACAGTGCTGAAATTTGGTATGCGTGTGGCTTTAATGACACAAATATAGGCAAAAGTCTGAAATTCAGAATAACTGCAATTACTACCCCAAAAAAGTATAACCAAATAACATGAACTCCCGTTACCTGTAATTTGAATGAAACTGAAGGTCAAGTAGAGTGGTTAATTTTCGTGGCAGTATTTTCATAGTCGAAGATTACGAATAATCTTTTTTTGTTTTTGTTGGAGACATGAGAGATCTCAGTTCGGGGGGAACCACTAGTATAGTTAAATTAGACTCTCCCACAGATCTGAGTTGGTAGTACTATTTAAAGTATGCAGTGCTGTCCGATATTGTTGCATAAAAAGTAAAAAAACTTGATCATCTCAAGAAGGCTACTGGCATTGTAACTCGTAATCTCTTACATAAGTAAACTTCATCGACAGGACGTTGCCCGGGAACAAAAACTTGCATCTTTTGTCGTGTGACTATGCGTTTGGTATCGGAAAGTTGGCTCTACCACTACCAGTTTTCATTGGCCTCATAACCCTGGCCAGAAGCTAACTTTTTATTTTAATATTGTCCTATAGTAATGCATTGTATGAGACGAACTGGCTCAAAACTGTTATACCAGACCCTGCAATTTGATCACCGTTCTTTTATGATGTTACTGTGTGGATATGTATTTTTTCTAAGTTCTCTGGTAACTGGATTAAACATTTTTATGTATAATATTGAGAAGAGTGTTTGTGGCCTGATCTTACGCTAAAAAATTAAATAGGAAATTTGACAGGTTCTTTATTTGTGTGTTTTTACTGGATCGGCTTTTCCCTTTGCCCGAATGATCTTTCCGTCATATTAATTGTCTAAGATACTTTGTTACATTGGGAATTACCTTTGAACATTGAAATGGAAATCACCTGAGTGTGTGTCATTGGGAGTTTTTCAGTGGAAAGCATAAACAGAGAGCAAAAGGTTGCCTTCGTGTTACTTTGCTTCTAAGAAAACTTCAGGGACTGGGGAACCCCAAATAATGTCGAATTCGTTCCGTATTTAATAGTTGTTCTTCACTATGATTATTCAAAGATGGATCTAATGGATATGCCAT
This sequence comes from Philereme transversata, assembly GCA_963924445.1. NCBI lineage: Eukaryota > Metazoa > Arthropoda > Insecta > Lepidoptera > Geometridae > Philereme > Philereme transversata. The sequence goes on from OZ004340.1 coordinate 4,053,522, forward strand.
TAGAAAACATTGAGAAGAATCTGTGAACCTAAAGCGAAATAACGTAAGAGTTTGCAAAGGTAGAGGCTTTATTATAAATACTGTATTGATCACGTACCGTTTTATCGATGTTACAACCGACAATTTTTCGGTGCGATTTTTGAATCTTCGTCAGGGTGAATGTGATGCTGCACTCACCCTGACGAAGATTCACGAAGATTCGCTGCGTCGCAGTGCGGAGCCTAATTTTATCGTAACTCCGATAAAACGGCACGAGGTCAATTCTGTATATAAAATACTTAATGTTGAAAAATCACGAAAGTTTTCATATTAAAAAAGTGGTAGACTTGTCTACAAGTTTTTTCCGTGTCCTTTCTAAACTCTCATTTATAGACACCCTACATTTCAAGTCTAGTCGGTCGCGTGTCCCAGAGGGGTGGGTCTAAGAATGCCGCTGTACCTATATCTACTGGTAACTGATAACTAGTAGAGCCTTATTGACTCCACTACGGGATAGCTGATTATTAGAACTGAGTGTGGTTACCTACTGTTGAGTTTATATTAATTACTGGTATCGTGGTATCCGAATAAAATATAAGGAATTGCCACCTTTCATTTCAGCAGGGCTATTTTGAAACGTCGGAAAGCTATCGGATATGTCTGACAGTTTTTTCGGATTGTATTTCGAATCAGAGAACGCTATTTTGTTAACTATCAACCTTTGAATCTGTTACGGAAAGGTATTCGAGCATTACAATCCATCTCGAAAGTTTTAAAATAGCGTTTTGTATTAGAAATCGAATCCGAAAAAAATGTCGCCGATTTGACAGCTTTCCGACGTAAAGCCCTGCAGGTCCTTAACTATTATTATATAACAGAGAGTAAGTAGTTATTACAAATTGTAGTGTTGACTTTTTAATTAAAGAACAGACCGCCAAGTTATTAGGATTTAGGTAGGTACTTGTGCAATTAAGATTTTTCAGCTTTAACAAGGTTTTTAATCACTCTAATTTGTATTAAAGTCTCTACAGACTTTCGCATTTATAAATTAGTATGATTATAAAATATTTTTTTGAAGAATTCTTTGTATCGTCACAAATATCACTATCTGTATATCATTATTATAACTACGGGATTTTTCACGTACCGTCTTATCTATGCGAGGCTTGACGTTATTCGGAGCGGATCGCACTCTCCCTGATTCACGATTTGAACCGAAACATTGTCGGTCGAAATACCGATAAGACGGTACGTGAAAAATCCAATATTTATAATAAAAATTAAAATAAACCACGAAAGTTTTCTAACTATCTGTATATATCTGTGTCACGCCTTACCTTCCTACCTGCTTTTAGCACGACCAGGATGACTGGTAGATAATGCTATTAGCATTAAGTCCTCCTAACACTATTCTGTTTTATGTGATAGTATTAAAAAAGTAAATATGTTTGTATGACTGGTACTATATAGGGGGTTGCTAAGTTATTATATAGATAGGGTGAAACACCTGCCTAATCGAAAAACGTTCCCCCTATAAATCAATCGTTACGTCATTAGGTCGATCGCCATTTACCATAATCATATTTCTAATCCGGTAGGTGTAGGTAATGCCACGGAACCCAACAAAAATAATATTCTAATTCTAGGGTAGGAAATAGTACATTGTTATACAAGGGCTGTAATCGATCTATTGTACACCTGAGATATTTTGGCGTACGAGCGAGTGAATAGGAGCAAGATGCTAATCGAGGGTGTTATTGATCGTTACACCCGAGTATAACAAATAACTTTTCATTACAAATGCGAGGAAATATATAAAAAAAAATAACTGTTTGTTGTTAAAACAATAATTTGCGTTTCCGGTATCCATTTTTTTTCACTACTAAACTGATTAAAAATTTGTCATGGAGATTGTATTTAATTTTAGTAGATGTTTATGAATAAAACATCTTTTATTTTATATAGTTATTTCTACATATATAAAATAAAAGATGTTTTATTAATTTTGATCGGATTTGTCATGGAGGTTTTATTTAATGTCAGCCTTTGTGAATGTAACCTCTTTTATTTTAAAAGTTCCGGTGATATGCAAAATGTTATAAATAGGTAGGTACCTTCTCCTATTTTTAACCGGATTTAAAAAAAGGAGGTTCTCAATTTGTCGGTTTATTTTTCATATGCAGTAATAAATCTTTACCATATTGTCCGATTTTAATGATTATTTTTGTTAAAAAGTGAATAGTTAGGTATGTACCTAGAAGTGGTTCCATATAAATTTGGTCAAGATCTGATGATGGGATTCATGAGATAATCATCAAACTGTTTAATTTGCCATGGCATATGCACGACATAATATGGCATAAAATACACGATTATTTGAGTTCTTTATTTTTTCTAACAAAAAGAATACTTACCATAATTAATAACCTTTTCAACACCCTTGCGCGTAAAGTGAGCCTTATTACATCGTTCTTAGGGCCACAAACCGAACTATAACACACACGTGCAAAATAATATTACGCACTAGTGCATAATAGAATTATGCCTACAAAGTTAAGTTAGTACCAAACAGCAAATTACATGCGAGTAAACAGAGCATTTTCAATTTAACCGGGTAATACAGTTTTGTAACAACAAAGAGGTTTTATGCGGCGTAAAATTCATTTACTTTTTTGTAATAAATAAATGTATCCCTAATTAAGACGAAAAAACATTTATAATTATCAAATTATTTATAATTCACAATAATTTGTTATAAAATGTTTGCATTTTATCACTAAAATTATAATTTAGAAGTAGCCTGTATGGCTATATGTAATCAATCACCTTACATTTGGCGCGTGCAACAATATCTTTTTGAAAATTGTACATTCACCAATTGTTTTAATAATTTTGCTTAACGATTTATGCAATACATGTTTGTTTTTCCCTCGCAAGTGTGATGAAAAAGTGCGTATGAAACTCGTGAGCAACTTGCTCACTAGACACTCGGCTGATATACGCCCTCGTCTACGGCTCGGGCTGCAACTCACAGCCTCGTGTATAATGAGCAACTTAGCTCACTTGTACCATAATATACTATTAAAGCTAAGGCTAAGCATAAGGCTAAACCATTTCCTTTCTTTGTCTACGCACTGCTAGTTTATCGTTATGTTTATCTCCTTTATTGTATATATTTGTAAATATCTATATTTGTTTATATTATATATATATATATATTTATTTAGTTTATTAGTAAGTATACTAAGTATAAGTAGTTTATGTAGGTTTATGAACATAGATACAACGTCGTCTTTTTGATATTGTTTTGTCCTATCCATCCAAAGGTTGTCTGGAATAGATCGTTTTTAGTGATAAGACCGCCCATTGTACTTGCCTTTATTTTTGTGTATTTCTTTGTATTTTTAATTTCGTTGGTGTGCAATAAATAGTATTCTATTCTATTCTATAATTATTCACAAGACTATAAAATACAGAAGAAACAGTTGAACGTTAAAAAGTTACTTGTATATATTTTATTCTTAAGTATACCTATAAGTACAAAATAGATTATTCACACTCTATAGATAAGCGTACGAAATAATAACACAGCGATAAACTTGTTTGTAATTGCGTAATGACAGCCAGAAGTCAGACGAATCTCGGTTTCGTTGGCAAGACCACGTGTTCTGTGTTGTGTTCTAATCAGCTTCAAAGTGGCGTAAGTGTTTCGTTTCTTGTTTTATTCTTGTAGTTGTTTTGTCCTATGATATATGAGTTTGCGTCATAGCTGAGTACACTTGATTTTAATCTGTGGTTTGCAGTATATGAAAACAGTCTCTTTAATTAAGTATCTCAAACTAATAGGTATTGTTTTCATTGCATCAGTAGTTTGAACTACGGCACTACCGCTGATGTCATTCTATCTATACGAGTAGCAAGTGCACAGTGGTCGAAATTCGACAGTAATTCTTTTTTTCTTTATTTAATTTTAGCATTCGCACCTTTTTCTCTGTATAATCTATCTTGCACTCCGCCGTGCACGCAAAAGGGATACATAGATTTATCTTCACGTACCTACCTATTTATATAAAGATTAAATGTAATACCAAGTACTATGTCTAGTATGTCTACATAGCCTCAAAAGTTCTTAAACGAGTAACCTATAGCAAATTTATTTATTTCACCTCGCGTTATCAGCTCGCTCCAATTGTCTTGTAAACATGACTTGACCGTGATATTTATCATGGTCGTTTGAATGTATTGATACAACCTAATAATAATAATACCTAGCATTTAACCAATAGTTTGTAAAATATGTTTTCTGTTACTCATTTATTTTGGCATCTCTTTTGATGCAATTTAATTACATGTTAAAGCAATTTAGAGTATAGATTATCTTGACATTAATTTATAAGTCAATTTACCAATAATACTTCTTTGACAATGCCGTTATACAGTAGGGTAACCATCTTCAAATTTTGAAATCCAGAATTTGAAGGTAAAAATCCAGGACATTTCGGTTTAAAACCAGGACGTATTATTGTGTTTGGAATAGGCAATATTGCAAAAGGTGCAGAAAGCTTCCCAAATTGCTTATTTGTTTTAAAAAATGTCAACGACCTTCACTTGCGAGGTGCGGGCCCAGTGACAAATGATTGGAGACAGTAGTGGTGAGTGAATTTTAAAACACAGAACCCTTTAAAAACCCAGGACGCTACTTAAAAACTATCCAGGGCAGCTCAGGACACCCCAAAAAGCAGGACATGTCCTAGGAAAACAGGACGGTTGGCAACCCTATAACAGCAGCTACAATCTGACATTTATTTATTTACGTAAAGTTCCTATTTCTTGACATTCCTCAGTATGTAATGAATGAAGACACTCGGTGCGCGAGTCTAATTCGTAGGTAGATAGGTACCTACATACTGATCTTAGATTAGATTAGAAAATTCTTTATTGCAATGATAAAATAATATATAGGCGATCTTAATGCCGATTAGAATTTTCGTCCACCATTTGTTTTTTTTATTTTATACTAATTACATGGAGATGAAACAAGTTATATAGCCCACCTGATAGTAAGTGGTAACCATCGCCTATAACAGAAAATTGCCTCGTAGGTCACGCACGTTGGTGTAGATTGAGTGGTAGTGATTTATAGAGAATAGATTTTGTAAGTTTCAACTTTGAAACTCACTATAAAATTAACTTAACAAAATTACGACATAACGGCTCGACCAATTTCGGTAAAGTTTGGTATACAGATAAACGCGTGCGAAGCCACGGTCGGCAGCAAGTATAAACCATAAAGTGCTCAATTTCGTGGTCTTTTTTGATTTGAAATCTTTTACAGGAAACTAATGGACGTTATAGTAATAGGGTGCGGTGCAGCTGGCGTGGCTGCCCTGCGGAGACTCCACGATGCTGGCCTGAAGGTGATGGCGCTGGAGGCGGCAGCCAGGCTCGGGGGAAGAATACACACTGTTAAGTTCGGGGAGAATGCCACTGATATTGGGGCAGCTTGGTGAGTACTTGAGTAGGCTTCTATAAAGAAAACTTGGGAAAAATGTCGTTGATAATAGAAGGTTGGCTAACATTATGCATGCATGTTATAAGCCTTACATCACTTGAGAGAGAAAACTTTGTGGAGAATATTGTTGGGGCAGTTTGGTGAGAAGACTTTTATGGCTAAGCCATTCTAGGAAAACTAAACTTAAGAAAAGAGAACAAAGATAGATCTTGGTTGTAAACAACAAACTAGTCTCTGCCTCTCTAGAGGCGGGCGAGCCTAAGGCCGCGGCCGCACTGCAGGATGCCTCACTCAGCGTCTAGCTAGCTAGACGCCAAGAGGAAACAAACGTATGACCGATGATAATAAGGATTTATGATGATAAGGACCGACCGCACTGCGCGCTTGTCGCTCTCAATAGAATAGCCTGGCGCGTAGCGAACGAACGTGTCTGTTTTCTGGTTTTTCCCTCGATAGACGCCTAGCGTGTATAGATGAAATTTTGGCAGCCGAAGTTTTCAAAACAGAACCCTCAGCGACCCCCCTACCTCCACACGCCTCCATCCTCCATATATCGTAGCTACCCACCAAGTCCAAGTAGCTAGACTCTAGACGCCTGCAGTACGACAGCGGCCCGGAGTTATTCTAACCAACTTAGGAAGAGTAGGTAGATGCCTCGGATTTTAGCTCATTATTATGAGTGGAAAAGCAGGTCTCACATTTGCAATTCAAGCAGTATAGGCGAGATTTAACCTACATCGATGCTCCATAATTGCATGTAAAATAGTTTTGTTCAATCGAGGCAAATAATACTTTTAATTAAAACCCAACACGGCCTTTACTCAAATAGGCAACAAAAAACCAGTTACACTGTAGAAGACCCAATCCATATCAATCACTATAATTTTCAGGTGCCACGGCGAAAAGGACAACATAGTGTTCGAACTAGCAAACCCATTAGACCTTCTCGGCAAACCAGACCCTGGTCAAAACTGGCATGTACAATCCAATGGGGCATTAGTACCGGAGGATATTAGTAGAAAGATATCTAGTTCCATCAATGAGGAAGTGGATAAGGCTGACAAAAAGACTGAGAAGGGAATTTCAGAGTGTGTTCGGAACGCGTAAGTACGTGACCTCGTAACATAATTCTCGTCCGTATTGGGAATTGCGTTACTTCGAAAAAGAGAGAATTTACGGCAGTAAATTGATCGTCAAAATGATCACCAAAGTGGAGTTCTCCATTAGCTAGCTAAAGGATGTCGGGGCATCTCTCTCTATCTGTTCGTTTCCATTCCAACTTAACTTGGTCCTCATCTGTTGACCAACAAAGAACCACGCAACAGACGAATGAATCACAAGACCTAGTTTTGTTTTTTAAACTGGATATATCTTCGCTTTACCACATGATGTGGTCTAAAATGAAGCACGAAGATCTAGAAGAAACCTATTTGTTCTTACGCTAAAGAGGCCCGGAATGTATTCTTTAGGAAAAACAGACGATGGTAAACTGTTCCCATACCTTATTTGTACGCATTAAGAACGTAGAACCAAAACGGTGTGTGGGAATGGGTGGTATATCGACTAGGTACGGATGGTACTGAGCTGTGCGGCTGCTTGTCCTTTGAAGGAAGGGAGATGGCGGCATCAGATCGTATAGTTCCTGGGCATATTCCACAAAATGTATTCTGTAAAAGATCGATAGGCTTGCAATTTTACGGCGGTATTAAAGTATTTTCTAAAATAACGAAAACGCCTGCCATTTTCAGAGCGACTACCAACCATACTCTCAAAGCGCATCCAGAACTAGCTAAATCCTTTATAGAAAGCTATGAGCGTATGAACCACGTGGGAGGGCAAGATGATCCCAGTAGGGGCAAGTCCCTGCGTGGGTTGGAGGAGCAATGGGGTTGTGACGGGGAGTTCATGCTCAATTGGAAGGGAAAGGGATATAAAACAATCCTAGATGTATTATTGGTAAGTATAAGCTACTGGCTAAATCTTCTGTGGGCGTTTTATAAGTTGCTGTCTCAGTTAAAGTACTGACAAATATTTTCACGCCTTCATGCAGGTTGAATACATTGACAAGCATAGATTTAAAACGTTTTATTGTAATTTTTGTGTATTCTAGCAAATGAACGATTGAATTTGAATTTAAAGTTCAACAACTTGGTTTCCGGTGCTGGGGGACTGGTTGAATAATTTAAGAGCAATGGGTTTATATTTTCAGACGAATCTCGTACCCAGGACATCCGCAGTAGTCCGTACTTACCATGTGATTTATATGCGACATTTTAATTTTAATTTATTTGTAGGAAAACCAGCAGTTGTTATAGCTTATACTTAAAACAGATTGTTTATTAGATAACCAATAACAGGGTTTCACGTTTAAATAACAATATAGAACCAGATGTGAACAGCCAATCGACATAACAAATACAATGAAGAACGAGTCCCTACCTACCTTAGCCTTATTAATCACTAAATAATTCACGATTTAACCGCTGTCAAATCGAATTGACCCTCATACAGAAAAGGTCACAGTCAGTGCGCTTACACAGCTTATTCAAATTGTCACTTACTCGCCATAAAAATGAGTTTTGCTGATGATATTTGATGATCTTCCAAACCCGACAACTGCAGATAAACTAAGATTCTCAAGTGATCATAGCTGGCACACACCAGGAGAGATAGGATGGATAAAATACCCATTCATAGTATTTTTTCCAAGGCATCTTATAACATTTTTGTGATTAATTTCCAGAACAAATACCCTGACCCAAGTAAAGCGATCCCAGTACAAATCTTACTAAATAAAGAAGTAGAGAATATCCGGTGGGGGAGTAGACGAAGCAGTCAACCAGGGTCAGATGCTATGAATCCACTGGTACAAGTTAAGTGTACAGACGGCAGCCTTTATATAGCCAAGAGTGTTATAGTCACCGTGTCTATAGGAGTGTTGCAGGAACGGTAAGTAATTAAACCTTGACACATAAAGAACCACTACTTAATAAGTTTACATTTTAAAGCTGAGATCCCTTCACCATTAAGTATAATCATATAACCTTCGGTCTTTGTTCAAGAAAATAAAACTGTTGTTAAAAAATAAAAATTGACCATGTTACTCCAACCGCTCGAATTTAAAATTTTTAATTGGTTTCTTTATTTTTCAGCCACACCCAACTCTTCAACCCGCCACTCCCAGCCAACAAAGTCTCCACAATCAACAGCCTCGAATTAGCAGTCCTCGACAAAATCTACATCGAATTCACCAAACCGTGGTGGCCAAAGACTCCTGCCAGTTTTGTCATACTTTGGCGAGATGAGGATAAAGCACAATTTTCACAGGACGAGAAATGGATTACGGAGATCTATGCGCTGGATACAGTGGCGCACCAGCCGAATCTACTCCTGGCTTGGATTTACGGGAAGGGAGCAGAAGAAATGGAGAAAGTCAGTTTAGCTGGAGTCCACGCTGGAGTGAATAAGTTGATGAATACGGTGCTGAGAAAGAAGTTCGATGTTGCACCGATCAAAACTGTTTTGAGGTGAGATTTTTTAAATGATCCCAAAAATTACGTATCAGGATTGATACCCGCAACCGTTCCATTCATACAAGGATGCGATACCAATTTCGTCGTGGGCTCACTGCCCATCCAATGAGAAATTATTGAGATGTTTCGAGGTAAGATTAAATCCCTCAGGAAGAGTTTGGTGTTACATGTTACTTTATAAAAGCGTCAAATTCTCCGTTTGTATGTATCAGCTACAATGTAGCAGATGGACAGTGTAGCACTACATAATACGTGCCACTTATTACCCGAAATAGAGATATAGATAACACTCGTGGAGACTATTCTTTTATCAGCAAGGAAGTACCTACAAAGAGTAAAAGAAATACATCTTTTACTTTACCTACACATACATAAGTTTAGACTTAGGATGAAACTTTTCTCTCTGAGTCATCAAGAGATTATTTTCGATTATGTCAGCGTCTCTTTCCAGATCACAATGGGCATCCGACCCTCTCACACGAGGCGCATACGCACACAGGACCGTGGCCACAGAACAGAAACAAAATGGCGGCAACGGCGCCATTTTGTTAAGCGAGCCGTTATACCATGCTTATGAGTTTCCCGTGGTCTGCTTCGCGGGTGAAGCAACCTCGCATCACCGGCACAGCGCGGTCCATGGAGCTGTCGAGTCGGGCTTCAGAGAAGCGGATAGGCTAATTGATACTTTCAAAAAATTCGGTGTTTAATAGGTTTTTAAAAAGTTCAAGGTGAAATAATTTAAACAAATAAGTTTATTTCTAAAAAATCAATAAAATATTTACAAAGTACAAAATAAAAGTTATTTAAAGATCATTGTAAAATAGATTGCCCAAACCTGGCGGAATTGTTGATCAAACACATTGACATACTAAGACACGAAATGACTTGCGACCTTTTTAACTCTAGGGTCTAGCGACTGTTGACGAGGAACCTTTATATTTTAAATGAAGTCGCCATTTTATGCAATAAACACGCTATTCAAAATGGCGGGTTGAAAACTGCAAAGCAATGGCGCCAAACCGCTGATTGTATGGTTAAGTTTAACTTACAATACTTATATCTACTTACAACATCAACAAAGTTTCCATCTCTACTAGTCGACCTGTAAATACTAAATTAATATAAGTCAGCCTTTGTCAGTTCGTATGAACTTACTTTACAGTATACTTAAAAACTAACTTCTATCCATAAACCAAATCCGACTGAAATGTTTCCGATTTGATAATATTACCTGTTTCATCAACATCGCACATTGTAATTTCGACGTTATTCGGTTCAGGACGGGGCTCAATTTCCTTTTTCCTGTTAGCTTCATCTCCTTTTAGTACTATTTCATATTTAGTAGGGGTTGTGAAAGTAGCGTCGCTTGTTTTCTGGAGGATAAAGTCTAGGCTTGTAGTTGGTTGTATGTATTCCTTGGGTCCACCGTCTACGATCTTCTTGGAAACTTCTATATATTCGAATCTGGTGGTGGTGAGTCTGTAGATACCGTCATCGCTTATTTGATATCTGAAAAATATAAAATACATATTTCATAATGGTAAAACGGTAGCTTCTATTTTGCACCCAGTTCCAATTTTATTCTTGTTTATTTATTATTGTTCTTTATTTAATTTTCTGTGTTTTTTAGTTTTAGATAAATAAATATTGCTGGACGTTTCACACATCGCTATCTAGCCCCAAACTAAGCAGAGCTTGTACTATGGGAACCAGATAACTGATAGAATACTTATATACTTTTTTTTGTAAATACATATGTACTTATATATAAATACCCAAAATATAAAAACACCCAGACACGGAACAAATATCTGTAGATCATGCAAATATTTGTTCCGCGGCAGGAATCGAACCCGCTACCTCCTGCGTCTCAGCCGGCTATACGCCCACTGCGCCACGGAGGCAGTCAGATATGGACTTTACGACGTGACTGAGTAACAAACAAACAAAAAAATAAATAAATAAACTAACATCCAAACTTTTGCATTTATAATATTAGTGTGATTTAAATTTCAAGTCAATAGCATAAGCAGTTAATGAGATAATCAGCTGTGACAGACGGACAAAGTCCCACCATAAGAGTTCTATATTTAGTATTTTGGTCCACACACTTAAAAAAAAGCGGCACTCCGGGAGTGCCGACAGAAGTAAAAACTTGAATAAAAGCAGACTACACCACAGAGGTGTCGGTATAACAGTAACAGTGTCACGAGTTCTGGTTTTTTGTGGTTTTTTCGCATCTCAAAAATGCTTAACGCGCCTAAAGAAGTTTTCACTTCAAAAAAGATAATATCATGGGGAGACTTATTCTTTCTTTATTCTTTATTGTACACAAATAGATTTACAGACAGAAACAGCTTACAAAATGGGCATGTACAAAGGCGAGCTTAACCCTAAGAGTTTTCTTCCAGCAAACCTTTGAAGATAGAAATAGTTGATTATAGTGGTGGGTACGTGCACAGAAAAGGGCATTGGAGTAAAATACTAATACATAATAGTTTACATATATACATACGACCTCCGTGGTGCAGTGGGCGAATAGCCGGCTGAGACGCGGAGGTAGCGGGTTCGATCCCCGCCGCGGAACAAAATGTTTGCATGATTTACAGATATTTGTTCCGGGTCTGGTTGTTTCTCTATATATTATAAGTATGTATTTACAAAAAAAAATAATGTATATAAGTATTATATCAGTTATTTGGTTCCCATAGTACAAGCTCTGCTTAGTTTGGGGCTAGATAGCGCTGTGTGAAATGTCCAGCAATATTTATTATTTATTTTATTTATTATACATAATATATACCGTACAAAATAAAATACTTATACATATTAAAAATAATACCTATAAACTATACCTATATTACAGATAAACATAATACATTGTACAAAATGTACATAATATACCTACTTATACATAATAACCTAAAAAATTACAGGGACAGGTAATGCTCTTAGGCTTATGTTCAGGAGTGAACATCCTATGGATAATGATGATTCAGATCTAATGTGATAAAAAATTACAAAATAAAAACTCACAAAATGCATAGTAGACATTATAAAATCAAGTTAAAAAAAACTATTTTCGATACCGGTAGAGTAAAACAATCTTTTAGTAATATTGATTATTAAACAGAAAGTCTTGTCAATGTTTATAATTATATGTTTCTTACCTAAATCTGCTATGTCCAAACGGCCACTGCGCCTCATGCACTTTAACCAAATGTGTAGTCAATTCCGTCCCTCTAGAATACACCTTCTTGGGGCAGAGATGACATGCATACTTCTTAGGAACCTTCTTCACTTTTATGAAATCATCTGAAACTTCTTTGTCGCTGTTCTGTAGTTCTCGTTTCCTCTTTCGTTCGTGCGTTTGTATGTGCTTGCGGAGATCCCATTTTGTTATGGCTCTGAGGGAAAAATAAATATTAGTGTTTCTATTTCAAAATGTGTTTGTAATGGACTTTAGGCAAGGATCATTTATATACTTTGAAAAGAGGATTGGGTCGAGTATGCTGCCCTGTGGGACACCAGAGTTATTTATTACACCATTTTCTACGTAGACTAAATGAGTATGGTCACTTAGGAATCCTTTGTATTTATTATGAGCATTTCCACGAATACCAATATTTTCAATTTGTTCACAAAAGCAGGAGATGAGACGGTATCTTTGCTAAATCTTAATGCTTTGGCTAAATCGAGGAATACGCCAAAGCATTTCTGGTTTGCATTAATATGTGAAATCAGAGCGTCTCTGGCCTTACTAGAGTGACATAAGATCAAGGAGCTTACATTATCATACTTGAGTGCCTACTGTGCTTAATAAAATTACTAGAAATACATAGGCGTCTCACACACCATGCGTGTTATATCAAAAATATTAAAAAAAAAGTTATAAAAATATTTCAAATTATAACACAATTAGATAAAATACGGAAAATATATTATGAGAAAAATCTTATAGGTGTCAACCACAATCACATAAAACTCGGATTGAAACATGAAAACTCTTATAGTGTCAACCCGGCTTTATTATTATTATTATTAAAAGCCACCGCAGCGCAAAGGCCTCCCTTCCTTCTCTCCAGTCTTCTCTTTTTGAACTATTATGGACCAATAACCTGGAAATAGTCATCATGGCTGTAACCCGGCTTTAGTACATATTAGTTCCTTGCAACACACTAATACTATAAATGTGAAAGTTTGGATGTTTGTGTGTTATCCAATCACGTCGTAATGGCTGAACCGATTTCGATGAAATTTGGTGTATTGATAGATGACTTCTACTAGATCTACTTACATAGGCTACTTTTTGTTGACAAACGTGGTGTGCGAAGCCGCAGGCGGAAACTAGTTTTACATATATTTTTAGTAGCACGCCACATTATGCGTTGCGTTGTCACATGCAACGTTTCAACAGATCGATGGACGAGAGACGAAACATGGGGAGGGTGATGCGCTTCGCTGTCGGAGCTCCGGTGCGACGACGGACAGTGTTCCACTGCTAGAGGGGCAATCACGGGAGATATCCAGAATATTTCATTGTTTCTACATTTGTTTCAGCGTTGGCGTAACAAAAGCAACAATATAAAACGTTTGTTCCGAACTATTGTCGAATGAAGACTGAAATCCACACTGAGACGCTGCGCTGCGATGGCGTGTGTCGACGCAACGCACTAATGAGGCTTTACTCTTAAGTCAACCCGGCTTTAGTACATAAGATATATGTACTTGTATTCGCAGAGGTGGCAGGCGTGCGTCCTGGTGTCCTCGCGCGCGAGGTGGCGGTAGCGCATGTGCGTGGCGAGTCCGGCCGTCGACTGCGCGGACATGTCACACAGCGCGCACGCGTACGACGACACGTGCGAGCGCTGGTGCTCGTCCACCAAGTACTGCGACCCGCACTTCATGCCGCACAACAAACACGAGAACGGGGAGTTGGGGCTTACGTTCTGGAATTTACAAAATTATAGTTAATCACACTAACACAAATGCAAAAATTTGGTTGTTTGATTATTTGTTTGTTACTCAATCACGTCGAAACGGCTCAACCGATTTCAATGAAATTTGGTATGTACATAGATTATAACATGGATTAACATATAGGCAACTTTTTATCCCATAAATCAGTTCCCATGGGATAAAAATGGGATTTCAAAGTTTATATATGTATTTTTGGCACCCAAGAACAACGCGGGCGAAACCGCTGGCAATAGCTAGTAAATAAATAATGCTGGACATTTCACACACCGCTATCTAGCCCCAAACTAAGCAAAGCTTGTACTATAGGAACCAGATAACTGATAGCCATACAGGGTGTATGGTAATATACTGACGATATTCAAGTGATAGTTTCTCAAAACATAAAAAAGACTTCTCGAAAAAAAAAACTACTAGCTAGATTATCAAATTTTAAAAAAATCGACTAAGTTTAGGTGATTAATTCGATAAAAACTTACTGCCTACTCTTGCAATCGAGATCCAAAAATAAAGTCCGATTTGATATCTCTTTCGGAAATGGCTACGAGTTTTGGGTTAGGTTACAACAAGGATTTGGGACAACAAGAGATATCTCGAGACGTCACCAATACAGTATCTGTAGTTAGATGGCAAGCACTACAATAGCATAAGTTTAATAAAGTGTTTTAAAAGTTTTAGAAAAGTGCTAAAATAAATTTCACATTTCTATGATAAACATTTCACAAATTTATTTCTTATGCTCATCAAAATAACACCTTTCATTTTTGTGTGTATATTATCAAACACCTTATATACTGATGTGGAACCAATATCTGTAGATCATGCAAACATTTGTCCGGCGGCGGATGGAAATGGAAACTAAAGCTGTAAGAACTAAACAGGACACGGTGATGCTCTAATGATTGCATAGAAGTGGTTAAAGAAATTTAGGTGTTTACTAAGCACATATTTTTCAAGCAGAAATTTCTTACAAATCAAATCAAATGGGTTTATTCATTAAAATCAAAAGGATCACTTTGAAACATGAATTTTACTGCCAGTTCCTTCACGACCAAGCCAGGAAAGAAAAGCAAGAAACAAGGCTGGTGGCTTTTTCAATGATTCATTTAATAACAATTAATAAAATAAATTACGTCTAAATTGTAACATTTTTGATCGAGTTGGAGCAATTTCAATCCAAAGCTTCTCTATCATCTAAATAATACGATATGTTATAGAAGGCTTTTTTAAAAAGATTTTGTTTAATTACTTTTTTAATTGTTAATTGTCAATTTTCGTACATCACTTGGGAGTTTGTTATAAAAGCGTAGGTACTGTAGGGGACCTACACCTTACCCCACCCTAAGCGATTATCGATCTCCAAAGAAAACAAGATAAAACAACTTCTGATGCATGCACTGTACCAGAAGACTTCATTAAAACTGTCTGAACAAGCCGACCACCGAAGTACACCTTGCCGGTACACCTTACATTAAACAGAGACAGAAGACCCAGAGACCAACGGTAGTCTTCCAGTTTAGCTGTATGTATACAGTGTGGCCCTGGATAAAGTGCAACCCCGAAAGGGGGTGAAACTAGATCAAAAATTATCGACAAAAAAATAGAAAAAAAAATTAAAAAAAAATTAAAAATTAAAAAGTTGACCACTGACCCAGTGGTCAACTTTAAATGCTCCTAGCCAGCACATTTTTTATGTTAGAACGTAGGTTTTTATTTTATTTAAAAGCTATTATGATAGACAATAATAAAAAGTCATAAAAATTTCTAGTATTATAGGCTTAATTTTAAGATTTTTGGAGTTTATTGGAAATTAATAAGCATTTAAAGTTGACCACTGACCGTCAGTGGTCAACTTTAAATGCTCCTAGCCAGCACATTTTTTATGTTAGAACGTAGGTTTTTATTTTATTTAAAAGCTATTATGATAGACAATAATAAAAAGTCATAAAAATTTCTAGTATTATAGGCTTAATTTTAAGATTTTTGGAGTTTATTGGAAAAAAACAGCCTAAAAAATTTAATTTTAATACAAAAATTAAACTTTAAGTCACGATAGCCACTTGTTTGTCAGTTATTTGTTATTTTATCGTCATCGTCACATATCTGACATGATTATGGTTTTTATTTTAACAAAATAGACCTACTACTTTGGAAGAAATAATTTTTTTATTAAATAGAGTCATTAGTGAGCAATAAAAATTTTAATACATCAATAAAGTATATACGATTTTTTTTTAAATTTTTTTTTCTATTTTTTTGTCGATAATTTTTGATCTAGTTTCACCCCCTTTCGGGGTTGCACTTTATCCAGGGCCACACTGTATATTAAAAAAAATCGAAACAGTGGTATATTAACTAGATATGGAAGACACTGGAGTTTTTTCTCTGCTTGTACTTTAATTGAAAGGGATAGGGTTATTTTAATGGAAAGTGGGACTTTTAATTGTTGACGACCTCCATGGCGCAGTGGGCGAATAGCCGGCTGAGATGCAGGAGGTTGTGGGTTCGATTCCCGCCGCGGAACAAATGTTTGCATGATCTACACTTCCGGGTCTGATTGTTTCTCTAAATATTACAAGTATGTATTTAAAAAAAGTATATAAGTATACTACCAGTTATCTGGTTCCCAGCTTTGCTTAGTTTGTAGTACAAGCTTTGCTTAGTTTGGCGCTGTGTATTTCAATTTCTAACTATAATTTCTAATAACCGTGAATGCTATACAAGGCAAGTCAAGACACAATACAATACAGAAAAATGTCAGTGTTAGAAAATAATTCACAATAATGTTAACTAATTAAATTATAAACGAGTTGTACAAAGTATAATATTATATATCAATTAAGATGTCAAAATTTGCTAAGTTTTTATTGAGAAAAGAAGAGCATTATAGTTATGAATATTTATGTTTATAAATTCATTTAAATTATAGAAAGCATTTCCTAAAAATAAGAGTTTGATTTTTCGTTTCAAGTCAGAGCTGTGTTCAAGGTTTGTAATTTGAATAGGCAACTTATTGTACATTCATATTTTAATGTATTGAATGAATTAATAAATGAAAACACTTTATTCTACACCTTAAAAAAATAAAAAATTACAGACAAAATAGAAGACACAAAGCAAATAGTACAATGGGCAGTTTTATCGCTTTGAAGCAATTTTATCCAGACAACCATTGGATGGAGAGGATTTAGTTCTTCTTGTTTTTGTACTTTTGCTACTCTAACTTTAGGTTGGATTAGTTTTTCTTTATTTCTTAAACTATAATTATGTTAATGCCATTATTAATTTTAATTTACCTGTCTCCTCAAATGGTCCATCAATTTAGTATTAGTTGCAAAGTGCTGCCCGCAATGATAGCAGGCTATAAGCTTCTCCCCCGTGTGCGCCCGGCAGTGCATAGTGAGCAGCACTCTGCGCGGGAAGGTGGCACCACACCCCGCCCAAGAACACGTGTTATTTACCGAATAGTATATATGCTGTTTTACATGGTTGAAGAAATCCTAAAAGTGGAAAAAACAGGGATATACAACCTATTTGCACTAAAAACGAGACATTTAGTTCATAACCATGATAGTTTCAAAAGTTACAACTTGTACCTGTTATGTACGACATTAATTTAAAATACACATCTGGAATCGTATTAGAGGTAGGTTTAATACCGGTAGCTTGAATTTATCCAGTAATCGATGCATTTCCAATAAACAATTTTTAACATTTTTAAACATCAAATCGGCGGCGCCTTTGCGACGATGTCGCTTAGTCAGTCTAATTACATGATGAAGTAATATGATTTGTTTACCTATTTTATACAGGCTGTTTCATTGATATTTTAGGACTTGATATTAAGGTATTTTAAAATTTCTATGGTAATGAAATTGAAAAAACCTATTTTACAATAATACTAGCCATTAGCCCTACCCATGTTTTCATTTAATGTCGTACATAATAAAACACGTAGTATAATGTCAATTTTAAACCTCTTGGATATTTTTTTTTATTTATTTATTTATTGATGTGCAGCATTATTCTTGATATGCCTAACTCACAGTGTTAAAAGTCACTTAGTTTACTTTTAGAGCTGCATCTAGCTAGTGCCAATGGTTGTGACAAGTAGACCATGTACCCTAAGAGTGAGTCAATATCATGATAGCAAATAACTTAACTTGGCCTTACTCAAAGATGTCTCTAATTTGGTCGGAGCATGTTGGTCTTGTCAACATAATATTTTTTCTGAGGAGATTTAATAAAACCTTTAATAATATCAATACCTACCTAATTATTGATTAAAACGGGTATTTATCGCGTATGTACCTTTTTTATTTGTTATCCCGACAAAAACCCGTTTTAATGAATAATTATGTACAGTGATCGCGAAAGTTTGAAAAATACTGATATCAATACCTGTATAGCGCTAAAACTCTTTGAACAATCAATCCACATACATAGATGATCACATCTCAAGGGCGGCAGCTTGTTCCTCTTTGTAGAATCTTTTCTACATTTTAACAGCTTCAATGTAGCACGGCCATTGAAGCCGATCGCGAGCAACTTGGTGTGGTATGGGTGGTAATTTAAGTGCCGGATCATCTCGTTGTAATTTGGGGTTTTGTGACCGCATGTATCCCAGAAGCAGACATATTGAGCTGAAATTGTTTAGTACAAAAGTGAACATTAAGAGACTTTTAACACTGTGATGTAGACATATCAGCACTATGCTGCACGTCTATAACCATCACACTAATATTATAAATGCGAAAGTTTGGATGTTTATATATTATTTGTTTGTTTGTTACTCAATCACGTCGTAACGGCTTGGCGATTTTAATTAAATTTGGTATGTACTAAGATTATAACCTGAATTAACACATAGGCAATTTTATGTTGACAAAAAACGCATGCGAAGCCGCTGGCGGAAGCTAGTAATAAATAAATATTTAATAAACATTATATTGTATCCAGCTTACTTATTGTAACAACAGTTATAATTGGTGATTCAATACAGTTCACCATAACAAAGAGAACTGCCAGACAAAATTGGATTAGACTGAAGGTTTATGTGTATTTTCAATTTCAATTTTAAAAGTTTTGTTTAGATAATATAAACTAAACTAGTACAATTCCAGTGTAAATTTAATCCTATAATGAACAATCATAGGATTTATAACATTAATTAAGCTAAAACACTTCTCAAAACATATAAAAATAAAATTTAACCTAATTTGGTAAATGGTTTTAATTTTTATGTACGAACATTTAAGAACATGTAAGCTTTGATGAGCATAACATTAATGTTTATTGGCTTGCCGTTATGTGTTTTCCTAGTACATTGTCCTGTATTAACTACAGGATTCAACAAATTATAAAGACTGGAGCCATGGTGGGCTGTCGCAAATGTCTTTGGTAGGAAGAGACTGTGGAGCATGTGATGCTTCACAAACGATGCCAGACTGAGAATGGATTTGCAAGGGGGATTTGCATCCACTGAGATCCTGGAAAGCTGCTGCCATCCACCCAAACTCCTACTGTGTTGTTTCAATGAGTTAGGATGGCTGGGGTTAGAAGGGGGTATTGCACAATTCACCCGAATACAGGACATCAGTGCAGATCTTATTCCCCCACACTAGAATTAGAATTCCATGTTCACACTCGCATAGTGGGCGCCTGGTGACCTGTTCCTATGAGCTCCTATGAACCTACTTCAGGCACCAGTCTCTCACAATGTTTGTTGACACCACACACACAAAAAAATAAAATTATAATTATGTGAAAACTCTTACATGTTCCTTCTTCATTCATTATGACATGCAAATCAGTTATGTGTTCCTTCACATGTTTCAAAAACTGATCATAGTCACCGAAGATCATTCGACACGACTGCCATTCACATTCCATTATAAGTTCCTCAACTCTCAAGCGACGGAGGGGCTGAAAAGAGGATTTACTTTTTTGTATAACAAAGACAAAAACATTATTTGTTACAACCACAAAATTAAATATAACTTTTAAGAGACATATTAACATACAGAACTAAAGCAAAAATAGTGACAGTTTGTTTTTGTGTTGTGGTATTTTAAAACAAGGATTTTTTTATTTGGCTGTAAGGCCTTGACGGAATAGGGGTCCAGGAATGCGAGTCAAACAAGAGGGTTAGATTTTAAAATTGATAATGTGAAAGTTTCGAGAAAGAATATACGATTGACCTTCACAATGATGCAAGATTTCCCGCGCTTCTTACCACAGCTTTAGGTTCTTCTGTATTTTCTCCAATACCAGCCGGTACACTTGCTTCATCTTCAGCTGCAGCTAATAAGAAGTTCTTACGGTCAGCGTTCATTTGAATGATAAACTGAATATCATTTTTGTTTTGGAGTGACTTCTTTACTACTTGGCTGTTTTGTTTCTGGAGCCAGTCTACGCACCGAAGCACTTTTAATCTATTGGTGCATGATGAGGAGGTCGCATCATTTATCTCAGCCATTGCTTAGAATCTACTTTAACTTTCACTAAAAACAAAACGCAAGCCAAACTCGAAAATTAAAATAACTTTAATCGTTTAGTGTTTTGATTCGTCGAGAACTCGAATCGAACAAACAGACCACAGAACAATAATATCCTAACAGACTGAACGAAACGAACGAATAAATTCCACATTTGAATGAACTTTCATTCATTAAATTTCTAGCTGTTAATCAGCTGAGCAGATAATCGATTTTCCATAAAATAGAGCTTGAATATTTCCGGTAGATTTTGCTGCAACTAGTGAGCAAAACCTACTTACAACTTATGTAGTTATAAAAAAACGCGTATGCTTGCTTCAAAAATAAATGTTTCATTTGAGAAACTTGGAATTAGGCAAATAACGTCTAAGATTTATAAATAATTAGATACAAATTGTATGATTTAAAAATAGTATAGAATTCAATTACATATAATCATAGGTACCGCTTCTTGGTAACAAAAACTAGAAATTATCGGTCAATCGCATTGTGTTGTGTGTGTGTGATTCAAAGACAATCTTGTTCACTTTTCCACTTTTCTAAAGTTTTGCGACTATGTTCACTGCATGCTTCTACTAATCAACTTGACATTGTTGACAGGTCAAATCAATCAATTTTGCTAAAAAAATAAAAACGTGCAATGCAAAGAGCCGAAGAGAACGCGTGAAGCAGCTTGAAGTGCTGTGAGTGAAGCAAGTGCGGTGCGTATTTACAGCGCAGCGGCAAGTCCCCACGTTGCCTCGAGTGTCTTATCAGTAATTAAGCACACATAAATAGTTCATCTCATCGTTATCAGCGCACATAACGCGAATAACGGTCGTGAGGTCGATCGGACTAAGTGTCGATGAAATCAACAGTAACACTTGAAGAAGTAGTAAATAAATTAGAGCACCAAGCCCTACCTCTAACCACCAGAATGCCGAACATCAAAGTTTTCAGCGGGAGTTCGCACCCTGATTTGGCGCAAAAGATCGTAGATCGTCTGGGTATCGACCTCGGAAAAGTCGTAACCAAGAAGTTTAGTAACATGGAAACGTGCGTTGAAATTGGAGAATCAGTGCGTGGAGAAGATGTTTACATCGTACAGAGCGGCAGCGGAGAGATTAATGACAATCTCATGGAGTTGTTGATCATGATAAATGCGTGTAAAATAGCGTCGGCGTCGCGCGTCACTGCGGTTATTCCGTGTTTCCCTTACGCTCGGCAGGACAAGAAAGACAAATCTCGCGCGCCGATCACAGCTAAACTTGTCGCTAACATCCTCTCCGTATCCGGCGCCGATCACATCATCACGATGGACCTCCACGCGTCCCAGATCCAAGGCTTTTTCGACATTCCTGTAGATAACCTCTTTGCGGAACCTGCAGTATTGAAATGGATCAAAGAGAACATACCAGATTGGAAGACTAGTATTGTAGTGTCACCTGACGCTGGTGGAGCTAAAAGAGTGACTTCCATTGCTGACAGGTTGAATGTTGAGTTTGCTTTGATCCACAAAGAAAGGAAGAAGGCTAATGAAGTAGCTTCAATGGTCCTTGTCGGTGATGTCAAGGACAGAACAGCCATCCTTGTAGATGACATGGCTGATACTTGTGGAACTATTTGCCACGCAGCAGAGAAATTGATTGAAGCAGGAGCCACTAAGGTTTATGGCATCCTCACTCATGGTATTTTCTCTGGACCAGCAATTTCACGGATTAACAATTCATGCTTAGAAGCTGTTGTTGTCACAAACACGATACCTCAAGAGAGGCACATGCAGGATTGTCCTAAGATTCAATGTATAGATGTGTCTATGATGCTGGCGGAGGCTGTAAGACGTACGCATAATGGAGAATCAGTGTCTTATCTGTTCTCTAATGTTCCATACTAGTTTTAATTTTATTTTAACTTAGATTAAGGTATAAACTTGATTGCTGCTTGCGATAGGGATCACACATAGGTCTTCTTAGAGCTAAACACTACCAGTGATACAGATTCATAATACACATGTATACGCATAATGTTGCTCTTGAACACAATTCCAAGACCTCTGCATTTACTGATGAGGTGTTCTGGCTCTCAGCCATTGCTAGAATCAGGCTTATTGTTGAACCTGCAGTGATATTTAAAAAAATATTATATGAGTGGAATGACTCTGTCATCATAGTGATAAATAAAAATAACAGTGATAATAAGAAAAATGAAATGTTATTGTTTTTTGAATGTCAATAAGGCAAATTGTGTTTTGATCTTCCATTAAATATCAGAGTAGTATGAACTTGTAATGTAATGTTGGTTATAACATTAGTTTCAATTTAAACTTGTTATCATATAAAAGACAGGATTAGTATTCTATTCCCTAAAACTATGACTTTTATTTAGTGTAGCTTTTTGTTTCTTCTATTATTTTAATTAGTTTGTAACATGTTTCAATGATTTAAGATAATACTTCTAAATGAATACCTTGGATTTTTATAAGGCATAAAATATGAAATTTTTCAGCATTTAGATACATCAATCAAATTATACACTGTTTAATTGGCAATAAGCAATAAAAACTTAAGAATTGCCTGATAAAAATGTAGCAGATTTTCTAAATTTATAAAACTTATCTGTATATTTGGTCCTTGTACCTATTATGTAACAATAAAACATTATTTCATAAGCTTTTGTTTTGTTTTCTTGAGTAATCGAACCAAATGGCCTCGAGCATATGTTTCTGAGTTCTTTTTTACGTAATATTTTTACTTACCTACTTATTACAAAATAAGTAAAGAAAATTCTGATAATTTAAAGCCAAATACTGTGTTTAGATTAATTAGTGTAACAATAGATACACTTGCATCACTACAACATCTGTGACTACAATGTAACGTAGTTATTCACGCTATTGGAAATAGAACTTAGAGGCTAAAATAGAATGCCTGTCTATCACAGGGAAAATGAATAAACAGACGTTGCATTGCACCTATAACTCATTGGAACGCAGAGTTCGTCTGGTCTTAATTATTATTGAGTCAATCAGGCTCAATGATCTATTGTTTCAATCGCAATTATTTTTCATACGACGCTGTAGGTAGGGATTCTACTCTATATACCTATGCTTATTTTAATGAGTGAATACGTACCTAGTACTTCATGGCTATACGAGCTAAACCGACCGACGGACGAAGCCGCCGCCGACAAGACACCCGAAAAAATCTTTTCGTTTACCCCTCAAGACTAATTTCTAGGCCGAGATAAATAGTCGTTACTCAGTCAGTGCATGCCTCTGTCCGCACGCAGCATCTACGCGTCTTTAAGTTGAGCTTAGATCTAGGGCTGAGTAACGATTATTTGCTAGATCTTCTAAACCTATAATGACGTGTATCATTGTTGAGAAAGAACGTACGAATCGAGAGAATCATAATAACAAAGAACTTTTCCTAAACCTGTTTTTCAAAATCTGCGTTCTTACATCAGGAATCTATATCAGTTGAAAACTTGACCCTAGGTCGGGTGCTGATGTAAATTGCTTGTGGGCGCGCCACTTGTCAACATCGCGTATGTGGAACTATCTATTTATTTCAGAGATAACACAGACAACAAACAAAATGCGAATTCTAAAACAATTATAACTAATAAGTACCTAGGGAATACTAGTTTGCTAAGTATTCAATCATGTTTTTTATTTTATTTAATAACCGGCCGGATATTTATCAATTACCTATCTGGTTCATAAAATACAATTTGCTTAGATTGGGGCTAGATATTATCGTTACTTATGTGAAGTGTATCTAGCATTATTTATTAAATAGTGAGGGGCCATCATTAAGTAGGTATGTACCTACGTTGCGCTTTCCGCGTCGTAATAAGCTGAGCTTGCAAAAGTTTAACAATCTGAGAACAACCGTAGTTGGCTTATTTTAGCTACAATCTAAAATCCGTAAAATAACTAGGCAACAATAAAATTATTAAATCGATTGCAGAGTTTCTTGACGCAGTGCGATAGCTTAGCCCCGACCTCTGGGACCCCCTGTAAGTTATCTTGGTTAGTACGTCATTGAATAGAAATTGTTCGCATAACAGATCCATTAAAATGCAAATTTCTAACCTGTGTTTTTGCTAATCTAAAATAAATTTTCAACTAACCTAGTTATAGTACACCGGTGTTGTTGGTCATTCTTTAGTAGGTACTAGCGGTACCTACGCTACCTAAAGGGTTTTTGTAAAATTATATTTTATGTAGTGCTTAGGTAGTTAGGACTAATTTCATTCAGCTGCTCCACTTTTAAAAATGCACCTAACCTAACCAAAGTTTTCATTTTTTTTTTTTTTTTTTCGAATGGACTAATCTCGCTGTTGGCCTCTGAGGCCGTGACAGCTTAACCGAACTTTTGGCGAGCGCAGATGGCGCTCAGCCCAGTAAGTTTTTTAGGCAACTAGCGCAAGGGCACCACTTAGGTACGAACCTCGGCTTGGGCTGTTGCCGGGATGGGGATAGGAGAGAAACGCCCGGGTACATGTCTGTACCTCGTATAAGCGGCGACTGAAGGGACTCGTCGACCTCGCCGGCGAGGTCGGTGTTTCTGTGAAGTGTTTGCTCTGTCTGATATAGATGACTCACCTTCCGCATTAGCAGAGGTGATTTCGTCATCCGGGTCTCCGAGAACGTGTCTCGGACGACGGAGGATTTTGTTGGCGGGCGGATCCAACGGGTAAACCGGAATGGTGTGTACCAAAGGGTTCGGATGATTAGAGGCAAGTTCATAAAACCGCTTGGAAGCGAGCTTCATGAACCTGGCTATTGATTCTAGTTTCAAATCGCGATGTAGGTCTTTATTGCGAAAGTACCAGGGCGAGCCTGAGGCTTTTCGCAAGAAGCGATTTTGAATAACCTGAATGGCACCAACTTTAGGAGAGTGGGCAAATACTACAGATGAGTATGTCATAATGGGGCGAATGCACGCTTTGTAAAGAGTCACCTTATTTTTAAGGGACATTTTACTTTTCGCGCCTAGAAGTGAGGACAATCGTCCTAGGGTGAACTTTGCTTGGTTGCACCTCTTAGTGATGTGCAACCTAAAGGAAAGACGCCTATCGAGGATGACACCCAGATATTTGGCTGATGGGGCCCAGCGAATGGGCTGGCCAAATAGAGAGATCGGTTTGGGAGTGAGGTTTCTCCGTGAGAAGTACACTGCTGTACTTTTCGACGGGTTTACCTCGATCCGCCACTTGCGGAACCAAGTGGCTAATGAGTGAAGGGCAGCCTGCAGCCTTATACCCACCCGATCAGGATTCCGATTGGATGTGTACAAGGCTGTGTCGTCTGCGTATAGGGCTATTTCCACTTGAGGAGTGCGGGGGATATCGCTGGTGTACAGCGTGAACAGGAGGGGGCCGAGAACGGAGCCTTGAGGGACTCCTGCTCTGACTGGTCTAGGACTAGAGAGAGTGCCTTCCACGGTGTAGCGAAAGCTGCGACCTTGTAGGTAGTCTCGTATGATGAGCACGAGTCTGTCTGGGACTCCGAGTTTGAATAGCTTGTAGATCAAGCCGTTGTGCCAGACTTTGTCGAAAGCTTTCGCTACGTCGAGGAAGACGGCACCAGTATCTGAAGGCCAGGTACTTTGCCAGTTGGAGAGGACATGCTCCGTTATGCGGAGCACCTGTTGTGGGCATGAATGTTGGGCTCGAAAGCCAAACTGCTCGTCGGGAAGGAGTTTGAACTCATTGACATGAGCCCAGAGGCGCTTCATTAGAAGACGCTCATATATCTTGCCTAGACTATTAAGTAGACTAATGGGACGATAACTAGTTGGATCGTTTGCCTGTTTGCTGGGTTTTCGGATGCCAATGACGTTAGCTTCCTTCCAAGCATCAGGGAAGGTGCAAGTTTCCATAGCCGCATTGAAGATGCAGACTAGGATATGGATAAGGGGAACAGAGAACTGTTTGAGTACTCTGTTAGAAATGCCGTCGGGGCCGGAGGATTTCTTTGGGTGTAGGGCCTTGATAGTGTCAAAGACTTCAGAGGGCTCAATCGGATCAAGTGGGGAAGTAGGGGGTCGGGAGGCTAAGCGGTCAACCTCGCTGTTCACCGTATGGAGGTGAACAGGGTCGACGGGTTCGAGACTGGGCGAGCATTGAGATTCGAGGGTTTCAGCCAGGAAATCGGCTTTTTCCTCGTCTTCGAATGCTGGAGGGTGATTGGGTCGGATAAGGGGAGGCATCGGAGCGAGAGCGTCCGCTTTCATGGAGCGAGCTAACCTCCAGTAGGCCAGATGGCTAGGCTCGATCCCCGAGAGCAGGCTCTCCCACTCACGATTGCGATGTTCTTTAATGCGCTCTCTCACCTCACGGTGCAGGGAGCGCATTAAGACTCGATTGTCGTTAGTGGGGCAGCGACTATGAAGTCTAACTGCGGCGTTAGCTTCAGTCATCAGCCGTCTGATATCATCTGGCAGGGGGCCCCGGTGGTCATCCACTACGGGCACCTGCTTTGATGAGTCTCTGACTGAGTTTGTGATATGTGTGGTAAGGGCGTCAACCGCTACCGTAATATCACCAGATGTCCGAATGACAGAAGGGATCCTATCTAGGTCAGTCGAGTGCGCAGACTTGAGGGCTTTCTCAAGTTTATGCCACTCTACCACAGTCTTGGTGGCAGGGGGCTGGTCAGTGGGAGGGCCGAGTAAGAGCATTACCGGTCGATGATCGGAATCGAGCTCATGAATAACTTCGATTAAGCGTAGCCGAAGGGCTACGTTTTTGAGAAGTGCAATGTCAAGGAGCTCGGGGGGAGTGGAAGTAGGGAAGCGAGTCATGCCTCTAGGGGCAATGATGTCGAAATTAAGGGGTTCAACTAGGCTTTCTAGTTGTTTGCCTTTAGAGTTCGTCGTGGTGCTATTCCACATGACGTTTTTGGAATTGAAGTCACCCGCCAATATGACGGAGCTTCCTAGCCTGAACAGGGCTTGCAGGTCACTCTCGAATTGAGGTGAGCGAGGCTTGCCGGGAGGGACATAGCAGGATGCAATAATGACTGAGGAATGCCCGGTCATTGCTAGCCTGCAGACGGAGGCTTCTATGTAAGACAGAGAAGGGGGATCAAGAGGCATGCAGTGTAGAGCCTTCTTGTAGTAAATGACAGTGCCGCCCTTTTGAGCTAGCAGTCTGTCATTGCGAACAATTTGATAGTTGGGGATTTTAGGGTCCCGATGACCGGGCTTTAAATTTGTCTCTTGTACTAGCAAGATATCAAGTTGGTGCCTATTTAGAAAATCTTGGATAATAGAACGCTGTCTTGAAAGACCGTCAGCGTTGAAGAACGCTAGTGATAAAGAACGCGGTTTTTTCCTTTCCTTTTGTACAACCATTTTGGGGCCTAAAAGGGTTTGGAGGAGGACGAAGCTGCCTTAACGGCGGCGAGAAGAGCTGAGTGCGCCTCAAGGGCAATCAGCTTTTCGAGGGTGGAGTTTGCTTGCCTAAGTTTTTGTGCAAGCACGCGAACCTCGGCAAGGTCGATGGAGGAGAACTCCATGATGAGAGCCAAGTCGGCAGCAAAGTCCGACTTGCCCATTTTAGAAGGGGGGGCTGGCTCAGAAGAGCGCGGAGGGGGGGCCGTTGCCTTAAGGGCTAGGCTCGAGTATGGCAAGGGCTTGGCCCATGCTGAGCTTTTGGGAGGTTGCGCCTCCTGCAAGGGTACCACGGTCAACTTTGAAGTTGTTTTGGTATACTGCGGAGAAGGTCTGGGTTGACTCCTACGAGCCACCACCCTGCTGACTTTGGGCGCCGAAGGACAACCACGATAATTCGCGGTGTGTCCCACGGCACCACAAAGCACGCAGCTTGGCGGCTCGATGGTGTCTCGAGTGCGGTTGCAGTCAGAGGTGCCATGGTCACCCAGGCACTTGACGCAACGGGGGCGAGCGTGGCAGTTTTTGGCCGAGTGGCCGTACAGCTGACATCTATGGCACTGACTAGGAGTGCCATTTCGGTGGGGGGGTTCAACCCGGAGGCCGGAGAGGTTGTTGACCATCTTCAGGTTGAAGATGGCCTTCCCTGCCGGTGACAGCTCTAGTACTACGAGTACTAGATTGTAGGTGGTCTTACCGTTATGCATACGGTGGACCTCCTTTACCGGGAAGGACTGAGCCAGTAAATCTGACTTAATGGATTCAGTGGAGTGCTCCGCAGGGAGGCCGCGGATCACGACTCGAAGGAGCCTTTCGTCTTCGAGAGCATAGGTGTGATAGCCTATGTGCTCTTGACGTAGGAGGGAAGTGAGGCGACGATGGTCGTCTGACGTGGGGAGTAGGACTTTAATAGCGTCCTTAGTGTTGCGGGCGTTTGTGAATGAGATCTTATTCTCATTACACAGATAGGAAACTCTGTCCCACTTGCCCTTTTCGCGGATGAAAAGAGGCGGGGGAGGCCTTTCCTTCCTCGCGGCAGTGGAAGCCGCGGGGGGAGAGGCGGGGCGGGCTGGCTGCGAGGCCGAGGAAGGGGTTGCCTTTTTGGCTGGGGGGGAAACGGAGGAAACCTTCTTCGACGAAGAGGTCTTCTTCGAAGAGGGTTTCTTCCTCTTACCACCCGTGACGAGGGTGAAATCTTCTTCCGAGTCGGAGGAAGAGGAGTTTGATGCCTCTGCGGAAGACGCGGGGCGTAGAAGGAGGTCGATCTCCATATCGTCCTCGGGGGAGGGTGGGTCCGGAGATTCCGGAGAGTCTAAAAAGACTCTGCGAGGTGAGGCCTCTCGAGAGTCGGGCTTTTTTGATGACGACGACGAGGGAGGCGCTGAGGCAGGAGGTTAAGGGGAGGGGGCAGGCTTACGAGCCGCCGGTGGTGCCTGAGGGGCTTGCTGAGGCTTCCGAACCTCGTTAGTGGCCTGAGGGGCCAGGGCAGGCATGCGGGCCGCCGGGGGTGCCAGAGGGGCTTTCAGAGGCTTCCGGGCCTCGTTAGTGGCCTGAGGGGCCGGGGATGGCTTTCGAGCCGCTGGGGAGGCCAGAGGGGCCGGCACGGGCTTCCGAGCCACATTTTTGGCCAGAGGGGCCGGAGTGGACGTGACGACGTCCATTAGACGTGGGAGGGAGGCAACCGATTGTTGCTCCCTCATAATACGTTGTCGGACATTGTCGGGAACGTTCTCGAGCAGCAACCGGATTACGGAACCCGGCAACTGGACGAGGTCGTCCCCGGCGATGTCCATCATAACTCTCCGGGGGGGAACACCCGGAGAGGTGAGGGGGTGAGTGATCCTCCCGTCGGGATAGACAGGAGGGGTGAGGCCTAAGTGTCCTACCTAAAGTGTGTCCCTTTACCGCTCTTACGGGGTATGAGGGGTGTGTCCTAACCGATACTTGGTGTCGGCGAGGGAAGCCCCCAAGGCCGGTGGTACCAAGCCCAGCCGGATGTAGCGTTCCTCAGGAGAGGAAAGCTGGCGTTCCGGGTCCACGCCCAGTCTGGTTTGTGTTAACACCGCAAGGTATCCACCAGACCGACCACTAAACGTGGATTTGGGCTCTTAATGAGAAGAAACAAGAGTTTGCCCTGAAAAGGACAAAGTCCAATAGCGGACTCTTCTGAGGTGTACTCGCAAGCGAGCGCACACAACAGAGCAAATGGCGGATGCCAAGTGCGGCGCGGGGCGCGGGGCGCGGGGCGCGCGGCGCAAGGCGCGGGGCGCGGGGCGCGGGGCGGCACGTGGGCCGGCGGGAGCGCGCAAGCGGAGCGGAGCAGACGTGTTGCCGGTGCGAGGACCGGCGAGCGAATGGTTTTTCAAAGTTTTCATTTTGAACACAACTATAATATATACCAATATTCATGTTGGGAGTTCGCCTAATGCCATCTGTAGATGAGTAGCGATAACATCAGTAAAAAACCATGCCTATTAATAAACTAAAATTTTTTTATTGTGTAATTTGATTTAATTTAATTTTGATTTTAGTAATTTTATTTATGAGTCAATGGCTTGAAATAAACAATTTTTATTTTATTTTTTTATTAATTTCGGCATGTTACATCCCAGGATCGGAAGCCGTTGAAAAAGTCGATAATTTTTGTGCCATCTCGTCTTTCGTGTTCAAAGTTTCAACTTATGAGGGCATTAAATAAATAAATAATGCTGGATGTTTCACACAGCGTCATCTAGCCCCAAACTAAAAAAACTTGTAGTTGTTGATCGAAGATTGGACCTGAAAAGAGACTACTTTTTGCTGTGGTAATGCACACAAAACTGTGACACTAAGCAGATAAATAGAAACAAGTGTAGATTTGGAGTTTATTTCATCGGAAGCTCTTTAGAATTTACAAAAACTTAAATATATAACCAGCTTACACTAAACCTAGTTTCATTCAAATTAAAAAAAAAAGTATATAAGTATTCTATCAGTTATCCTGGTTCCCATAGTACAAACTCTGCTTAGTTTGGGGCTAGATAGCGCTGTGTGAAATGTCCAGCAATATTTATTATTAATTACAGGTAGCGGAAGTTCATGTTAATTAGTTACTTTTTTTGGGGGTACAAATTGCAGTTATTCTGAATACCAGACTGCCCATATTTGTGTCATTAAAGCTACACGAATACCAAATTTCAGCACTGTGGGGTCACTGGTGTACCCTTTGAATTTCGTCAGTTAAGTTTTTATTATGACTAATAACTATAAAACTAAACTAAAAATAAAAAAACAGGGTTGAGATGTACTAATGAAGACCTTTCATTAAACGTACCACTTGGC
The DNA here is from genome assembly GCA_963924445.1 of Philereme transversata. Taxonomy (NCBI): domain Eukaryota; kingdom Metazoa; phylum Arthropoda; class Insecta; order Lepidoptera; family Geometridae; genus Philereme; species Philereme transversata. Next base: position 4,084,723 of record OZ004340.1, read on the forward strand.
CGAATAGTCTCATTTAGATTTTTTTACTCCTTGATTTTACGATGGTCGAAACTCTTGAAAGTTATCCTCGGATAAACAATAAAATTATACATACAACGCCGATTTGTAGATCTCGTTTCACTTGTCCAACAAGCTTTGCTTAGTTTGTGGCTAGATAACACTGTCCAGCTCGTATTTATTTATAAAAATACTACACAAGTCTTGATAAATGTTTGAGCAGTTCTAAAATGCGGACCTTAGTATAATATACAATGTATTGATTAACAACTAGCTAAGGAGTAAAATAAAAATCTTATATTGTGGTAAGCTTATTTATTAGACTCAATGATGGGCATGAGCGGCCGCCTTCCTCATCTGTACGAGTACGTTTCCGAGCTCTTCACGCTTCCTCTTGGCACGGATGTGTGTGCCGAGACGTCTCTTCAAGAATTTGAGTGCACGCTTGTCCTTGGACACCTGAAAAATACATTTTAACAATAAATATCTATTGCAGGAAGAAAGTAGCCTAAGTTTGAATCCAGATCATAATCATCCAAATTTCATCAAAATTGGTTCAGCCATTATGACTTGATTAAGTAACAAACAAACACAATTATTTATATGTTCCAACATCTAAACTTTCACATTTATAATATTAGTGTGATACAGCAAGAATTAAATCAATACTAATAATATAAATTTGAAAGTAACTGTAAAGTCAGTAAAAAAGTAAGTTTGTAGGTAAGTGTGTTTATTAAGTTTTCACAACGAAACGGCTGGACTGACTTCGAGGATCTTTAGTACACAGATAGATCCAGGAATGGGAGATAGGCTACTTTTTAACCAACTGTGAAGGATAATTTTTTTCAAACCACACCTCAAAGCCTGCAAAGCCGATGTATATCAAATGGTATTAAATAAAGAAAAATTCAAAGTAATAACGCTTTTTAGCTATTTCAAACATACTAAACACCTAATACAAGATTTTACTAATTATTATAATCTATTAAAAAAAAAATAACTTTGTATACAAAGCAAACTGATTCAAGGCTTTATCTATCTAACTATCATGAGATGCTTTGAGCAGAGTTTTTAGACAATTATTTGAAATAAGTTTATGGAGGGCTAATCTTCTATCATCCATAATTATTCACAGCCAGACATCCACTGCTGGTAGCAGATATAGTCCCCTATGTAATCATGATCTAATTAATCTAATAATCCATGATCCTATCTTATAATCTAGTAATCCTAATCCATGATCCTGAGTCAGTCTCATCCAGGTTCCCTATGTTCATCAACTCGAACCAATAATTTTGTCTAATAAGTAAATAACATTTTTTGGTATGATTTAGAATCAATGGAACTGTCTTGTAGGAAGTAAAAACAACCAAAGTTCTTTATTTAACTAAATCAGATCATTTTATACCTCTTCTAAGATTGTAATTTTATTTGAATTAACTTAGTTTGATTGGTTCAAAGCCATAAATAAGGTCATGTATGTTTTTTCTTGGTAACATGTACCCATTATGTTAAATATAAATTGTAAATTTTATAAATGAGTTGTTGAAGTTTTTGTCTTTTTTCATCAACTAAATAACCCAATATCTTAAAAGTAAGCTTTTTATAAAGAATGTGTAATGATTTTAAATTGACAAGGAAATGATATATTACCTTCAGCAACTCCATAGCTCTCTTCTCGTACTGAGCATGACCGACAACCTCACGGACCAGGTCACGGACAAACTTTGAGTGTTTGGTTTGAGTCTGAAATAGAAAACATACATATTTACAGACATTGTCTATGCAGGGAGCTACTTCATAGGGTTTTATACACCATGAAGATACTTCATACAATGTTGAGATATCAAAGTGGAATGGTTTTTAGTGGAAATTTAATTTTTTTTCACACCACCTGGAGAGGGAACAAGCTAATGACCTACGTGATGCTATTGCAGTGTATTATTATGTGAATATGGGTTATGTGAGAACAGAGGAGCCTCTAATTGTTATAGTTAAATCTATCCAAGTTACTTTACTAGAGAATTAGACAAAGAAACTCACAACTAGTACCAAAACATAACCTAGTGCTAATTTAGTAAAAACAATGTCTGACTTTGAAAGAAACTTACACCCTTTAGCCTAGCTGGTCGGATTTTGATGGCTTTGTCGGTAATTCCCTTCCTACCAGCAGAAATCTTGGTGGTTTTGTGGCCTTTTCGCAGACCGACTGCGATCTCGAACCGGGGAGCCATGCTGAAAACACAATCACAGAAACCGTGAGTCACAAAATATATGCACCACACTTTTCTCACACACAACAAATATTGCACTTTTGGTTTAAATTTACTCTAACTCAATTGATTACTTAGATAAAATCGTATTTAATTTGTTAAATTTATTTACGTACTTTTCGGATTGACAGATCCGACCAAAGAGAATATTTATACTTTTTATTTCAGAGTTGTGTGTAGTGTTGTGTAATGATGTTGAATTTTGAAATAGTTGCAATTTTTAGTCGATTATAGACTTTAGTCGGTCTATGACTATAAATATTTGAATAGTAAATGTTATATTTAAATATAGTATAGACATTAATCTATTGATAGTACTTATATTATCTATCACATTGACAAGGCGATGCAGAGCTTTTTTTAAGTTACAGTCAGTGTTCTATATCTTTACAAAATTATTTTATTTACCAAGAAATGTACTATTCATCTCAGTACATACTTACATAGTGTACTGAGTTAAATATTTTGAACTCTGTGGTAAAATATCTGTCTCTGACTTACCGTCATGTCAGCGAGATATCAATGTCAGCAAAATCGACGAATGTCAACTCAGCTGAGTGAGCCTGAAACTGCCTGCTCTGCGTGTTGTGTTGATTTTACACATTTTTTCTAGTTTTCTATCACCAATAATTCCAGCTGAGAAGTGTAACTTCATTTCCTAACTATCCTGTGCTTTATTACATGATCCCTGCTGCTGAGATTATTGGGGCATACAGAAAGAATCTAATCACAACATAACCTCAAAATCATAGGAACTGTCCAAAATGGAAGTTGGTGCAGTTAAACAGGCTTTTAACAATGAAGTGAGTATGAAAATAATATTTTTGTTAAGTTTCTGTCAGGGGAGGCCTTTGCCCAACAATGAGACAACATGGGCTAATAGTAGTAGTTTCTGTCAGGTCAGAGACCTATGGTTAACTTATGACTATTTTCTACGACCGTGCTTTTGGTCACCAAGAACTATTTGGCAAATCCAAGGCGACATAGAAATTAATTTCTTATTCAGCAACAACTAAGGTTCAGTCTTCTTCGCAGCATCACCAAGGTGGTGATTGTCAGTCTTGTTTGCTGCCCGTGTTTGTGAATTTCTTCACTTAAGCATTTAATGAAGGCAAGAAAGTTTAGAAGCCATAAATATCGATTTTTAAGGAGTGTGTGTGAATGTAGTTAGTTATCAAAGAAAGTATATTCACTGGTTAAAGGGACCTGGTCAGAAATCACTCATATAGTAGCCAGGAATTTATATTGATCCTAAGTGGAGTGCAGCATTCAGGCCATTTTTATCACCAGAACTAAAAAAAATTATCCATGTTGGTTTCAGGTTATTCAATTAAAAAAGAATTTGAACCAGGCCAGGCTTCAGGTAATTCACAAACTCACAAGAAAAGCCAAGACATTAACAGAAAAGAAGACACCGGATCATTTGAAAGAGAAAAACAAAAGAAAAGCAGAGTCTGCAGTCAAAGAGGTTTTACTTATGAAGGTAAATATATTAGTGGTTTAGAATTGGGTATATCAAGCATTGGACCACTACATCGCCTTATGATAGGTGTGCTGTGGTTGCAAATGCAGTATATTTTCGAAGAAATAATCTGTTCACTGAAAACTCTTGAGATTATAATGTTGCGAAAAATCAGATGCTGGTAATGAGTCTCCACTTTACTCATACTTTACTTATGTCTTTACTATAAAATGTTATGAATGAGTTACTATGTTATTATATCTCTGTGTTTTTTGACAGTGACCGTACTCAAAAGGATCCCTAAAACCTTGAATTCCAATGGAATGAATGAAAACACAACCTTGTGATATTAGATGACGGACCCACTGTAGTGTAGAAATTGTGAATATTTCTTGTTTTATTGAATATATATCTTTTTATTACAGAAACTCAAACCTAGAGACATTGCAAGGTTCATAATCACTTACAAAGGAGATTTAAACAAACACCTCAATAAGCCTGCTGTTGATAATGACAAAGCATGTGCCAGATTACTACTCCACAAGTCACTACAACAAAAATACAAGATAATTAAGGATAAGTTTGGAGATATACCAATCAAAGACTTGCTGATGTCACGGCAAGAGAGACTAAAACTTAAGAAGGAAGCAAAAGATGCACAGAAGAATAAAAAGAAGAGGAAGGAAGGAAAGGTGGTAAATTCTGAAGGTGACTGGAACGTTGAAGATGTTGAAATGGGAACAGGTAAGAAAGAAATCAGGCAAATTAACAATGATTCTGATGATGAGACTAAAGATGATGATGTTAATGAAAATAATGATGTGTCTGATGAAGGTATGACAGAAATCAGGCAAATCAAATATGATTCTGATGATGAGAGTCAAGATGATGATGTAAATGAGAATAATCATGATGTGTCTGATAATGAAAATGAAAAGATTTCTAATCAAGGTGATGGTAGCGCAGATATTAGTGACAGCGATGATGATATTCCTGTAACACGTCAAGTAGGCAATGATAGTGATGAGTCCACTGAAGGAGAACAATTGGAAAATGATGATGAATTTATTAGTGGTGATTCTGAAGATGAAAATATTGAAAAAGAAGAAAGTTCAAATGATGACCAAGGTGGTAGTGATGAAGAAATGTTAGAAACTGTGAAACCAACACCTGCTAAACAAGCAAAACCTTCAAAAATACCTAAACTTTTAATTCCTAAGCCTACTGAGCAAATAACAAGTAACATTGAAGAAGTAATATCAAAATTAAAACCAAAAAAGAAACCAGACAAAAAAGTAAAGGAGAATAAAAACAAAAACTTGAATGAGAAGATGCTAAACCGTAAATTCAAAAGAGACGACCATGACAGTTTAAATGTTGAAAAGGTTGTAGATCCATTCTTTAAAACAGCTACTGGAGGAAACTACATGTCACTCGCTGAGCCAAGGCAACCAGATGAGATTAAAGAAGTCCATAGACAAGGGAACAGGCAAGAACGAAGAGCGGTTATGTTTGGACGAGCACCTGTTAGGCCAAGGAGAGATGAGAGACAGAACTTTAGATCTAACTTTAATAACAGAAATGCAAATGGTCCCGAACCAAATGGAAAGTACAATAAATATGATGGCAATGATAGAAGAGCCAAATTTAATGATAGGAATAGTTTTAATGATAGAAATTCTAATTTCAATGATATGAATTCTAACTTTAACGATAAGAATTCTAAGTTCAATGATAGGAATTCTAAATTTAATGATAAGAATTCTAACTTTGATGATAGAAACTCTAATTTTAATAATAATTTCAACAGTAAGGTAACTGAGCCTAAAGAAGAAAAACTGCATCCATCATGGGAAGCCAAAAAGAAACAGTCAGGTATTTTGCCATACAAAGGTAAAAAAATTGTATTTGATGAGAGTTAGTTATTTTTTATTAATAAATTGTTTAATATGACATTTTATTCGTTTTATTTGGAACTAATAGACGACGATCAGTTTGTGGGTTTATGCATTTTAAGTTCTATTGTACCGCCGACGGACGACCGCAATTTTGTGGTCGAACTTGTGATATTGGTTGCATACTAACCTAAAGCGCACAATAGATACATAAGTGCTCAGAGAAATACGGTATCGGTATCATATAGATAGACCAATAATATAAAATCGTGAAAAACCAATTCAGAATATACTGTTCTGTATAATAACCTTAGGTCAGAAAAAATACTGCATTAGTAAAGAAACTTATATCTGGCCGAGCGAACAAAGCGTCTCAGTTTCGAGATTGGCCAAAAAATGGTTCGTCTGTTCTTGTCTACCTACAGTTCGCATTTTTCAACCGATTTTGACAAAAATTGGCACACAAGCTTAAGATTTATTAATTTTTTTTGGGCGATTGAGATTTTTGATTGGGGGTAACGGGGGGAAGTTTGTTACCTATTTATCGACGGATTTTAACCAAATTTGAGAGGCACACTAAGGACTTTATTCTACACAAGATGTTGCGAACAATTTACAAAAGGGGGGATTTTTTCTGTAGCAGTATTCATCCATATATGGATGGATACCTACCTATACCAATCAGACTACGAAATCTTCTCTGCCTTCACGAGACGAACACAGACACCAGATTCGACCTAAGACTAAGGGAACGCGAGTAATCGCTAAAACCAGCGAAATGGGGAAAGTGTCGGTTATGCATGGTTACAAGGGCTCGCGATGTCTTCTGTTCTCACAGAACCACTAGTTTTATGGTATGACATAACATGTTTTATTATTAAATTAAACTTACGTAAAGGTCAGTGGGATGAAAATAAAAATATAACTTACTTATAGGCACCCAAGCTGACGGTAATACTGCAGACTCGATGCCTAATTTACACCTCTCTTGAAGGCGTTCATGTTGAATCCCACCGGGAAAACCTCCGGAGGAAGGTCATTCCACATCTTGCAGGTGCGTGGAAGAAACGAGCGGGTGAAACCAACCGTATGAGACTTCCACGCATCTACAATATGTGGAGCTACTTGGCGATTATTCTTTTTAGCCCCCCGAGGCCCTGACGTAAGAGGGTCTGTTTGTCTATCTGTGGTATCGTAGGTTCTTAACGACGCTTACTTATTTCTCCGCAAAAATACTGTCTAACGTAACATAGGTGTTATCAAAAACAATGGCACTCCTAAAATATTTTTCAAAATAGATACCTACGTTGATTTTCTTGTTCTGTTTTCAGAGCCTTATCATTAGTTCGGCATACCTAGTATTCGGAGCTAACATTTACATTGGTATTTGCAATTTACCACCTACAGCGAGACATAAATCGCGGTGCCTAGCTGTGGCACTGGAATGCTTCATTACGAGTCGCCAGTGAGCGGTAAGTTTATGGTGTTCATCAGGTGTAAAGCCGGTTCGAATCCCGTAAGCCTGGTAGCTTAGAAAAATTAGATATTTTTTTATTACGTACTGGTTTTTCTGTTTCATCTTCATTATTTACAACATGGAGAAGGAACAAGCAAATGGCCCATCTTATCACAGAATAGTACAGAAGTTAAGGTGAAGTTTAGTACCTACATGCTTAGTACAACTATGTAAGTCTTCCAGCGATTCTGCCATGACCACGATATCGTCGGTCGGCAAATGGAAGGTGAGTGATGTGTGATGAAATTGAGTTTATTATTATTATTTAATTATTATCACGTGATGAAATTACCCACAAGCACGCCTATAGCTAGTGTTAAATTGAAGGTAGAGAAGCGGTGGTTACAGGTAGGGCGGAAGTAAAAATTGATCTGGATTTTCGTCGTACTTGACTTGTGAGTGTGAGTTCCTACCAACCATGGTATTTAAGGTAGGGCATTGCCCCACAATGTCCCCCCCCCCCACCCCTAGCTCCGGCCATGCCTACAAGTCCAGTAAATTATTTTGTTCGTTAGACTCCATACAAAAAATATCAAATCTCTGGTGGAATTTTGCACAGATTATGTACCTACTTACATACACTTTTTTGCGTCCGTAAAGGGACTAAGTACATAAGCCAGCCTCCATACAAAAAAAAAAAATCAAATCTCTGATGAAATGTAGACTAGTCTATGCAAAATTTCATCGAAGAGGTTTCAAATTCCACACCAACGCAAATAAATGATGTACCCAAGTAAAGGTAGGTACATTATTTTGCTTTGGTTCCTATTAATCGTATACCGGACTATGGAATCAGATAAATTAGATGGAATCTACCTACATTCATACTGGTAGACACGCAAAAGTGTTGCTGACTATCTGTTTTCTATGTAAGTGTGGCATAGCTAGAGTCAGCTAGAGCCAGCCTAGCTGATAGCTATTGGAAACGATAACAGAATGTCCGAGAACAATAGGTACTTACAACTTGTATTGCAATGCTGGTATGAAGGTAGATACTAGACACCTACCTCACTAATGGTGGCAGGATAAAGGGGTGCAACTGTGCAAGCAGTAGCATACATACAATAAACATGTGACTTCAGAAAAACAAAGTGATTTTTGAATTAAAAACATGGATTTTAGAAATATCGTAGAGTAAACATTATTATTATAAAAATATATACAAAAGTCTCAATTGTGTGGCAAACTCATTTCCTATGTGACTCCTTTGTCCAGGCGTTCACAACATTGCTTTGCTGTCCAATAATCCAGTAAGCTGTAATCACAAATCACAACACAATAGGGGAAATTAATTATTAATACCAAGATTCACTCCCCAATTGCACTAAAATGGTCATTGAGACCGATGGCGATCATTTTGACAAATAGCAATGTTTTAAACTTTTCTCAGAGTAAAATCTAATTGGGTACATTTATCAAATTAGTATTTTTCAAACTTTCGCGTTCACTGTCCATAATTACTGATTTAAACGCTGTTGGCTGTTGCAACACAGTCGAAACGTCGGGATAGCAAATAAAAAAGGTACATACGCTATAAACACCCGTTTAAATCAGCAACAACTTATTATATATTTAGAAAATTACGTTTAGGCATGAACAACTATGATTCCCGTATATATAAATACCCGTTCAATAGTAATTAAGTTCAGTGATCGCGAAAAATACTATGAACTATGTATATTTAATATTGTTGCTTTTACATATTCCATCTTTTCACTCAGCTTCGATGGATACCGGCGCGGCTCTAGGGTGAAAGGAAAGCCAGCTGAGTAACTCAACATCGTTAAAAATGATCGTCATGGATGGTTATGGCTAGTGCAATTAGGGGGCTGTAGCAGGTGACCTATCACCTGCTGCAGTCATCGCTCAGCACCAATTTGGCATCATAAATCGCTTTGAACTATTACCTACCATGTCTTCGTATTGTTGGACCAACAATACTTGCTTTGCTATTGTAATTTTGCAAGAGTTCAAATATATTTAAGTACTATGTACTGTAGTATTACTTATTAGGTGCTGATGTAGGACGGCCCCCCAGCCCCCCACTAAGAAGGTGACCTGATAAAGGTTGCTGGGAGCAGCTGGGCCGCAAAAGACCGGTCGTTCTGGAAATCTATAAGGGAGGCCTATGTTCAGCAGTGGACATCTTATGGCTTTCATTTAATGATGATCATAGATAAATATTTAATACTTACTAGCAGTCCGGCCCAGGCTTCGCACAGTTTTTGATCAAAATTAAATAATTAGCCATCAGTAATATCATAGGGGCTAATCTTAGAATCTAATGAACCGATTTAGAAAATTATTTCACTGATAGGCTTCTTTCACTGATACTAACATATAAACTGTAAAGGAAGGGTTAAATTTTAGCAGTTTATGTACCTATATATGTATGTTTGTATAATTTAACTATGTTCCACCGTAGCGCCTAAACTACTCGTCCGATTTTGATGAATAAAGTGTCAATCGATTCGATATTATAGTGCGGGTGACATAGGCTACTTTTTTACCCGACTCTGGCAAAGCCAAAAGGAAGGGTTATGTTTTTAGCAGTATATTCCACCGTAGCGCCTAGACTACTTGTACAATTTTGATTAATGAGGTGTCAATCTCTTCTTTCTCCTGTTCTCTTCCCATTTTTATTTAGGGTCGGGCCTCCTTGCACTTCTGCGCCAGGATATTCGATCCTGGCTTGTCGTCGGAGATTTGTTGAGGGTTTTTATATCCCTTTCGACATTGGTCCACCAGATAAAGGGAGGTCTTCCTCTACCCCGGGACTTTGTTGGCATGTTAAGGACGGTTTTGACGAAGTAGTTATAATCCCTGCGCATTATATGGCCATACCATCTAAGTGTTCTCTCCTTAAGCTTCTCCGTAATAGGCGCTACTTTAAAAGAGCCTCTGACGTACTCGTTGCGGATTTTATCTAGGCGCGTCACACCTCCCGCCCATCGCAGCATTTTCATTTCGGCTACGTGTATACTTTCTGTTCGTGCTTTTAGAGGTGATCCAGCACTCTGCTCCGTACATCGTCGCGGGTCTGACGGCTGTTTGGTATATTTACCCTTGGTTTTAAAGGCATTTTAGGGTCACACAGAGTACGCCAGCTAGAGAGCGTCATTTCAAACAGGCTGTATTTATTAGAATGAGGTGTCAATCGATTCGTTTTTATGGTCCGGGTGACATAGACTACCATCGACATATAGGTATTACGTAGTCGGGTTTCAGTTTTTTGAGTAGCTTGTAGGTATTAGGTAGTATCACAAGATAATACCTGTGAATGTCTTCGGATTCTTATGGGACATGTGTAGGACCTATGCGAAAAACTAGGAACAAGTGGGGATCGAACATTCCTTTAGCTAGGTTTTCAAAAGAACTTACCTATCTAAATCGTTACATGTATTAGTTAACTAGGTATGTATTTACTACACAATAATGCTCCTAAAGTATACTTGTTTACATTACCTACATTGGAAATAGGCGTAAGAAGATTTACGGTAACTTACCCTTTGAGAAGAAACCGTAGGTATCTCATAAAAGGGTATTTACCTACTTATTCATGTATTCACCAAAGCCTCAAGGGTTCCGAAACAAAAACTTACAAATTGTTTTTGCTTGGGTATTGTTTAGCCTTTGACCGCTGGTTTTCCCCCATTTTTTGTCACGTACAATGAGCTAACGTTGCGTATCTAAATAAGGGATCACATGTTTTTACAGGATTTTATTGTATTGTGTTGTGATAGTTTTATGTTCGCTTGTTATTTTGGTTATTTAAGGTGCTACAGTTTAAACTAGTGGTTCGCCCGGAACTGAGATCTCGCGAGTCTCTCATAAAAACAAAAATAAAATATTATTTGTAATCTTTGACTAACAAAACAGTGCTATGAAATACACAACCAAGTAACTGACCTACAGTTTCATTCAAATTACAAGTAACGGGAGTTCATGTTAATTGGTTATCATTTTTTGGGGTGAAAAGTTGTAGTTATTTTGGATTTCAGACTTTTCCCTATATTTGTGTCACTAAAGCTACACGTAAAACAAATTTCAGCACTGTGGGGTCACTGGTGTACCATGTGAATTTTGTCAAAGTTCAGTTGTTATTATGGCTAATAACTTAAAAACTACAAAATTAAGACTACAAAAAAAAAACGGAGTCGAAATGTACTCATAAAGACCTTTTATTAGACACGTCACTTGACCGGATAGACCCATTTTGTTATTTTTTTACCCCTTTTTAACCTCAATATCTCAACAACCCCCTCACATTTTTAGCTCATTTAGTCACACCAAAATTGTGCTATCACTACCTAGGTATATACCAAATTTCACGATTCAACGCCTCGAAAGTTATCCTCGGATAAACAAACATGCATACATACTACAACTAATCTATACTAAATTTCATCGATTGAGTAACAAACAAACAAATAAATAAACATCCAAACTTTCGCATTTATAATATTAATGTGATGTATTTTAGGCTAAGGGGGCCATTTATTTATCTTTATGGGCCGTAGAATAAGTTGATGCCAAAAACGCAAACAATCAAAAGATTTGGCGTTTTGCTATAATGAAACAATACTTACGCAAAATGCCAAAACTGAAAAATTTGGCGTTGTAGTTGTAGATAACCACCGCAAGCGGGTAATAATATTTTCTGGGAGGTACATTTATGTACCAAATATTTGTTTAATTAGTATCTAGCATTCATCCTGATTTACACGAATCACTCTGTTTATGCGACCGACACGCACTTGGCTAGTCTTTATTTATTTTATCGTACAGTTCACTCGGTCACGCACGCTCCTAGAAATGGGATCACGTACTAAACTCATAATTACAAATTGTGAACGCGCCAGTTAGAAGCAAAGGGCTGTTTTAAAAAAAGAATACGTCAGTAATCCTCTTTACGAAATTAAATTAAATCGCGGGACGTGCCATTTTGTTTTTATCGGGTGGCCAGAATGCACCTACATTTTGAAAAAAATGTTTCTAGTTTTAGTTACCCCATGCGTTGAGTCTGGTCCATAAATAGTAACAAATCGATTCGAAAAAGTGCAAAGGCGCCATTGTCTTCGATTACATACGTATTTTGTATGAAAAAAAAATTGGTCACGTATCTTTCTTCACGTTTCTGTCAAGCTCTATCCTAACTTCTCACAACATTTATCTAAGTATATCTAGGATAGTAAATAAATGACACAAAAAATTAAGAACATACCTAAATTAATCAAATACCGTTTTATTTACATAAAGAACTCAAAGCTTATGTACTTACTACAGTCAGAATTCATAAATAATTTACTATAATGATACCATAAGGGTCAAAATAGTAGCAGTTATTTAACTACTGCATACACGTGTTTGCAACTAGCTAAACGACTGCAGACCATTTTAACCGTAAGTGTGCAGCCTACTGTACAGTCAGATGTACAAATAAATGACCAGCCCGGCTAGATTAATCGCCCTAAAAAAAATCGGGGCGTTATTTTTGGTTGATTTCACTCATCTACTCGCCACTCCGTTTAGGTGGAAACCGGCCCTTACAGTTTGATCATACCATCATCAATATAATAATATATATTAAGCTACCTCATAAGACATCATATATAAGGTGTTGGAATTTAAACTACAAATAATGACGGAGTATATATTTAAGACCTTATATAATAAATAAATAATGTGTTTTTTTAATCCAAAAAACTTTACTTTTAAGTTTTTGTGGCTAACATATAGGTACGTACTTATCGCTCTGCCGGACGCAAGAAACGCGCCCTGTTGGCTGGTAGAGTCATTGACAAAGCCAGGTCATTGGCTGGGCGAGGACATTGAACTAGCGGGATTGTTGAACGGCTCGTAGTTACTTTTTGGTAATCTGTGGCATCGTACATTACGCTAGTTCTCTAACAATTCGTCGAGCATCATTTTATCGATTTTCTCGAGATTTTGATGATAAAACAAGAACATTTTATGGATACATTTCTTATTATTTTTTGTGTAGAAACCGTCCCTTCAATATAATTAGTTTAAATTGCAATACCTTATAGATTAAGGTACCATCAAATATGACAATATATTATTACATTTTTGTGTTTCGACACTTAAATCATCTGACTCCTATGAGTCTCTTATATGAATATGAATCTCTTGGTCTGTCCTACCAAGAGATTAGATTGAGCAATGATTGAACAAAATTAACCATTCTCTAGAAAGAGCCAGGGCGACTATGCGGTAATACCGTCTCTTTTCTTTAGATCCGTTTGTGTATTCTAGAAAGAGATAACTACTGGCTGCACGTTCGCTTCGTCTCTTTCTTTTATATATTCTTTACAGCTGGATAAGGACGATTATTCTATTTCTATCTTCTGACTGTATAAATAATCTAGGTAGGTACCAATGCACCTTTTTATATGCACTTATGCCTGAATAATTATGAATAGGCAATTTGCACAAAAATATGATCATTAGTCCTAATGGTCATGTTTACAAAAACATTATCTCGATGTGAGAAAATATTTAACTATACAATAAGAGATGACGTCATCCACACATTTCATTATAAACTATGTGCATGGTTTTACATTGCAACTAAACTAGAATTAAATGGTCTAATTTTTTTCTAGGGAAATCCTATATGATCCAAATTCTGTCGTACTTAGGTAACCTTTAATAAACACCAGATTTATTTTAAAATAATCTAAATGTATGCATGCCATACATTATAACTTTTGAAACTATCGTGGTTATGAACACTATTTGTACTAAAATTCGGAATATTTACCATGATTTGTGGGTAAAAAATCACAAATCATTAGTGCAAATAATGATGCCATACGTTGTTTCTGTTTCCTTCAACTACATACTTATTATTATTAATTTTGAGTCACACGTTTTATATATTTTTTATTTTATTTTATAGTTTGTTAAATCCGCAAATCCGATTCGGTCCTTTTTGCAACATATACTTACTCGTAATAGTAGATTGTTTAGTTTTAAAATATCTTTTGTACCTTTATCTGTTTTTTGTGTACTGTGATGTTGCGAATAAATTTTTATTCTATTCTAATAATACAGGGCCATCTTCATCGTTAACCTATAGCAGTCCACTGTTGGAGTCACTGAGACCGATCTTTGTCTCTTTTCCCAGACTCTGCCAGCTACAGCGCGCTCATCGTCTCCATCCAGTCAGGTGGCGTCCTAACCTTGCCTACACGTGGTCTACACTTCAGATCTCGTTTGCCCTAACGAGGGAAAGCAGAATACTCCCAAAAAGTTCAGGGGATGAAAGTACTCATCAATATGACCATCTTTTACTACCACTCTGGAAAACGCAAAAGAAGGGAAAAGTTGCAACGCCAGGCCGGTCACATACAGTCGGAATTCCGTTTTGAATTGTCGTATCGTCAAAGACAGCCATACAAAATTGGAAAAAACGAATGGCAAATTATTTTGTATGTACTTATCTTTGAAATTCAGACATGAATTATGATATGAAAGGATATTATTTTGCCGGAAGCATGGTGGGGGAGGAGGGGGGTGGAGGGGGGGGGGATCTTTGACCATTTTTTACATCATTGCTCATATCATCCAAAAAAACGATTACATTCTATTGATTTTTTTAATGATAGGTAGGTCTTCTATCTAGCTATAATAATATCATATCAGCTATGATCAATAAATTTATGGTTTAGTCAGTATTCCTAATTTTCCGAAGTAAGTCAAATGTTCAAAGGTGTCCCCTTCTCCCCTATACTAACAATATATGGACATACTTTTAGTATGAAATAAATAATATTGTATTGTATTTTATATAGGTATTAGATATAGTTATGATTAATTAGTTTCACAAACTTCACCGTTTAACTCGGCATGCAAACAAAAAATGTAATCATAGTATATTATGTTATGATACAAGTGAGCTAAGTTGTTCATTATAAACGAGGCTGTGAGTTGCAGCCCGAGCCGTAGGCGAGGGCGTAAATCAGCCGAGTGTCTAGTGAGCAAGTTGCTCACGAGTTTCATACGCACTTTTTCAACACACTTGCGAGGAAAAAACAAACATGTATTGCATAAATCGTTAAGCATAAAATTTTTGGTGAATCTACAATTTTCATAACGATATTGTTGCACGCGCCAAATGTAAGGTGATTGATTACATATAGCCATACAGCCTACTTCTAAATTATAATTTTAGTGATAAAATGCAAATATTTTATAACAAATTATTGTGAATTATAAATATATTATTATTATTAATATAATGGTCATAGGAGACAAGTACGACTCACCGATTATCAAGTCCTTCAATCGGGTTCTAATCGAATAGTCTTTGTGAGAGACTATTGGCTCAGGACTTGAATGAGGGGCTAACCTAAACTTTTATTGTTGTTTTTGTTTTATTGTGACTATATTTTGTACTTACCCATGTGACATGTTTGATTTAAGTTTTTTACTAAGAAATCCTAAGAATTACTAAGAATTTTTGACATGTGAAAATTGAATAAATTAATTGAATTGAATAAATAATTTGATAATAATAAATGTGTCTTCGTCTTAATTAGGGAAACATTTATTTATTCCAAAAATGTAAATGGATTTTCAGTGGCATAAAACCTCTTTGTTGTTACAAAACTCTATTACCCGGTTAAATTGAAAATGCTCTGTTTACTCGCATATAATTTGCAGTTAGGTACTAACTTTGTATGGATAATTCTATTATGCACACTAGTGCATAATAATATATATGTATAGTATAATATGATTATGCACGTGTGTGTTATAGTTCGGTTTATGGCCCTAAGAACGATGTAATAAGGCTCACTTTACGAGCAAGTGTGTTGAAAATGATGTTATAGTACATGAGTTATAAATAAATATCATAATAATAGTTGAAAATGTCAATGTCGAAACTATTTAATATACGGTGACCAGCCTTTAGCATTAGAGTGAAGGATGCTGCGGACTGTAATGTCAGGATTTATGATGGCGTATTTGGTATAGATTTTATTTAATTTATTTTGTTTATTAAGGAATAACAAACAACTGTAATAATATATATGTAAGGTACTGTCTGTGTTAGCTGTAGTCTACGACGTTATCCACAGGTTAGATAAATACGTTTCATAAAAAGAAATGTTCCAGCCAGATGGTCTGTTGGAGCGTAACATAGATTATTAAGGTAGTGAAATGTCCAGCAATATTTATTTATTTATTTTTATTTATAAGTGAAAACTTCATACACTCCGCAAAAATGTATGGAAAAGCAGATTTTATTTGCTTTCTTCAATTTGGTTTCAGAAGTGGTTCTCCTTGATAAGTACGTTCAACCTTTAAATTTTACGAGAGTAATCTTATTACATTGTGTATAGCGAAATGTCAAAAACGGCCACACATCAGATACAATTTTTTTTAAGTTAGTGATAGTCAGGCGCTTGACCACTACCTCACCTGGTGGTAAGTGATGGTGTGGTCGAAAATGGAGCACGGTTGCCTAGAAAGAACCTATTTAATCTGATTGGTGAAAAATATAGACCTTTGCTGTATTAATATTTACTTAAATAAATAAATAAATATTGCTGGACATTTCACACAGCGCTATCTAGCCCTAAACTAAGCAGAGCTTGTACTATAGGAACCAGATAACTGATAGAATACTTATGTATATACATTTTTTTTTGTAAATACATACTTATAATATATAGAGAAACAACCAGACCCGGAACAAATATCTGTAGATCATGCAAACATTTGATCCGCGGCGGGAATCGAACCCGCTACCTCCTGCGTCTCAGCCGGCTATTCGCCCACTGCACCACGGAGGTAGTCTTATATACATAACTAGCTGATCCGCCGAACTTCGTACCACCTTGACATGCATATGACGCGGGCTGCCCAATATTTTATTTGAGAAAATGAATTTTCCTCATAATTTCTCTTTGCGTGAATTTTTCCGATATTTTAATAGTTATACTGCTATTCGGGGCGGAGACAAATCCAACAAACCAAAGATCATCAAAATCCGACTTTGTTTTATATATAGTATAGATTAAAATGCATCACTAGCCTTTCCACTATCTTGTTTCTTACTTAACGTTATTTTAGAAATATCTGTTAGTAGTTTTTTTTCGGTTAATAGAACTGTATGTTCACAGAATAGATTATTTCTCAACAAAGTGTTGATTGGTCTTTAATAAAGGAACTAAGATGTTTATTCCATTTCTGAAAAGAGTTTAGAAATCATACTTGTTTATAAAAATAATATAAACTGAATACAAATTGCGTAACTAGTTTACCCCTAAAATCCTAGTATTATCTTAAAATACATTATTTTCAAGTTTGCTCTACTTATTACAGAAAAATCTCTACTCTTATTATGAACTTATTTTTCAAAACCTTAGTACTTCTATAGAAATAGGCTAGCTATAATTTCACGAAGGTTCTTATAGTTACGCGCTGTTAACTGTTTCTAAAAAAAATATTTATTTAGATACACTTCGTTTTCCCATTATTCTTCTCCATCGTGTCAATTACATAATATTGTTAAATTATGTGCTTTCAGTATTAGACCTCTAGAGTCTATGGCGTTATCGGTGGCGGTTAGGGTTGCCAACTTTATTTAAAGAATTTAATGTATTTTATGTTGCAGAAAGGATAAATAAAACGTATAGTATACGAAGAAAAAGTGTCCCAAATTAAGTATTATTATAAATTATTTATATTTTTTTGCACTTTTTCGTTTTTCAAGACTGGTAATATAAGTCACGAAACGTTTTTATACGTTTCATTTCACGTTTTATTAGTCGAAGTGAAATAAAGTATATTTTCGTACTTTATTGCTGTTCAAAAATTTAAAGACACAGACCACTCCCACTCTTTTATTTATTTTTATTTTATTGCGTCGCTACTGCACTACCTTTGCTTCTGGTTTCAGCTGAAAATCAGCGTTGGGTTCAAAACATCCAAAATTATGGTGAGCTGAACGCCATTTTGGTAGGCAGACACATGAGTCGAACTGTCTAAATAAATACTTTTTCAAACCACCTACTCGACAATGTCAAATTATATGTCATGTTAACTTCACCGAAAGCAGGTTATTAAACCCCTACGGCTAAGCCGGAATTTGAAACCTCATCTGTATTAAAAGTTCAACCAAAGAGACAATAAGAACTTATTCGTAAATCGAATTAACCTCTGCACAGCATGCACTAACCTAGATTAGATTTTTATTGTAACGCAGAAAATGTGAAAAAAAAGAGTATTCTCCTCGTGGATAAAGCTGCCTGTATCTTGGGCGTGCTTATATCCCTCTCTGCACTCAGGATTCTAGTAACATTCTCGCTTTAATAATCTACTGTACTTACTGTTCTTTATAATTGTTTCATGTGCCATTTTGTGTGACATCCTCTGTGGCGCAGTGGGCGAATAGCCGGCTGAGACGCAAGAGGTAGCGGGTTCGATTTCCGCTGCGGAACAAATGTTTGCATGATCTACAGATATTTGTTCCGAGTCTGGATGTTTTTATACATATTATAAGTATGTATTTACAAAAAAAAAGTATATAAGTATTCTATCAGTCATCTGGTTCCCATAGTACAAGCTCTGCTTAGTTTGGGACTAGATAGCGCTGTATGAAATATCCACCAATATTTATTATTTATTTTGTGTGTATTAAATAAATGATTATTCTATTCTATTCTACAAATAACAACGTAAGATACTTTATTTTAAAGTGCGGTTGGCAACCCTAGGCAGCATAGAGATCGCTTAAGGTGCAGCTGTTAGGACACAATGAGCAGGACAGCTGATGTTGCATTGATTGTGGATCGACGCCACATTCACTCCGTAGCGCAGTGGGCGAATAGCCGGCTGAGACGCAGGAGGTAGCGGGTTCGATTCCCGCCGCGGAACAAATGTTTGCATGATCTACAGATATTTGTTCCGGGTCTGGTTGTTTCTCTATATCTATATTGTATTTACAAAAAAAGTATATAAGTATTATGTCAGTTATCTGGTTCCCATAGTACAAGCTTGCTTAGTTTGCTTAGCTGTGCGAAATGCCCAGCATTGTTTATTTTTCAGTGACTAACTTGGATTCGGAGACGGTTTAATTACTTCCATGTGGACCGCGGGAGTTCATGCCCTCCGCATTATAACGTTGGCATTTCTTACGTTTATCTTTCCTAAACTAATTCTAGATTTATTTCAAAGAATCTTCTTAGTCCATTAACACTTACGACCACAACTTTTTATCAAAAAACAAAAAATCCTCCAATTGCACTAAGAAAATGGTTATCAAAATAATGGTGATAATTTTGACAGGTATAAAGAAAGATACTTTCCGAGTCGCGCTGCTGGCTGCAACTGCCGACTGCAAGTGCCGTGCGGCTGCGGCTGCGCTTTGTATGTATTTCTGTGACAGATTGTTCCGAACGCTGCGGCAAAGGCACGCACAGTCGGCAGTGGCTCTCGGAATAGTACCATAGTGGTATATCACAGCCCGTGGGCAATTTTGTTACACTTAACCGTTCTTCATCAAAGTCTCGTCTTTATACTTTCTCCGATATCCTGCGATTTTGGAGTCTTCTCTTCATTTTTTTTCTTATCCTGATCTTGGGCTTCTTGGAGGGTATCAGGTAGCTTCATATTATTTGTCTCTGGTAAAGTCAGGACTAGGAATCCAGAAATAGCAGCCATGACGCCAAACAATATTGTAGGCAGGTATTCGTAGAACCGCGCCTGTAAAATCACAAATCCAGACTGGTTTTCTAGGTAGATACTGGTTTTAGATACAGTTTTCTAAAAAAAAACATTTCTTTTTCCATTACGTCAATTTTACTGCTAGCGAAAAGAACATTGCGAGCGAGCAATGCTCCTCCGCGACCAAGCTAAGAAAGAAAGGCAAGAAACAAGACTGGTTGTGCTTTGGAAAGTAATTATTTATTTACTACGAACTATGAAAGGTTGCCTGGAAGAAATCGCTTTCAGCGATAAGGCCGCCTATTGTACCTACTATATTTAGCATTGATTAGTTTTTAAGTATTCCTGGTGTACAATAAAGCATTATTCTATTCTATTCTACGATGCCAGAGACAGACAGATAGAATTAGGCACCAAACTTTAACCACACCCCTTGGCGTGGTTAAAACCCCCCGAGGTTAAAAAATTGTACATTACTGCAGCGGCCCGCAAAAGAGGCATTGATGGATGAACGTTTAAATGTGGGCCGAGGCACACATACCTATGTAAGTACATCAATGCCTAGTTGTGGCCAAGGCTTGTATAGTACTTTTCTTAAATAATGCACGGAAATTATAAAATACAATTACTTTTCAAAATCAATGACGAACAACGAACAACAATAATTTTTCCCGCGTTAAAGTGTTCATTTTTTTTCTTTAAACAGCTTTTTATTTGCAAGCCAGTACGAAATTTAAATAAAACCTTTGATAAGTTCAATCAAAATCAAATCAAATCAAAATGTTTTTATTTCTGTAAAATATAGAACTATAACAAGGTTATTGGGATCTTCTTTTAAGTATGTATATATACTTGTGTCAGAAGACCCCGCTCTTCAATAGCATACAATTTTTTTTTACTGGTAACAGATTTTTACATATAATAGGTTATCCAACAGTAGCGAGCACATACGGTGGAGGTTACCTCCTTGGTTGCCATGTTTCGGAGTAAAATATCGTTCCATTTTTTAATTACTCGACAGATATGAGTTTACTACAGTGTAATTTATTTGGCCGCTAAACCACGACAGATATGGATTTTCATACAACTTTTGCCGGCCGCTGCTCGCATGCACTTGACCAGTATAGCAATTACGATTTATCTTGAAGAAGGTTGTCAAAATAATGATCAAATTTCCAAGTTTGTTTGAGAAAATAAGTATTTTCTTACCAGTAATGGGGTTTGAGGCGCAAACGTAGAGCCGATCCTGCCTATCGTAGAGCACATGGCCAGCAGCGTTGTCCTGTAGTTCGTCGGGAAGACTTCAGCGGCGAATACATACAGAGAGTTGTAAGCCAGAGTTATGAAGAACTTGCCGCCGAGGTACATAAGAATCGACCAGTTACCAGCTGAAAAATATTACAAGCTTTTGACGTTAATACGTTTTTAAAATTGTTTCTATAGTGGGAGGCAATTCAAAAAACGAATGATAATAAAAACGATTCTTACGAAAATGGCCACGTTGAAGCTTTATATTTCGTAAATGGACCCTTGTATCAAAAAAGAGTTCATCAAACCTTAGTGTTTTTTTAAGACCTATTCTACAATAACCCACGCGATAGGATAGGGAGGATATGAGATAGAGAGATTAGCGGCTGTCGGCATTATAAGCCGTATATCTACAATTTTTTCGCACTAGACGAGCGGTGGATCGGTGGTGAAATTGGTATCACTTCTCTAATGTGGATAGGTCACGGGTTCAAATCCCGCCTAGTTCGTCATTTTTAAATCAAAATTGTATTATGGCCAACCAGTGTCATAATTTTTTTGGTGCCTCCGAAGGACAGAAGCGATTTACTGCCAATGCTATGTATGTAAATACTTACGGTCACTCATCGAAGTTTAACTGAGCTAAACATTGCATAACTATGTTGGTAAAATACTGAGCAAACAAAACACGTTAACTGAGTCAGCTGCTTAATATTAGTGATGTTTCATAAAAACTCAATAACAGCTAGGCAATTCCAGTTACGCCGTCAGTCACATCACGTGAACTTATGTCATTCTATTTACAAGTTGCGTATTTAACGTTTGCATTAAGTTCCTTAAACATTACATTGCAGAACACAGAGAGAAAGAGGGCTCATTATAAACCTAATTATTTTTGTTTTATTCTCAGACTGTAGCATCGTAGCTTCAAACCAGATGAAGCGTTTTTAATTAGGTTAATTTGTTATGAAAGCTGGTGTTTGGTTCTTATCAATGTTTTTGCAGTCCAAAGATCGAAGGTTTTTAATTTTTAATAAGCATTACTTGTAGAAAACTTCTCATTAGAAGTTAGAGATATGGAATTTATGGGCAAGTGCGTAACTCATGATTTTTAAGACATAAGTTCGCTTGAAGTAAGGCACGGTAACTACTTCAATCGTACTGCGGAGCAAAACATTGGCGTAATTGAAAACAGCGTCAGTTACGTAGGATTGTGGAAAAAGTAATGATACTTTATAAACACTTTTATTATATTTTATGTTCTTGACTTGAACCTTACACAATGCTTGCGCAATGATATCGTTACGTGCGTGGCCTTCATTATTCATTAACAAAATAGAAGGGGCAAATAAGTGTCCCTAGATTTAAAAAGAAGTTCAAAAATGTTTACTAACCTGGCACAAATCCATAATTGATTAAAATCAGCGCAGTCATAAAATAGGCGATAGCAATGACCTTCTTCCGTCCAAATCTGTCTAAAAAGACCAGCTTACAGACATTAGCCGGTGCCTCTATCACAATAACCACGATATAGTTCGCATAGCTGTTCCCTGATAACTCTATAGCATTGATTGACAGCCCATAGTAGACTAATGTAGAAGAAATCCAAAGGAACGAGCAAGTAAACAACCTTTTCCATATCATAGTGGATTGCAGCATTTGATTGAACGATGATTTATCCTGCTCTTTCGAAAGGCATTTTCTTTCGTCTCGTTGCTTCATCGCCTGCTTTTCCACTTGACTGTAGTAGTCTTTTGGCACCGTGGCGTTGTTCATCTTCTCTTCTCTGATTAAAACATTGATGCCTTCGTCGTATCTCCCTTTGCTGAAGAGCCATCGAAAGCTTTCTGTGAGGGTCCAGATGTAGACTAATCCGAAGACGGAAGGGGTGTAGATGATGAAGAGGAGGTATCTCCAGTTTTGAAGCCACCATGCGAGGACAGTGACGCTTACTCCTCCGAGAATGAACATGCTGTTGAAGCAGAGGCTGACGAGGACTCTGCCCTTTGGTCCGACTAGCTCCAAACCTGTCAAAGTAAATTACACCAATATTATAAATTCGAAAGTTTGGATTTTGTTTTACGTCGTAACGGCTGAACTGATTTCGATGAAATTTGGTATTTACGTAGATTATAACCTTGATTAACACATAGGATACTTTATATTCCATAAATCAGGTCCCATGGGATAAAAATGAGGTGTCAAGTCAAGTTGCAACAGCGAGTTTAGCTTTATTCCTAGGTTACACATTAAGTAGTTAAATATAGATTTACGACTATCGACATCAATCCCTTCGATGGACATCATCGGATCTCTTAGTACTGTCAAAATACATTTTGTTCAATAAAGTAATTCGTTATATTTTGGGTTCTATTCCCACCACGACTGCCGCCTCGCCGAGCCGTAAAAACATTTTAGTCTTTAGTTTTAAGCAATGACTGTACAAAAGTTCAGGATTTAATACGTTTATTTGGTTATTTACTCTCAGTAATTATGATTACATTAGGTTCATGTAGATAATTATCTATAGTATACCATCCCGACTGTAAGTACATTGACTTATACCAATTGAGTGTTTTTGCCTGTAACCACACGTCAATTCATCAAGAGTCAAAAGGTACTTGAGATAAGGTTCCCCATTTTTTGTCCCTTCTCAATTGAGCAGCAAAATAAAGCTTTTAATTTTGTACATTGGATGTCAAGTCATGCATTAATCGGTCATAGAATAAAAACGTAATGTATAGAAGCGCGAGTTTTTTCATACGTAAATTTAATAAGATCGGTCGCGTTGAATGTCAACTTTGACGTTAGCCGATACTTTGGACATTTCAGACAATTTCGGTGCTGCAGTATCAGTAGTTTGGACAACCGGACTAACCAATACTAAAGACTAAAGTTAAATCGGGAGTTTCATTTCTAATTCGTCTGCAGCATTATTTTAGATGTCAAGTCATGCATTTCGCGATCCCCACGGAAAATATAAGAGAGAACTAAAACAATGGTCAGCGGAAGTGACAGCAAAAACTGTGATTAGCTGGCCGATGAGCCGGTGAAACACGAAGGTTACAATTGGTTGGTGGTGGGTGACGACTGTAAATCTTGAACAGTCATCTTTTTTTAAACCCCGTAAGTTTGACGCTTCTGTGTCAAAGTCAAATATTTTTATTTATTAAAATCACAAGGATCACTTTGAATCGTCAATTTTACTGCCTGTTCCTTCGCGACCAAGCCAGGAAAGAAAGGCAAGAAACAAGACTGGTTGTTTTTTTAATGATCCTTTTAAAATACATAACAATACACAAAATAAATTACGTCTAAATTGTACATTTTGAACGAGTTGGAGCAATTTCAATCCCAAGCTTCTCTATCATATAAATAATCCGATATTTTATAGTAGGCTTTTTTATAAAGATTTTGTTTAAATACGTTTTTAAATTTGTTAAATACCAATTTTTGTACATCCCTTGGGAGCTTATTATAAAAGTGTGTGTCGGTTTGTCTGTCTGTCTGTGGTATTGTAGTTCCCAAACGGATATACCGTATGCGGGTTTTTTAATAGAAACAGTGGCGGGGTCCAGGATTTTGGTTTAGGAGGGGCTTGACACGGCTGAGGGTAGGTTTTATCACTTTTATTATAGGACCAACATCGAAATCGCGAAAAAACACAGCCACTCCACCACAGCGAATTGTGAAAGCACCACCACTTAATGTGTTTATATGAGTACTTAATTTAATTGGGGTGTATGGTGTGGCTGCATCTTGAGTGAGTGGCGCGACGATTAACAACTCGTCACGAAAACACCTTCATACAGAACATTTAAAATTTGAAAACATACTAGTTATAAAATGTTTACAAAAGTTAGTTACAAAATGGATTAAGTAAGGGTAAGTGATGACAATTGTGCTATATTAAGAAAGTAGAATATATCAGGAGTGGTTCTTTGCTGTCAGTTATTAACTCCTGAAGCTAAGAGGGGGTCGGGGGTTTTAAATTTATATTTTACTTAAAAAAAACAATACAACGCCTTACGCGTGCAGTACAATAATTCGTCCAGAAATGCGGGACCGATTTGATGATCTTTGATTTGTTGGATTTGTCTTCGCTCCGAATAGCAGAATAACTATTAAAATATTGGAAAAATTCACGCAAAAAAAATTATGAAGGCAATTCATTTTCTCATACATATATGCAGCTAATGATGGCCAATTGACAATTCTACCGGCGCCATAATTATGCATGTCAAGGCGGTACGAAGTTCGGCGGGTCAGCTAGTCTTATATAAAAATTATCTACTAACAAAACCTAGAATAAGGTCTCTACTAATATAATACGGTATTATTGTGTCCAATGCATGATCCCAAGGTGGTAGAAATAAATGATTTATTTAATTATTTAATTAAACCGGTTTAAGCAATAGTTGACCTCACTTGATTGTAAGTGATTGTGTGGCCGAAGATGAGACACTTGTCTAAAAAGAACCTGTCACTCTAGACTTGAAAACTAAGAAACTATAATGGCTAATGAGCCTTGGTAGTCGTGATTTAGAGATGGTATAAGTCCTATAAATTAAATATATATATAAATAAATATTGCTGGACATTTCACACAACGCTATCTAGCCCCAAACTAAGTAGAGCTTGTACTAACCAGATGACTGATAGAATACTTTTATATTTTTTTTTTGTAAATATACAGGGTATTTGGTAATATACTGAAGATATTCAAGTGACGGTTTCTCAAAACATAAAAAACGCCTCGAAAAAAAAACTACTAGTTATATTATCAAATTTTAAAGAAAATTAACTAAGTTTAGGTGTTTCATTCGATATAAAACTTACCAGCTGCCTATTCTCTTTCTTTTTTCTCTTTCTATCTCTTTCGGAAATGGCTGCGGGTTTTGGGTTAGAGAGGGACACCAAGAGATATATCGAAACGTCACCAATACAGTATCTGTGGTTAGATGGCAAACATTATCCAATAGCACAACATAAGTTTAATAAAGTGTTTGTTTTTAGATGCCAAAATAAATTTCACATTTCTATGGTAAACATTTCACAAATTTATTTATTATGCTCATCAAAATAACCCCTTTCATATTTGTGCGTATGTATATTATCAAACACCCTATATACTTATCATATATGTATAGAAAACCATCCAGACCTGGAACAAATATTTGTAGATCATGCAAACATTTGTTCCTCGGATCCGCTACCTCCTGCGTCTCAGCCGGCTATTCGCCCACTGCGCCACGGTGGTCGTAATTGTTCTTTTAGATATGTTTGTAAGTCTGGCGACACGTGTTCTGTAAAACTGGTCACTCAGTGAATATGCGATAATGTAGTATATGAAAACCAAATTGATCTCTGAAGTGTCAAATATAAAAATAAGTTACGCAATAAGTTTAAATAAATAAATATTATGACATTCCCTTGTCAATACATCTATGAAAATCTAATGTATGTTCACAAAAATATTAATTTGTTTAAGAAAAATAGCGATAATCATAATTTTAATACTAGAAATAAAGATAAACTCGCTGTTGCCACTTGTAGACTCCATAAAGTTAGTAAATCGTTTAAAGGGCAAGGTGTACGCTTTTATAACAAACTCCCAAGGGATGTACAAAAATTGACAAATAACAAATTTAAAAACGTAATTAAACAAAATCTTTATAAAAGAGCCTACTATAAAATATCGGATTATTTAGATGATAGAGAAGCTTGGGATTGAAATTGCTCTAACTCGTTCAAAATGTTACAATTTACACGTAATTTATTTTCTGTATTATGTATTGTAAAAGGATCATTAATTGTTCGATTACTAAATTTTATTATTATAATTACGAGCTCATTGGATTCCACTGGAGGGCAAAGGCCTCCCCCTTCCTCTTTTCCACTCCTCGCGGACCGAGGCTGTTTGCCAGTCACTACGATATGAATCGATAACTAAAGTCAACAAAAATCGCAAACTAGCTAGGTAGGTTCCTAGTTATACCTTGATGATTCATAAAAGAAAGAAAAAAAAATAGCTTAATTTGGCTCCCAAATAAATGAAACACAAATACAAAGAATGGAATAAAAAAACATAACACATAAATATTTTTTTTAGATAATTTTGCTGCTAATCAGGAAGCATTGAATCTAAGTACCAGAACCTACCTACTTATGTGTGTCTAACATGTTCTGCGATTGTAAAATTATATACGGTTCCACGTTTAAATACATAATGTTATTTATTCGTTGCCAATGCTGTTTATTTCCTACTATTTGTTTCCGCTAGATTTGTAGCGGCCTTCATGATACGCTCTCATTCAATGCCTATACCTGATACCGAGTGAAGTGACTGACCTCTATATAGGTTTCTGTTAAAAACAGCATTCTAAAAGCTAGTTTATTATACCGTAAGTGATAAAGAGAGGGTTATGCTTGGTGTTTCTCTATGAGATTGAATAAGAAAAGAGAAGATCCGTACACAAAACAAAGTCACAGACCTAGCCAAGAGGACTAGCAAGCTGAAGTAAGTAAAAAATTTAAGGCCGTTTGGGTAGAAAGGATCTAGAGTAGAGACCACGCACTGAAAAGCGCTGACTAGGATGGCCCCCATTAGAAAGAAAGATGACTTAATAAAGGTTGTTTGAAGCTATTGGGTGCTGCCGCACAAGATCGGTCGCTCTGGAAATTTATGGGGGACTCCTATGTTCAACAGTAGACGTCCTATGGCTGCTATGATGATGATGATGAGGTGTAAGCTGGAAAGATAAGACGTAAAAAGAGGATGAGCTGACGATATGGCGCTCCTTTAATGTAGAGTACATTAAAGGAGCGCCATATCCACATACAAAATGTATAGAAGCTTGCGACGCAACGCAAAACATGCAGAGAAGGCAGGACGTGGACGCGATGCATCTATGAAAATCTAATGTATGTTCACAAAAATATTAATTTGTTTAAGAAAAATAGCGATAATCATAATTTTAATACTAGAAATAAAGATAAACTCGCTGTTGCCACTTGTAGACTCCATAAAGTTAGTAAATCGTTTAAAGGGCAAGGTGTACGCTTTTATAACAAACTCCCAAGGGATGTACAAAAATTGACAATTAACAAATTTAAAAACGTAATTAAACAAAATCTTTATAAAAGAGCCTACTATAAAATATCGGATTATTTAGATGATAGAGAAGCTTGGGATTGAAATTGCTCCAACTCGTTCAAAATGTTACAATTTAGATGTAATTTATGTTCTGTATTATGTATTGTAAAAGGATCATTAAAAAAACAACCAGCCTTGTTTCTTGCCTTTCTTTCCTGGCTTGGTCGCGAAGGAACAGGCAGTAAAATTGACGTTTCAAAGTGATCCTTGTGATTTTAATGAATAAAAATATTTGAATTTGAATTTGAATTGTATGCTTCTATATGTCTTCTTATGGCACTTGTCTCACCGCCGGCGAGTTAGCGATTAGCTATCAACTATTTTCTCACTCAAGAAACGAACAAAAGATATAGATTCCGTGTCAGTAATAGAGACACGTATATTAATAGTTGATTGCTGGCCGTTCACACTGCCGGCGAGAACTCGCTCTCCACTATTTTGTCGCAGCGACTACAACACTCGCTCTGCAATACTCGCTCAGCAATACGTGCTTGGCGGTCAAAACACACGCCGTGAGATGATGTGTATCGCCCGCCGCACTCGCTTCACTCGCTTTATCGCCCAGCGAGACAACTATAGGAACTACACTCTCGCTTCTCGCTGATCGCCAACTCGTTTCTAATTTCTACCTCTACTCGCTTCTCGCTCATCGCCGGCAGTGAGACAAGTGCCTAAGCAATAACAGTGACGATAAACAAAAGGCAATTCCGTCTTCTTAGGAAACCAAAGTGTAACTTACCAAGCACAAAAGCTGCAGTATAAACACCAGCGCCAAATGCCGGTTCCAGGAACTCGAACACCACGAACATATCGTAACCGGTCGCTAAGGCCCGTATAAGGCCGAAAATTCCATTAGACACCATGGCAAAGACCAGGGCTGGGAGTCGTCCATACTTATCGGAGATAATACCGGTGAGGGGGATAGATATGAAGAAACCAGCGTTATGGACGGTGCCAACAAGAGACCGCTTCCAATCCTGGCAGGCGAGGTCGAACTGGAACAAAGGGAAATATTTAGAACGTTACTCACGGTCAATGACTGGCTTGTACATAGAAAAGAGCTTAAAAAAATACCTTGTTATACACGGGCGGTAAACGATCTATTGTACACCCGAGATATTTTGGCGTACGAGCCAGTAAATGTGAGGGAGGAGTGGGGAGCGAGTAAATCGAGAGTGTTATTGATAGCTTACCGCTATATCCGAGTATAATACATAACCTTTCATCACGAATGCGAGGAAATTGAAAAAGATTTTATAACAGAATGCTAAACAAAAAATGTACGTAGATATGTATTGATTTTTTCACTACTAGACTATGCGCTCATTCGTTTAATACAAATAAGGATTTGTCATGAAGATTGTATTTCATATTAGCTTATGAATGCAATGAGCGGCATTCTATTTTCAAATTTACTTACGACTCGTAAATCGCATTAAAGGAGTTGATATCGAGTTAAAATGACCAACTTTCAAAGCAAAAGCGATGAAACATTTTTTGAAGTTGAGAGTGAGTGAAGAGAGTGAATTTTTACGATGCGCGCGCACACCGACACCTAAAAACAGCATGAAGTTAGTTCTAGGTGGTTTGAAAATTGATAACTATGTTCAAGTTGTATATTCTAGTATTTTTATATGTAGAACACGTGTTTCGTAAGGGTACAATTAAACAGTGTGAATAAATAAATATTATTTTGGTGTTTTTATTAAATCAATTTCATATACGACGGTGATACTAATAATTTATTATTTATTTAAATAAAATCTTTTTGATTAATTTTAATATTTATCGTTAATCACTACTGCATTTTATTTATTTTTTTTCCATACGCCAAAGAAGTATAACTTCTAACGCGTGTACATGTAAGTACACACACTCTTTTTTTAGAACTCTTTGGGATTGTAAGGACAAATACAGGGGCCTAATTCTACGAAACCAATAGCTTTACTATGATACTGGTTTCGTCGGAAAATGCCCATTATAGATACCTTTTGGTATTTTACTCACAATATTTTTTCAATAAGAGCCGTTGCTATGACAACACTATTGAAAATTTGGCAGCTTATGGCAGAAATAACAATCATAATCGTTAAATAATGGTATGGCTTATAAAGGGGCATGCCCACTCTCCCTTGTAAAAAATGCTGTCACTGCACACACATGAAACTAATTGCTAATGATTCTAGGCTTAGTTAGTAATAAAAGAGCTAAGAAGTTAGTTATAAAAAAGTTTACTATAATGAGAAAAATCAGTTTTTATTTTTCACAAACAACCAGTTTTACATCACTGTATTCAACTACAACTTAAATAGTTTATTATTGTAATTATAACGATTCCTAGATAAATTATGATATTGATAATTACTATCAATTTAATCGTTTTAAGTCAGCAAACAAACAAAAATACGCGAGAAAACATACGAAACGGCCACAGACACAGATCACAGGAAACGGCTTGTGTAGGTACTTGTTTGTGAATGACGTAAGCGCACAGTCATAGGGATTGGCATATCGACCATCGACTATTATCCGAAATATCGATTTATCGGCGCAAAATAATCGGTCAAATCGAGCAATCGATTATATTTAATCTCAAGGCGCGCGCGCACAGAAGTGCCATTTTTGACTTCGCGCTCCTATACAATCAACAGACGAGCGCAATTATTCCAGTAAATCAAAATTCAATATTTTAATGCAAAGAAATAGTAATCATCTGATTCTGTTGAGCAAATGTTGAATCGAAGTAAAATCGAGTCTATTTCGATTCAACACGAGCGCCACAGATAAATACAAAAATATACCTACCTATTTACTTCTGAAAATCAGATATTTAGTGTGTCAGGGGTAATAAAATGGGTAATAAAATAAAAGGTAATAAAATGTACGAAAAATGTAAGTACCAATTGTACCCAAGCGAAAAAAAAATGTACCTACTTATTTGCCTTTGGAGATGTTTAATAGAATTCATTATGTATTTCTGTGTTGATTTTGTAAACTTGGATTGAATAGGTAGTCGATATCGATCGATATCGACTATCGTTTGAGTTAGTTCTTAATTCGATGATTTGGGAGGAATAACGAGTGATAGGTGCCTAACTAAAAAATATCTCATGTCTGTGTCATTAACTCGTCTATGCATGGCCTTATGCAAAAATCGTGCGAAGCTTTAACCTCTCATCTGTTGATCGAATTAAAATCGAGATAATGCTAAAGATAAGCCGAGTTATTTTTTTCCGCTTTTTGTCTCTCCACTGGTTAATCCTAAAGCCATCTAGAAGGTGGCGCTGAGATCAACGGCCCGCCGATTATGATCAAGGTTAGCTGAGAGCGAGAGGATTTAGATCAATTGCGGTGCGTCAACAGCTGAGCGCAAATTCAGCGCGCACTGCGATTGGCTGAGATTATCTCGCTCGGGCGCTCGCTACCAGCGCGAGTCAAGCATAATACCACCCCCGGGTTAATTAAAGAGAAAAAAAAACGATTTACAAAACGCTCATTGGGAAACAAATATCGTTTTGGTTTCGTACTTCTGAAATCGGTGACCGATTTTTTGTGTCAGTGAAAATACAGTCAAATAAATGGATTGTTTTATTTATGGTCTTTTATCAACAATCG
Source organism: Philereme transversata (assembly GCA_963924445.1). NCBI lineage: Eukaryota > Metazoa > Arthropoda > Insecta > Lepidoptera > Geometridae > Philereme > Philereme transversata. The sequence goes on from OZ004340.1 coordinate 4,116,587, forward strand.
ATTATTGTCTCAGAACAACTCTGGCTCAACACTAATGTTTGCAACTGGAGGCAATTTGCTACCATTTCATTTCCTGTCGTTTTCATATTCATTATTATTTTAAAATATTGTAGGATACTTTTCGTGTTAATCGATTGATACGTAGATTAACGAAAAAATGTAACATATTTTTTGGATGAACGCAATTTTTTGTGCAGTTGACAGCATTATATGGGCATGTCCCTTTGCAGAATCATGCTCCATACCTGAAAGTTGTGGAAATATATTTTGGTAATTGGAAGACGCATCTCTTCATTCCTTCATCCTCCAGAAAACATACACAGTTAGGGAAGACATCATTTGGCCTTACAAGGCTAACTAAGCTGGGAGGATGGTATAGATAGTGTTACGAGCTGAGGGTTCGGGATAAAATAATGAAAATCAGTCTAACCAAAATAACACATTTATTCAACACTAAAGCGATAAATACACGAACTTAGTCACAAGTTATCACAACACACTAATTGACACCACTATTGCACAATAAACCACTAAAAGTCACCGAAATGTACGCACGTATAGCCAACACCAGACTGACCCCTCCGACGTGTCTTCTTGCAGTGCCGGGCTTTTTGGCCCTTTCCTGCGGAGTTCTTACCGCCCCCCGTTTCAACGGGGGGGTCATCGGGTCGCGGAGCCTCATGTTTGCTACTCGCGCGTTACTGGCCGCCCAATGCTCACTCCGCAGGGAGGATCGTCGGACAGCTGCCGCGCAGGTACCTTCAAAGGAAGATGGGTAGGGGGAAGGGATGAGGGAGGGATACCCCGATCTGACGACGCCTGGTCGTCGTCAGTGTCTGTGGCCAGTTCCCGCGGGTACGGCTTACTCTTCGGTGGTCTTTCTGCGAGAGGGGCCAGTTCTCGCAGATGAGAGTAAGAGGAGTTGTCTAGGCGCTCAAACATCCTGGTCGCTAAGCGGCCTATAAATTGATCCAGACTTTCAATTTTCAGGTCCCGCTGTATGATGGCGTTTCGAACGTACCGTGGCGCGTTGACGATCGTCCGGAGGCATAGGCTTTGCTGACTTCGCAGTATCTTTCTGTGACCTTTGGCTAGCAAAGCATACCACGCGGGGGCCGCGTATGTGAGACGCGGGCGGACGTACGTCTTATACAATCCAACCTTCATTCGGAGTGGAATGTTGGACTGCAGGACGGGCTTGAGTAGCGCTCGGGTTACGCTCGCTAGACCGCGGACGTCCCTTGCGTGCTTTCTCATCGTGAGGTTGCGGTCTAGAGTTACTCCCAGGTATTTCGCCGTGTGCGACCAGGCCACGGGTTGATCCTCCAGAGTGAGCTTCGGCGGCAGGGTGAGCCTCTTCGAGAATGCCACCGCCTGTGTTTTACTCACGTTGACACTCAGTCTCCATTTAGTAAGCCAGGCGGGGAGCTCTGTTAGGACCCTTTGCATTTTGGTGGCGGCGTGGTTGAGGTTAATCGACTTGGTGATGTATGCTGCGTCATCCGCGTAAAGGGCCAACAGAGCGTCTTCGGTGATGGGAATGTCATCAGTGTATCGTGAGTAACACACAGGGGAGAGGCAGCTGCCTTGCGGTACTCCCGCCTCGATGGGTCGTCTGGAGGAGAGCGCTTGCTCCACGCGCACTGGGAAGCTGCGGCCATGTAGAAACGACGCGATTACCTTCACCACCTTCTGCGGTATTGGTGAGGTAGCCATCTTGTAGAGGAGTCCCGCGTGCCAGACTCGGTCGAACGCTTTTTCCATATCCAGGAATACTGCGACTGAGTGTTCGCGCCTGTTGTAGGCGGTGGTGAGGTGATGCAGTACCCTAGTCAATTGAAGCGTCGTGCTGTGTTCAGACCGAAATCCGTATTGTTCTGGACGCGGAGGGATATAGGGATTAATGTGGGTGAGTAGGAGCTTTTCAAACAGTTTCGATAGGCTGGGAAGAAGGGTGATAGGACGGTAGCTCTCTGGGAGCAGGATGTTTTTGCCGGGTTTCGGTATCATGATAACCCGGCCGGATTTCCAGGGGGAGGGGAAGTGACCGCTTCGCATGATCCCGTTGAAGAGCCGGGTCACGGAGGCGATCGTTTTGGGGGTAAGTGACGGATGGCAGCGTTCGTTATATTGTCTTCGCCGGGTGCCTTCCTTGGCTTTGTCCGACGTATGGCCCGTTGGACTTGCCCGGGAGAGAAGAAAATACCTTCTGCGGTGTCTGCCTCCTGGGTATCGGCCTTGAGGTAGTTTTCGACAAAGGCTTCCACTTCTATTGTGTGTGCCGGGTCTTTGTCTGGATTGTTTTTGAACTGTGCCTCAAGGCTATCTGCGAAGATTTCCGCTCTGTCTTCAGCTCGGTATCTGGGGTTACCATCTTGGTGTCTGAGAGGTCGAATCGGGGTTGGTGTGTTCCTCAGCTGTCGACAGAGTTTGTGGAGTGATGCCCAGTCATCTGTGGCGTCATCTATCCTTCTCTCCCATTTCTTGGCTTTGTCTTCTTGCAGCTCTGCCTTCACCTCGTCGCAGAGGGCGTTCAGTTTGGTTTTCAGACGTGGGTTTCTTGTTCTCTGCCACTCTTTCCTCAGCCTACGTTTCTCTGAGAGAAGTCTGGTCAGGTGTGCCGGTGTTTTGGTGAGTCTGTTTTGACGTGGTGGTAGTGAGGCTTCGGAAAGTGCCCTTTGGATTGCGCTCGTGATCTCCCCGGCCAGTTTGTCCACGTCTGCGGGGTTTTTCACTGGCCTTGTGGGGGTTGCGGTGTGTAGGGCTTCTGAGAACAAGGCCCAGTCGATTCCAGGTCTTGGTGGAGGAGGTTTTAGGGCGGCCGGGCTGGTTTTCACAACCATCAGGATTGGTTGGTATTCCGACTGCAGTTCGTCCAGGAGTACCTCCAGCTTTGGGTGTTGAGGCAGCTGTGCGTGGACTGCGAGGTCGATCACGTCTGGATGTTGGCTTGCTATGTCTGGATAGTGGGTAGGCGTATCAGTGCCTGCGACCTCGTAGCCGTGAGTATCCGTGTATTGCTGGAGAATACCCCCGTCTCTGTTTCTGGTGCTCGAGTTCCAGTTCCTGTGCTTGCAGTTCCAGTCCCCGGCCGCTATGATTGGGCGTCCCGGTGCGGTTGGCAGCAGCTTTTGGAGGTCCATATGTGCTAGGGGCGTTCCTGGGGGTGGTAGATGGAGTGGACTTGGATGGGTGTTCCATCTATGCAGATCTCAACCCCCAGTGCCTTCATGGACCTCAATTCCAGCTCTGGGAGCGGCTGGTGTATCAGGCGTCTCCTCACCAGGACGAGCAGGCCCCTGATGCATCTTCCTTCCGCGTTCTGGTCATCCCTTCGGTATATGCGGTAGCCCGGGAACTTAGGCTTATCTGTTGGCTTGAGGAGGGTCTCGCTTATGAGAACCACATCTATGTTCTGCTCTTTCAGTAGGGGCCTCAGTAGCAAGGTTTTGTTCCCTTTGCTCTTACTTGTGAGGCCCCAAGCGTTCCAGAACAGGATTCTCAACTCCCTACCTTGAAGAGTTTCCCGATCCCGCTGAGCACTATTGGGATCGGGTCTCCCCCCGTTCGTAGGGTTTGCAGAACCTCCTGCAAGATTTGTAGGGCCGTGTCCAGCAGCTCCAACCGGTCGCTGTCGTAGCGGTGAGTGGTCTTGGGCGGTAGGGGTGCAGGTCTGTGCGGTTTCCCCCCCCTGCGCTTGGGTTGTTGCGGTGGTGGTAGTTACGGGTTGGAGTGCTGGCTCAGTGGGTGGTGTTCCTGTTCCTGGGGGCGGGGGTCGGGAGGGCTCCTGGCCTGGGAGTCCGTTTCCCGATCACCGCTGGCTGATCGGTCCGAGGGGGCTGCGGGGGCCCTGATGGGGGAGCGTCTGAGTCTGAGGATGAGGGGTCCTCAGTCACTCTCACCTGCTTGGTCTTCCTCCTCCTCTTTTTTGTGGCCTTCCCTGTCTGCGGGTTATTCGCTGGGGCCATCAGCGACTGGCCCGCGGTCTCCTTCACCGTGTGGTGGAGGGGTGTGTGTGGGGCCGGGGGCCGAGTCTGAGTCTGGGTCTGGGGGAGTGCGGGGTTTTGAGCTCCGCTGTTCGCAGACCGCTCCCTTCTACCTCCTCGATGGGGGGCCGCGGATGCGGTGGTATGGGCCGTGGTGCCCGCCCTCTTGTTTCTCGCCTCCTTTTCGTAGACCGGGCACGTCTTGTTATTGGCGGTGTGCGCCCCCTCGCAGTTTATGCACGTTGGGGGCATTTCACGCGGTTGGGGGCAGTCGCCCGCGAAGTGCGGTCCTCCGCACCGTACACAGGCGAGTGGTCGGTGGCAATTATGGCTGCTATGCCGGAAGGCTTGGCAGCGGTGACACTGGGCGGGGCCCTTTTTACTCCCTCCAGCTTTCTATTACCACCCCGGGCATGTTCAGCAGCTCCGTCACATTATAAATGTCCGGGGTGAGATTGGGGGTTTTCTTCAGGGTGCCGAAGAATATGCACCCTGGGCGACCTTTGGATGGGCGGACGGCCCGTATGGCCTCCGGTTCGAAGCCTAACCGGCGGAGGTCGCCCTCTATTTCTTCGGTCGGGGTGTCGGCGGGGAGTCCACGAATTGCCACCTTAAGATTAAGCTCTTCGGGGAGAGCGTACGAAAACCATACGACTTTTTCCGTACGCTCTATTGTGGTCAGGTACGCCTGTACGGTGCGGTATTCTTCTCCGGTCGCTGGCGAGAATCTAACTCCTTTTCCGTACGGGCGGGCGTTTGGTGGGTGGCCTAGGCGCTCCTTGAGCGCTCTAAATTACGTGGCCCAGTTGGGTAGCACTTCCACTATTAGTGGGGGGTACCTCGGCTTAATAGCGGCGGTCGGCTTGTCGGTGTTTGACGCGCCTTCCGGGCTAGGGGGCCGAGGGGGTGGGGGGGTGGCAGATAGTGTGGGTAGTGTGGGTGAAGGTACCATTTTTGCTCCCGCAGCTGATGCGTAGGAGGCAGCCTTTGATGTCGAAGGCTGCTGTTGGTCCTTGGGTGGCGGCTGCGGGCGTTCGGGCCTGGGCGCGCGTTGCGGGAGTGGTGTGAGGTGGGGCTTGGCGCATCTGCGCTTCACTTCCTCCTCCGATGGGCTGTCGTCGTCCCGCTTCCTACGCAGGCCTGGGATCGGGACGTCCGGGATCTTGAGGGTTTTGTGCCTCTCCACTGCGGCGGCTTCCTCGGGCGTGGGCGTCGCTGGGGCCGAGAGGTTCTTCTCGTCCTCCTCAAGGGTACTCCTCAGTACGCTGAGGTATTTGGTGGGGAGGCACTTTGCCTCGATTAACCTTTCCAAGATGATGTAGCTTCTGTCGATCTCGGATCTGGGCGACAGAGGCTTCATCACCTGTGGCTTGGGCGGATTTGGCGGAGGCATCTTGTCCGCGGAGGTGGGTGGGGTGCCTACCGGCATTGGGCGCGGTACTGGGGTGCTGGACTTCTTCTTCTGCTTCTTCTCCAAGAAGCGTTCAATCACCTGCCCTACGATCTCGGATCGCGAGCGCGAGGCCGAGCTGTCGCGGCCCGAGCTGGACGCGCGACTCGAGATGTGACGGATGTCTCGGAGGTTTCCGGGAGCAGGGAGTCCTTACGGGAGCTCCGACCTTCACGGGTGGGCCCGCCGGAAGGGGCGTTAGTGTCCGACATCACGCGTGGTTTCACACAACACGGAACCAACAGAGTTAACGGCACAAAACTACACAATCACAAAACACGAAACACGTAGTTGCGGCACTCGCATTCGCGCGACCGGGGACTAGCGAGACGACGCCGGAAACGTAATCCCGTTCGGGTTTAGCGGCTCGCGGTACTGGGTACTGCTGTCTCGCAGTCCGGAACTCGAGGGGGAAGGCGGTCCCCGCACACTTTTTACAGCGGGTCAGACTCGGCAGACGTTTCCAGAAGAAAACGCTGCCGAGATCGTTCGGAGCAGAGGGTCCGTGCGCGCGCGAAAACTGTGTGGACGCGGTAGTCGAATGAGCCGGTCCTGACCCCTCCGGCCGTCTCTCTGGCCTATTTATATCGCTCACAGTTCATAACACTCGAACGTTCTCGATCGTTCCAGGAAAGTGTAGGTATTTCGAGGTATTTCGTTGGTATCCATTCCTATTCCATACCAAGTATTACCTATTCTGTGACACAGTAGGTAAACCGAGAGCCATCGAGAAATTCCGACTATTACTTATTCTGTAACAGTCTCGGCGTAACAATAGGTAATAAACAAGCCTACTCCAACCATATTGTTCCAGACCTTACAGCGGATGTGAAACTTGCCACTTAAGCTTTAGGTCTATAGGTCTCAACTAAAATGGATAAATTTATATTTAGGGTTGAAATGTATATATATTATTATTTTCACACCACCTGCTCGACAATGTCAAATTATATGCCATATAAACCTCCCCGAAAGCAGGTGATTGAATCCCTACAGCTGAGCCGGGAGTAAAGTTGTACTGAATTGCATTATGCTCTCGCGGACATAATGTGATTTGAATTTGGAACCTCATCTGTATTAAAATTTGAAACAAAGAAACCAACACAATAAGAACTTATTCGTAAATCGAACTAACCTCTACACAGAATGCACCAACCCATGTCAAATGTATCTCGATTGGCATTTATGACGGCCAGACCACTAGTCATTAAAATATGGCTGCAAGAACTAAGTTAATAATTTTTCACACCACCTGTTCGACAATGTTATATGTCATGTAAACCTCACCGAAACAGGTGATTAAAGGTGATTAAAGTTGTTCCGAATTTCATTATGCCCTCGTATTATCGGGCATCATCTGTATTAAAATTTGAACCAAAGAAACAGAGACGATAAGAATTTATTCGTAAATCGAACTAACCATGCACAGAATGCTACCTAGATTTGGTTTTTATTGTCATGCAGAAAGTGTGTAAAGTAGAGTATACTCCTCGTGGATAAAGCTGTCTGCATCTTGGGCATACTTATATCCCTCTCTGCACTCAGAATACTAGAAAATTCCTCGCTCCGGTTTGAGATTTTTTTTTATTTATTCATTATAGAATCAACAGCACTTGATATCAATGTAAACAAACTCTTATAGCAATGCTTAATGCCAATAACAGATTCACATTTTATAGACATAACCTTTAAGAAATTAGTCGAGTTAGAATTAGTCGAGATAACTCTAGAATACGTAACATTCGGGATTCAATATAGCGCCCGTGGCGCAAGACACTGTTTTATCCCCTTGTTTAATAATTTACCATTTTGTGGTATATTAGCGAAGATGTCATAGACAATTTTATTTAGAAGCTTTCGTGATTTATTTCAATCATTATAATTTAATACGGTCGAACTACCGATAAAACGGTACGTGACAAATCCCGTATTTATAATAATGTCTAATGATGTCATAGACCTACCTATAATACATCTAAGAATACCTAAACGTTACATTGAATAAATTAATTATGGATAGCAATGGATATCAAGCGGAAGAATGTTAACTGGCGTAATCCAAGTAGTGAAAATCTAGTTTCGATATAATTTTGATGCCTCCTACTCTTTCCTCCGACGTTTACTGAAAGCTAATACTGACTTTCAGATTATTATTTACGTCAAATGTTGACATTTTAATTTCATTTATTTTCCACATTATAGAACACTGAGTTACGTTATATTTAGAATTGATCGATAATAATTCTGATAAAAATTAACACTATAGTAGCTCAAACAGACAGGTATCGGGACTAAATAAGTTATTATATTGGTACGCCGAGGCTGTTAAACAATGAGTAATAATCGAACCTTCTCGAACGCTTTTGTCTTGCTGTGTTATTGTTGCTATTGTTTGTGGTTTCGCAGAATGGGGAGTGGCCATTGTGTCGAGGGACCGACCCTTTCCTGGAAGGATCGACATCGTTCTCGAACAATCGAAATATGCGCGATATAAATAGGCCGGAGAGATGGCCGGACAGTCAGTCTCAGTTAGTGAGTGAGTCTCAGCGAGGCCCTGGAGGACTGACGTGGGAAGGGTCTCGCGTGAACAGTAGTGGCTCCCGAGTCAGTCTGGATTAAGCTATACGTGCGATCATTTCGGTGACTTTAAGTGGTGGTGTGAATTAGTGTGTTGTGATACGTGTGACCAAGTTCGTGTATTCATCGTCATCGTGTTGAATAAAAGTGTTATTTTGGTTGGACTGATTCCCATTATTTTATCCCGAACCCTCAGCTCGTAACAATTTGGTGTCAGAAGTGGGATAAAATAATGCCGGTTCTACCAAAGGATAACTGGGACGGTGTAAAGACGAGAGGTCAACGACAACAGGAAATGGATGAAAGGCGGTTTGGGGAGTCTCCGGTTCAAGAAGCTCGGCAGAGTCGTCAGCCGATGGAGATGGAATCAGCCGCCACCGAATCATTTGGAGCACCATCATCATCATCATCATCCGTGGGGCAAGCTCCTGTGACAGGCGATCTTGCTGCTATTATGGCAATGCTTTGTCGTCAAGAAGAACAGCGTCGTCAGGATAAAGAAGAGCAGCGTCGTCAACAGGAAGAGCAGGCTCAGTTGCAGGAGGAACAACGCCGTCAGCATTAAGAAGAAAAGCGTCGTCGGCAGGAAGAGCAGGCTCGGTTGCAGAAGGAACAGCGACGTGAACAGGTGGAGCAGACTCGGTTGCAGGAGGAACGACGCCGTCAGCATTAAGAAGAGAAGCGTCGTCAGCAGGAAGAGCAGGCTCGGTTGCAGAAGGAACAGCGACATGAACAGGTGGAGCAGACTCGGTTGCAAGAGGAACAGCGACGTCAGGATAAAGAAGAGCAGCGTCGTCAACAGGAAGATCAGCGACGTTGGCCATAAGAGCGTGCTCGACTGATGAGGGAATTGTTCGGTTCATCTGGAAAGGAATTCCAGGAAGTGAAAGAACAGATAGAAATCATGAGAGCCGTGTTTTGGAGGCTGGAATTGGGATCGCTGATGAGAAAGGGACTCTGGGTGTCCTGAAGTACTGGAGACGGCAATGTGGCTCCTCTAGTTGCTACATCTTCAGCGCGAGGTGCGCCTAAAATTGTTCGTGTTGATCGGCTGCCGCGATATGGGGCTAAGAATGCTCGGGACGAGCATGTTTTAGGAGGGGGCAGTGTTACCGAGGCTGTTAAACAATGAGTAATAATCGAACCTTCTCGAACGCTTTTGTCTTGCTGTGTTATTGTTGCTATTGTTTGTGGTTTCGCAGAATGGGGAGTGGCCATTGTGTCGAGGGACCGACCCTTTCCTGGAAGGATCGACATCGTTCTCGAACAATCGAAATATGCGCGATATAAATAGGCAGGAGAGATGGCCGGACAGTCAGTCTCAGTTAGTGAGTGAGTCTCAGCGAGGCCCTGGAGGACTGACGTGGGAAGGGTCTCGCGTGAACAGTAGTGGCTCCCGAGTCAGTCTGGATTAAGCTATACGTGCGATCATTTCGGTGACTTTAAGTGGTGGTGTGAATTAGTGTGTTGTGATAGGTGTGACCAAGTTCGTGTATTCATCGTCATCGTGTTGAATAAAAGTGTTATTTTGGTTGGACTGATTCCCATTATTTTATCCCGAACCCTCAGCTCGTAACAATATCAAATAATGTTAACTTAAAATAATATAAATAAAACAAAAATCAATAAAACACTCAACAAAACAAACTTTAAATAAGTCAATCAATCAATCAATGTCAATACTAAATCATTAATCATGTTTTGATGTAAAAAAAAAATATCTTACAAATTGCGGCTGTAAGGGAAGGGGAGTCTTGTCATTACGATAATTTGACATATATTAATATTAGATCAAAACTTGAATTTAACTAGATTTAGCCCAGCTTGCACACAATCCCTAAACGTGTTTAGCGTCTAAACATGTTTAAATTTGACGTATTTGTATGATTTGAAATTTTTCTAAATCATATTTAACCATTAAATATTTGTAGCGCAAGTCGCAATTACACAATTAAATCTAGCCAAATTGTACTGTTAACGTGTCTTTTAATTAAACTAAGGTAAAGTCTAAGCCTATCTAAAAGGTCACGGTCCCAAAGAAAATCTATAATAAAGAATGCCTATCTGTGTATCGTGAAGTTTTGAAATTAATATCAGAGTCGTGTTTTATCGACTCTACAGTAACTTTCCATCTAGATTCCCCATATCACTTCTGATTTCCCAAAACATTTTTAATTATAATTATAAGTTTAATTATAAGATCAGCCCGATAGCGGTATACGTGACTGACCACGGAATATGTGATTACTCCATCACTCCATATCTATTAAGAGTAGTAGAGTTCCGTATGAAAGGGCTCGTCCGGGGAAGTTCTACCGCCATACCTATCTCTGCCGCCAAGCAGCATTGCTGTGTTTCGGCTTGAAGGGTATGGTTGCCGGTGAAATTACAGGTGCATGAGGCTTTAGATCCTTATGCCTCAAGTTGATGGACGCAGGGCAGTGCATCGTAGGGCACGTTTCTAATGTGCGTAACCTACGAGGCAGTACTTTGTTAGGTATAGGCGATGGTTACCACTTAATATCAGGTGGGTCATGCTTGTTGCATTTCCATAAAAGTTCATAAAAGAACAACTCATAAAAATTCAGTAGCAAAAAAAAAATCTCAAGAAAGTTACTACTTTTTTTTAAAGAATTTTTTAAGTTGTTCAAGTCGCAAATATGCAAAAATTCGGAAAAAATTCTAACTCGAAAACTATAAAAAATAAAAATCGTGGAACATACATGGGGGTGATTCGGGTACCCCAAGGGGTGTTCTATCTCTGGACTTTCGCTTGACACTATTTTTTGGGATAGCCTGTATATATGGAGAGCGATATAAATATTATGTATACAGGGTCTTGCAATTTAAGCTTATTATATTAAAATGACGGTTTCTACACAAAATATACATAATATATATATAAGTACTTATTTAATTTTCTTGTTGTGTTATTAAAATCTCTAAATAGAAAATCAATGCCTGGTCAATACATCCAACTGGGCGTGTACGGCGTGTACGGCAGGACGCCTACTTTTAGGTACAAAAACTCACAAATAAAGTTTATGTATTTAAAAATAACATTAATTACTTGTTATTTATGGTCTCAAAATATACTAAGTCATTATTTGTAGTTTAGAATAGAATAGAATAGAATAGAATAATAATTTATTTCAGACAGTGTCCATACAAAACAATAATAATAATAAAATTATTCATAAAAATTAAAAACATATAAATTAATAATAATAGATTAAATTAAAAAAAAACAAATGTTTAACGTCTTAGATTAAAATAAAATAGAATAAGAACATATCATTCAATTGGAAATTATAACACTTATACAAAATAGTTTAAATAGCCTTCGACCTTCGTCAATTGAAAAAATCATTAGAAGCGACGATTTTAAACCTGCAAAAGCTTTTGCTTGTCTGAGTCAACGCGTAGATATGCATTGCAATTCAGCATTCATTCACTGATTCCTATTCATTTTGTGAATACCTTTCTTTATGCTGTGTGTTTACTAAAATGGGAAAAACTAATAATGGACTTATTATTCTTTTATTGTATTGGTGGTGTGAACTTGCCATTAATAAAGTTTTCAATAGAAAGGCGTGAAATTGCGATTAGTTCTGCTAATAATTACTTTCATTGCACGGGTGTTCGAATGCGACTCGCTTTAGTCATCGTCTTTGCTTTTTGTCACAGCATCATTACTTTTCACCGCAATTTTCAAGATGTAAACGTAGGTACTTTAATGTTAAAATGTTCATTGATTAGTTTATTTAAATGTGTTTAAATATTTTTTTGTATAAAAGCGAGGTGTGTGTCGAGTGTGATGTGACGAGCTGTGATTTGCGATGCTCGTAAAGAGTAAACAAGTATCAAGTGCCATTACCAAGTTTTTAAGACCTTATGCAAATAAATATCTTGTGTCTCATCTATATGAAGTTTACTGACAGTAACAGCCCTTTCCCACGGCAACATCCCGTTTCCTGTTTTTTGCTGGATACTGCAAACAGGATACTCGTGTGAATACTAGTATTGAAGCACGTACACTAACTAAACGGGATTCTAAATATGTTAGAAAAATATAAGTTGCTGCTGCTGTGGCAATTTGTCGCCGTTGTAGCATGTGCAACTCCATAGCGAGCCAAAATTCAACTGACTTTGATTCACTATGGATCGAATGGAGCACGTTGGAGCAGCCCGTCAGGGTCGCAAGAAATTGCCGCTGGACGGACGATCGCGGATCGTGCGAACGCCGATCCAAGATGGACCGTCTGCTGTGGACCCGGCTAACAGGCAGCGCGCTGGCTGTACACTGCAGCGACTACATAAACGCGCCCGAAGGGTTCCGTTTTAAAATTTTGATTCGTAACCCTAAAAAGTCACGTTTTAATGCAACAATAGTAATAATAAATTGATCTAGGAGTAACATAATGGATATTGATCGGTACGCTACAAACAGATGTGATTACAAATTCCAACAATTATTTCCCGTTAACGGTCGGCTGAAAATTGAAAACGAATTGAAAACTTCAAAAGGTTTTGAAAAAGGGCATTGAAGAGGGTCGAAAGGGTAGCAATTTTAATAAGGAAATCAAAGCCTGGCTACTTTTCAACGCAGATTTCCAAAAATTGGTCCTTCTTATGTTTATTTCAGTTTCATAAAATGTGATTAGTTTTTAATTGTGTAAGAATATCAAGCTTCTAAAATAGTTTTTATATTGTTAATTATGTTTATGTACATCTTTAATTTTTAAACCGCAACGCAAAAAGAGGGGTGTTATAAGTTAGACATCTATGTCTGTCTGGCTATGTGCCTGTGTGTCTGTGGCATTATAGTTCTCAAACGAATGGACCGATTCTAACGCGTATTTTTTAAATAGAAAGCTAGTTTAACTGGGGTTCTTAGCAATGTCAGTTTTTAGCCCTCAACGCAATATGAGGGTGTCTTAAAATTTAATTTTACATTTTTAAGTTGCTGGTAATATTTGTGAGTTGGATTCCCCTCTTTTCTGTGAATTGCTACATAGTACCTATTCAATTTGCAGGCTGTACAATTTATGATCAACTATCTGAACCTCCCGCGGCTTCGCATCCGTGGTATTTCAATAAAAACATTACCCTCCTTTTGCGCACTCAGGTAAAAAGTAGCCTATGTCCTTCCCCAGAATATAATCTATCTCCTTGCCAAATTTAATTACGATCCGTTCAGCCGTTTAGTTATGAAAAGGTAACAAACAAACAGTTACTTTCGCAGTTACTATGTATGTATTATTCATACAAACCTTCCTCTTAAATCACTCTATCTATTGCTGAAAACTGCATTCAAATCCGTTGAGTAGTTTAAAATATCTAAGCGAACAGACAACGGAAGCTACCTCATTTTATACTATGTAAAGAAGATAATCCATAATTATTACTTTACCATCCATTACCCATCGCAATTCGTAGCAATTTTTTTTGCGAATAAATAAAATAAATAAATATTATTGGACATTTCACACAGCGCTATCTACCCCTAAACTAAGCAGAGCTTGTACTATGGAAACCAGATAACTGATTGAACACTTATATGCTTTTTTTTACCTACTTATTGTATACAGTGTGGCCCTGGATAAAGTGCAACCCCGAAAGGGGGTGAAACTAGATCAAAAATTATCGACAAAAAAATAGAAAAAAAAATTAAAAAAAAATTAAAAATTAAAAAGTTGACCACTGACCCAGTGGTCAACTTTAAATGCTCCTAGCCAGCACATTTTTTATGTTAGAACGTAGGTTTTTATTTTATTTAAAAGCTATTATGATAGACAATAATAAAAAGTCATAAAAATTTCTAGTATTATAGGCTTAATTTTAAGATTTTTGGAGTTTATTGGAAAAAAACAGCCTAAAAAATTTAATTTTAATACAAAAATTAAACTTTAAGTCACGATAGCCACTTGTTTGTCAGTTATTTGTTATTTTATCGTCATCGTCACATATCTGACATGATTATGGTTTTTATTTTAACAAAATAGACCTACTACTTTGGAAGAAATAATTTTTTTATTAAATAGAGTCATTAGTGAGCAATAAAAATTTTAATACATCAATAAAGTATATACGATTTTTTTTTAAATTTTTTTTTCTATTTTTTTGTCGATAATTTTTGATCTAGTTTCACCCCCTTTCGGGGTTGCACTTTATCCAGGGCCACACTGTATAGGTAGAAATCAGTCAGACCCGGAACAAATATCTGTAGATCATGCAAACATTTGTTCCACAGCGGGAATCGAACCCGCTATCTCCTGCGTCTCAGCCGGCTATTCGTCCACTGCGCCACAGACGTTGCCTCGAATAGAAACGTTTTAGGTTCTCTGTTATATATATCTATAAATAACATAATGAATATATAATGTTATGATGTCTATTGACGCACGCTGCCTCAATGGAAATAATCACTGGATTATTATGGCGACGATTTGCCCACGCGATTCATTTAAATTATAATAAATTGCAAAGTTTCACAAATTTAAGCGAACCGGAAGTGGCTGCACGATCTATTTTAGTTGTTATTAGGCTGCATTTCAACCAAAAATATGCGAGGTACCAGGGGTGAGCGAGGAAAAAACCTGACAAGCGCAAGTCGGAATCGCGCGCCGAGGGTTCTGTGAAAGTATTTTTATTTATGTGATTTAACTACAAATACACCGCGTCAGGGGTTCAAAATCATAAAATAAATAGAAAACATAGAATACAATGGACGGTCTTATCGCTCCGAAGGGATTTATTTCAGAAACTTTGGGTGAAACAAGTGGGGTGAAAATATTAATGATTTCAGAAAGCGAGTTGATTCAACCAAAAAACTTGCTAATCCAATACATAATATTAACAGCCAATTATATGCTACTACTGCTGACCCGCCCGCGGCTTCGCACGCGTGGTTTGTCAATAAAAACTTTACCCTCCTTCTGTGCAATCGGGTAAAAAGAAGCCTATAACCCAATCCCGGTCACAATCTATCTATATACCAACGGTACATAGGGAGTGCATCTAAAGAATACCTCATTATTTTAACCCTTTACTTTATTCCCCCCCCCCCCCCCCACTTTAAGAGATAAATTTGCAAAAAGTTGAAATACGTATTCTGTATTTCTTACCAAAAGTCATAATATGAATTTTCAGATCTCTAACCTAAGAATTATGGATTGCCGATACAAACTTTCAACCCTATTTCACCCCCTTCAACATTATTTTTTGAGATAAAAGATATCCTATGTCCTTCTCGACGATATAATCTATCTCTTTGACAAATTTCATTACGATCCGTTCACCCGTTGTTGTGTAAGTTGTGAAAAAGTAACAAATAAACTAACAAACAAATAGAGTTACTTTCGCATTTCTAATACTAGTATGGATTAATTATGGTAATTAGTTTATTAATTATTAAGTAATTGAACAAACTTCTATGAGGGGGTACTTCCCCTACATGAAAGAGGGGGTGATTTTTTACTCAATCACTCCATCGTCTGGTCTAATGTTGAATAGGTTTTACAAAACATTATAAGGTTTCATCTACACTTTATTAATACTAGAGCGTATTTTGCGTATTTGTATAGCGTATTTTGCGTATTTGTATAGCGTATTTTGCGTATTTGTATTTCAAAATGTCTAATTTAATTTTAAATAATTTATTTCTCAGGCATGTCATCCATTTTGTTCGTAAACAATATTAAAATCTTAGAGTGGCTTGTTACATTAGGGTTTTATATATAGTGTGCTTTGTATATAGGTTTAGTTGCATAAAATAAATAACATTTCTAAATCTTAGAGTTATGTTAGTAGACAGGTAATTGCAATTAAATTAAATAAAATAACATAAAAACAAAGATACAGCCGTACTGACTACGGAACCCATAACTGAGCGTGGTCCGACACGCCCTTGAGCAATTATCCATGCTTAAATCTATTTGTCCATCTGACACGAGTTTTGGCACCATGATAGATAAAGGGGCATGCCCACTCTCCCTTGTAAAAAATGCTGTCACTGCACACACTTGAAACTAATTGCTAATGATTCTAGGCTTAGTTAGTAATAAAAGAGCTAAGAAGTTAGTTATAAAAAAGTTTACTATAATGAGAAAATCAGTTTTTATTTTTCACAAACAACCAGTTTTACATCACTGTATTCAACTACAACTTAAATAGTTTATTATTGTAATTATTACGATTCCTAGATAAATTATGATATTGATAATTACTATCAATTTAATCGTTTTAAGTCAGCAAACAAACAAAAATACGCGAGAAAACATACGAAACGGCCACAGACACAGATCACAGGAAACGGCTTGTGTAGGTACTTGTTTGTGAATGACGTAAGCGCACAGTCATAGGGATTGTCATATCGACCATCGACTATTATCCGAAATATCGATTTATCGGCGCAAAATAATCGGTCAAATCGAGCAATCGATTATATTTAATCTCAAGGCGCGCGCGCACAGAAGTGCCATTTTTGACATCGCGCTCCTATACAATCAACAGACGAGGGCAATTATTCCAGTAAATCAAAATTCAATATTTTAATTCAAAGAAATAGTAATCATCTGATTCTGTTGAGCAAATGTTGAATCGAAGTAAAATCGAGTTTATTTCGATTCAACACGAGCGCCACAGATAAATACAAAAATATACCTACCTATTTACTTCTGAAAATCAGATATTTAGCGTGTCAGGGGTAGTAATAAGGTAATAAAATGTACGAAAAATGTAAGTACCAATTGTACCCAAGCGAAAAAAAAATGTACCTACTTATTTGCCTTTGGAGATGTTTAATAGAATTCATTATGTATTTCTGTGTTGATTTTGTAAA
The DNA here is from genome assembly GCA_963924445.1 of Philereme transversata. Classification (NCBI taxonomy): domain Eukaryota; kingdom Metazoa; phylum Arthropoda; class Insecta; order Lepidoptera; family Geometridae; genus Philereme; species Philereme transversata. The sequence continues at coordinate 4,133,442 of OZ004340.1, forward strand.
CTTGGATTGAATAGGTAGTCGATATCGATCGATATCGACTATCGTTTGAGTTAGTTCTTAATTCGATGATTTGGGAGGAATAACGAGTGATAGGTGCCTAACTAAAAAATATCTCATGTCTGTGACATTAACTCGTCTCTGCATGGCCTTATGCAAAAATCGTGCGAAGCTTTAACCTCTCATCTGTTGATCGAATTAAAATCGAGATAATGCTACAGATAAGCCGAGTTATTTTTTTCCGCTTTTTTTCTCTCCACTGGTTAATCCTAAAGCCATCTAGAAGGTGGCGCTGAGATCAACGGCCCGCCGATTATGATCAAGGTTAGCTGAGAGCGAGAGGATTTAGATCAATTGCGGTGCGTCAACAGCTGAGCGCAAATTCAGCGCGCACTGCGATTGGCTGAGATTATCTCGCTCGGGCGCTCGCTACCAGCGCGAGTCAAGCATAATACCACCCCCGGGTTAATTAAAGAGAAAAAAAAAACGATTTACAAAACGCTCATTGGGAAACAAATATCGTTTTGGTTTCGTACTTCTGAAATCGGTGACCGATTTTTTGTGTCAGTGAAAATACAGTCAAATAAATGGATTGTTTTATTTATGGTCTTTTATCAACAATCGATTATTGTCTCAGAACAACTCTGGCTCAACACTAATGTTTGCAACTGGAGGCAATTTGCTACCATTTCATTTCCTGTCGTTTTCATATTCATTATTATTTTAAAATATTGTAGGATACTTTTCGTGTTAATCGATTGATACGTAGATTAACGAAAAAATGTAACATATTTTTTGGATGAACGCAATTTTTTGTGCAGTTGACAGCATTATATGGGCATGTCCCTTTGACATCATGACTTCGGTCCACCAGTTTTGCGGCTCTGTGTCAATTTAGTGCAGAATTTGAATTTTTATTATCATAACAAAAAAATAAATGGAGTCTAATAAATAGATACATGTTCATAAATATTTACTCCAGATACCCAGAGATGAATAGATACAAAAAAGCTATAAATATTAGGTCTTTACCTATGAAATTGCCGTTTTGTACGGAATAAGTGAAAGTACTTATTTTTTTAAACTTTTTTATTTCTTTTATTCAAAGTAATCACCCATGCAATCGACGCATCTTTGCAAACGCATTGGCAGTTTATTGATGCCCTTCTTGTAAAAATCAGCTGGACGGGAGGCAACAAACTCTTCAAAGGCATTTTGTACTGCCTCTCGGGAATTGAATTTTTTACCCACTAAAAAGTTGTATAAATTTTGGAAAAAGTAACAGTCGGTAGGTGCAAGGTCTGGTGAGTATGGCGGATGAGGGAGAGCTTCCAACCCCAGCTCTTGCAGCTTGGAGACTGTCTGTTGTGCAGTATGGGGTCGCGCGTTGTCGTGAAGGAGCAGTGGGGACGACCGATTGACCAAAGCTGGTTGCCGATGTGCAAGTTTCTCCATCATTGTCTCCAGTTATACACAGTACACATCTGCAGTAATGGTCCTGCCGTTTTGTAAAAAGCTGTGGTGAATCACACCCGCACTAAACCACCAAACAGTGACCATCACCTTTTCAGGGGTCATTTTTGGTTTAGGGCATTGCTTTGGTGCTGAACCAGGATCTAACCAACTTGCTGAGCGCTTTCGACTGTCGAACAGAGTCCATTTTTCATCGCACGTAACGATTCGGTTCAAAATTCCTTCATTTCTTTGCCTATTGAGCAGCGCGAGGCAGGTCTCGACGCGTACGTTGCGCTGGCGATCGTTAAGTTCGTGGGGCACCCATCTATCAAGTTTTTTTACCTTGCCTATTTGTCGCAAATGGATCAAAATTGTTTTGATGCTAACATCAAAAGCTGCTGCTAGCTCAGCTGTAGATTGAGTTTCGTCAGCTTCCACAATCACCTTTAATTCATCATTGTTGACCAAAGTCTCCGGACGACCACGAGCTTCATTTTTCAAGTCAAAATTTCCAGAACGGAACCGGGAAAACCAATAAAGGGTTGTGCGTTAGTTTGTACAGTTCTCTCCGTAAACGTTTTTGATGTTACGTGCCGTTTGTGTCGCGTTGGTGCCAGACGGAACTCATATTCCATAATTACACGAATTTTTAAAGTATCCGTTATGACGAAAAACGTTCAAATGTAATGAAAATACAACGCTAATCAATGAACAAAAGACTGAGTTTGTAAAAAGAATGTCATGATTTTAAAACAAAATTAATTCTAATTTAGAATAAAAAGCCATTCCAAACTTTTTTCTATTTGAAATGACCAGTACTGAAGAACGGCAATTTCATAGGTAAAGACCTATTATGAGTGTTGCTACATACCTCTTTAACGATGGAATGCTGTTCCAAATAAACAAAACTATCGCATTCAACCTCCGTCGAAGTATCAAAATAGTGAGGGGAACACTTGCTACTGTTTGTGATATCACTCAGGTTACTAATCGGAGCGTATCTGACGCACTTCGCCGGTACTCCATCGCTGGTGTGGGGTATCGTGTAATTGATCATTGATGGGTCTATATCACATTCTGGTACTGAACATCTGAAACAAATTAAAAAACAATGTTATAAACTCCGTGTTTTTAGTCTGTCCAAAGACAATGCTCAAGGCATAGAACTGAAAAACAACAAACACCCTGTTAAAAATTACACGCGAAAATCTAAAGGTGGTGGGAGTCATCGCGGCCTGTTGAAAACCTGGAGCATGGTCTGCTTATCGGATATCTTCAAGATGATGGAGGACGTAATACTTCACTGTACATTTTCATCCTAAAACACCACAACAACATCCACGGGGATTCTGGGAAGTCTGCTGCCATCAACCCAAATTCCAGCTCCGTTATTTCAAGGAGCTAGGATGGCTGAGGTCAGATCTAGTAGTACAAAAAATTCAATGGATACCGGGAATGATAATTTTCTTTTTAGAAACAAACTGTTATAAATAGATTTTTTCACGTCATGAAAAGTTATGTGTTAATTCGGTAAGCGATCGATACGAGTAACACCCTCAATTAGCGTTATAATATCTCCAAAATATCTCGGATGTACAATAGATCACCTAAAGCCCTTGTATAACAATGTATAAGTATGTATGTATGTACCCATTTCTGTCATTATACAAACCAGTTGTGGCATCTCAACTATTTATTCTTAGACAGGTCATGAAAAAAGGCGATACACATAAGGACGAGAGTAATGACCGATTGATGGACAAGACTAGACAGGGGCAATGTGATAGGGATGCAATAAAGATGATTATTATTAGGAGTGTTGAATGAAAAGTTATAGGGTGTATGCCTGAAGTATGTAGAGTAAGTATATTATGGTCAAATAATATAAGTTCAATTATTTTTTGAAGAGGTTTAAAGCGTCTGGCGGAGGTAATGGCTGAGGGAAAGTGTCTGGCAAAGCTATTTATATTATTTTGTAATAATAATTATGTGAGCCCTATTTTTAATTACCTTTCTCACGTGGTATCTGTTAACTCACTCTGCCAACGTAGCAGGTATGCTGGCATTTAAGGTACCTATGAGCAGTACCCGACCACGCCCCACTTTTGGTCTTTTACAAAATAAATTGTGTCTGGGGGCCCTGAGCTCTTATTCTATTATACAACGGTTGTAAGCGAACAATTTCACCCGATATATTTTGGCGTACGAGAAAGTGAATGCGAGCGAGGACGCTAAAGAGTTCGAGAGTTCGGGGCAGCTTATACTGGAAATGTATAGCTTGCTGTGTAGCCGTATGTAGGTGTAAAAGCACTGTTACTCGGAATCAACTAATGTGATAAATAACGCAAGGACTTTTCATTTTAGCTTAAAATAAAACTAGTTCCAACTAGCGTTCAATGTTTTAGATGGCGCTAAAATATGGTTCATATGCCAAAATTTCAAAGACACAATATCAAATTTTGTCTAAAACAATCTCACTTTTTTAAATAAATAAACACAAATTATGATTTTTTATTTCAAGTTCTTCGGAAAATAATGATAACAGGGCAATGGACATTGACAATTCACTTTTCTTTGATAATCAGCGTATGACAGAGCAACGCCATCTGTTAGCAGCAAAGTTTCCATTTGTTAACATAAGTAATTTCATATCAAATCCTAGTCTGTCATTTATTTTTAGTTATCAATTTTTATTTAACTTTTACTGCAACGAATCACAATCTGATTACAGCAACTGTTAAACAAAAGTTGAGGAACAAAACATTTTTTTTTAAATCGCTGTCTCGCATGGTCGGGCAAGTTTTAAGCAGGCTACTTGACGAATTACCCTCTTAATTCTATTTAACATCATTTGTTGCCCAGGCTTCGCTAAATTAAGTAATTATTATGAATTATGACAAAGGTACGCGAGAACAACCTTAAAAAAACCGTTGAATTCAGAACTTCCTTTTTCGAAGTCGGTCAAAAATTAAAGGACAGCCCTGTCCTGTTTTTACTGTAAAGAACCAGTCATAGAATAAATACTACGTAGTACAAGATTTATTTATAGCACAGGCTACTGAGGCTACCATTACGAATGCTGGGTCTTTGTCCGCGGTAATTATAGCACGGGAAGATTATTATGGACTCGTTTGTAGGGCCCACAAGATGTTGTAAGTGGGGGTTGTTAAGAAAGTTTTTAAACCGGTTACAGAAAATTGTTAGTACTGTTAAAGTGGCGTCACTCTAAGAAAATAGTTTCTTATAAGATAAGTTTACGAAGGATACACAGCATCGGACCGTGAAAAATAGCACATACAATGTGAGGCCTGTACCCAGCAGTGGGTGAAGTTGGGCAGTGGATAATGGATGATGAAGATAAGTTTATCAGCGCAAGACGGCGCCCTCCACTAGATGGAAAGAAGAACTGATAAAGTTGCTGGGAGCCGTTGGGTGCAGGCCGCACAAGATCGGTCGCTCTGGAAATCTATGAGGGAGATGATGATGAAGATAGTGTTACGAGCCGAGGGTTCGGGATAAAATAATGGGAATCGGTCTGACCAAAATAACACTTTATTCAACACGATGACGATGAATACACGAACTTGGTCACACGTATCACAACACACTAATTCACACCACTGGTGCACCACTTAAAGTCACCGAAATCTTCGCACGTATAGCTTAATCCAGACTGACTCGCAAGACCCTTCTCCACGTCAGTCCTCCAGGGCCTCGCTGAGACTCACTCAGACTGAGACTGACTCGCGAGCAACTACTGTTCACGCGAGACCCTGCTCCACGTCAGTCCTCCAGGGCCTCGCTGAGTCTCACTCACTGAGACTGACTCAGACTGACTGTCCGGCCATCTCTCCGGCCTATTTATATCGCACACATTTCGATTGTTCGAGAACGATGTCGATCCTTCCAGGAAAGGGTCGGTCCCTCGACACAATGGCCACTCCCCATTCTGCGAAACCACAAACAATAGCAACAATAACACAGCAAGACAAAAGCGCTCGAGAAACTTCGATTATTACTCATTGTTTAACAGCCTCGGCGTAACAATAGGTTTGTAGTTAAAAAACTTTAGATAATTTTAATTTAAAACTTAGGTAGTACCACCCCGGCGGGGCTATTTTAACATGTCAGAAAGCTATCGGATAGTTTTCAGAGCTGTGACAGACGGACGGACAAAGTCGCACTAAAAATTCCGTTTTTACCATTTTGCTCCGGAACCCTAAAAAGGTTTGTGGAGGAGTTTTTACTCAATTGATTATTTGAAAAACTAAAAAAACCGTAAATTAAATTTAGAATCATACGAACTAAATAATATTAACGTGGTACATAGCTGCTTTTATAAACTTTCTATAAGTAGATACTTACAGCTAATGTCAAGGAGAAAAAACCTGTTAAATTGTTTTGCTTTGTTTTAAGCGACGTCAAAAATAAAAGAGGAGGCTTACTCTCAATATTTTTTATTTCCCGGATAATCAGTTGACATTTAAAAGTAAATGTCCTATGTAGTATTAATGTCAAAAGCGACATCCAAGCTGGGACGGGTCACGAGATTGGAATATTTTATTATTGGTGCATATGAGTAGTAGTATTCCTTGTGAAAGGGCTCGCCTGGGAAAGTACGACCAGCATACCTATTTCTGCCGCCAAGCATTGCTATGTTTCGGTGGGCCATATGCGTGTTCAATCTCAAAGTCGTATAAAAAAATAAGGTCTTTGTACTGCAATGTGACACAACAGGCGTATAATAATAACAATTTTTTGAACGCTATAAATACTGAAAAGTTATTATAAATACGGGATTTATCGCGTACCGTCTTATCGGAGTTTCGACCGATAATGTTTCGGTTCAATTCGTGAACCTTCATCAGGGTGAGTGCGATCTCTATAGGTAAGGATATAGCAATATTATTTGAAACCATAATCCCTAGATCAGAACAAAAACACACTAATATTATAAAATAAGATAACTCATAGATAATATAAGATATTGTACACAAAAATAAAATACAGAACATAATTTTTACAAATAGATTTAGTACTTATAATTTGAATGTAACTCTGTTTATTTGTCTGTTTGTTACGGTTTCAGGACGAACGGCTGAACCGTTATAGATAGATTATGACCTGGATACAACGGCTACTTTTTAACCGACTTCAAAAATAGAAGTAGGTTCTCAATTCGGTTGTATTTTTTTATGTTTTTCTATTTCAGAACCAACCGATTTGTAAAATTCTTTATTTGAAAGGATATAGATCTTTCAGATTGTCTCATAGAAATTTCATCAATATCGGCTCAGTAGTTTGGTTTTAAAATCAAAATAAGTCGGTTAAAACCGGTTACTTGTTATTAAGGGGGAGAACTTTGCAGAAGCCTCAATATTGCAACCCTAACAATTATTATTCTGCTTGCTTTATTGTATTGAAGTTTAAATACACGATACTCAAGGATACAAGTAACAAAATTACTGATCTAAAAACACGTGTGAAGGTATAGATGGCGTTTCATCACGTTGAGTTATTTGCAATGAAACGTAGTTCCCGCGATCCTAAACAGATGGCGCTAGTATAGAGAGCAACTAGCAGTACTTTGTATATGTTTAGCTCCACAAATTTCCGCAAATTTTATTTGTGATAAGATCTCCAGTTGTTGCTTTGGCGTAAATCTAGTGGCGCGTGCGGGGTGAAGTGGGAGTGAAATCTGAAATCTGCGTGTCTAAAGTCTGCGCCTTAACAAACAACGCGTACGAAGCCGCGTGCGAAAGGTAGTTCTGAATAAAAACAAAAAAAAATTAACAAATAAATGGTTCTCTATATTTCTATTTGATTTTAACTAATATTTTAAGGCCGGCTTGCCCAACGATCCCTAAACCTATTTAACGATTAAACGTTGTTAATATTTACATTTGACGTATTTAATTGTTTTCACAACTCTCTAAATCATATTTAGGCACTAAATACGATTAGGCATCGTTGCGCAAGTCGCCCTAAGTCATTTACAAGCTCTCAACACAATACTATATCTGCTTAGTTTGGGGCTAGATAGCACTGTGTGAAATGACCAGCAATATTTATTTATTTATTTGATTAAAGGACTGCATAGTCGTTTACCTCAAGCTGGTCACTGCCCTAATGTGTGTCCAACAAAGAACCAGTGAAACGTACAACGAAGGTTGCTTGTTAGTCAAATTCATTATGGCTATAATCTTGTTTATCTTATGGTTAGTGTTACTATAGTAACGAAGTGAGTTTGATAGCTTATGCTTGGATATATTTAAGAACCTAGTTAACCCTGACGCAGAAAAGGAGTGTTATTAGTTTCACGCCTATGTCTGTCTATGGCATCTTAGTTCCCCAACAACCGCTAGGAACCACCGGTGGGATGACCACCGTTTTCCCAAAGCTGTCTTTTATGGAGAGAGCCCAGAGAGCTGTATTGAAGGTCATGACCTCTAACCCTAGACGCTTTCCCACTACTTCCTTATATTCGATCTGTGAAGTTCTTACAGTGCGACAACTATTTGTTCTAGAGACAGTTTTGCGGAAACACACTGAACTTTCATTCGATCCATTTTTGAGCTCAGTTAAGCGTCGTTCTGATAAGGTTTGCAGCATATATCCCCACAAAACTGCCCTAGCTGGAAGACACTACTTTTATATAAGCTGTTCTTTGTACAACAGATTAAAATAGCTATTGATATTTATCCTCTGACATTCCACAGATGTAAAATTAAATGCAACACCTGGCTTCAATCACTAACGTACGATGATACCGAGAATATTTTGATTCCACCTACTAGTACCTAGCAAAACTAAACACACGCAAACACGCACGCACTCATACAAACAAACTCCCACACACACACGCTTCTACACACACACACCACATAAACAAACCACACACACACACTCACTCACACGCAGTATTCAACTTAAAATCATAATTAGAAAAAACGTTTACTCTCATAGACTCGTTATAAGCTGGAACGTTGTTCTGTTTGGTTTTGGAAGAGGGCGCTGACACTGCTACTCAGTTTTTCTTAACTTTTGCAGTTGTCAACGTTTTCATTTGTATATTGTTTAAGTTCCAAATAAATAATATTACATTTTGAAGTTTTTGAATTCTGACAGAAATCAGAAACATTTATTGTTAGAACTGTTGTACAATAGCCGCCATTTTCTTAAATTATTCTTAAACCTAGTTCCTTGTAGAGACTTTGTCTCTAATGCCAAAATGTTATATACTTTAATGGCAGTTACATAAGTACTTCTAATACATATCATTATTTATTTGAGGTAAACATATTATTATGTTTACATTTCGCCCTTAGGCTATTAGCTCGAATAGATCTGAGGGCTTAGCCAAGTTACAGTCGATTAGCGATGACGCTAGTCGATAAGTCCGAAAATGTACAGCAAAAGTATGTAGAAATCGAATAGATTCGTAGCAAATGTAATTTGGCTACGGGCCCTGTTCTCAAAAAAGTAGTTAGGGACCGTCCATTAATTACGTGGTGTTCAGGGAGGGAGGGGTCTAGCCGAATCTCGCCCTATCTCACGTGGGGGAGGGGGGGTTGGCTAATATCATGTAATTTTATTATTTTTATTTTATCACTGTAAATCTAGATTACGAGAGAAGCAATCTTGAAATTATGAAGACAATTGTGCTTTTTTAAATAAGTCCAACGTATAATAATAAATAAATAAATATAATCGCTGGACATTTCACACAGCGCTATCTAGCCCCAAACTAAGCAGAGCTTGTACTATGGGAACCCGATAACTGATAGAATACTTACATACTTTTTTTTTCGTAAATACATACATACTTATAATATATAGAAAAATACCCTGACACGGAACAAATATCTGTAGATCATGCAAACATTTTGTTCCGCGGCGGTATTTACCATATAAATACAAATTTTGTGAATATTGTGAAAATTGATCAAACATTTTGTTTGCATGATAAAATGTGAATTGTACATCAACAGAATTACCCCAGAAAAACATCCCGTAACTTAACTGAGGGTAAACAAAATCATAATATGTAGAGTTCATAGCAATATTTAGATATTTTTTTTATTTATTCTACTAATGTGGGTCTTCAAAAGTTTGAGTCAATATTGATACCGAGAAAATTCTTTTCAGTAATTTCGCATACTTCATTTCCTCAATTTACAATTTTTAACTTTATATCTGGCGTTTTGTCGTTTTTAAATCTTATTATGCCTATTTTTCTCATACTTTTAAATTTATATTTTCTAACCAGTTTACAATGGAATCAAGGCTATTATTTATATCAGATGTATGTTCAGCTATAAACCATTTGTTATGAGGGATGTAAATTGTCGCGTCATCCGCAAATATTACACAAATGTGTAGTTATTGTTAGTAAATTATTAACATATAACAGTAAATTGTCGCGTCATCCGCAAACATTCCACAAATGTTTAGTTTATAAATTTAAATTATTAAAATATGATAAGAACAACAACAGACCAAGTATGCTTCCTTGAGGCACTCCGAGTTGAACATCATCATAGTTGACTTTTTCAAATTCAAAAGGTTTCCAAATTCTGTAATTTTTTTTTTACTTTTTTGTTGTTTTATATAAGTTACCTGTATATAAATCTAGATATTATATTTATGATGTTAGGTATTTATTAATAACAAATAAAATAAAAATCAAAATGTTTTTATTTCTGTAAAATATAGAACTATAACAAGGTTGTTGGGATCTTCTTTTAAGTATATATACTTGTGTCAGAAGACCCCGCTCTTCAATAGCATACAATTTTTTTTTGCAGGTAACAGATTTTTACATAATATGGTTAATAGGTTATCCAACAGTAGCGAGCACATACGGAGGGTGTATATGGGTAGGATGTGTACATATGTGTGTGTATGTATGTTTGTGTGTGTGTATTTGTGAGCGTGTGTGTGTGTTTTCATCTGTTTGTGTGTATACAATAGGGGGTGTGTTTGTGTTTTTGTTGTTGTGGGTTTGTGGTGGGTGAGTTTGAAATGAGTATAAAGTGTGTGTATGCGTGTTTTGGTGTAAAGCTAGACATAAATACTTATATATTATTATTATTATGTATACTATTAAAATGTTTATATTTACTCATTATTAGTGTGTTTTTATTATTAGCGTTAAAATACCTTTTTTCCTGTGTCACGCTTTACCTTCTTTTAGCACGACCAGGATGACTGGTAGATAATGCTATTAGCATTAAGTCCTAGCACTCTTCTGTTTTGCGTGAAAGTATTAAATAAATAAATAAAAGATTGGAATTAATTACTTCTACTATTTGAGTTATTTTATTATAGCTATCTATCAGTGATGACTGGCTTCTATTTTAAGTAAGATAAGATAAGATAAGATACAGAGGGTAAGTGAAAGCACGGTGGTCAGCATCTGCGTTATAAGAATGTGCTCAGCATATATCTGAATGCCTGCGATATTGACCCTGCAGGTTGGGAGGAGCTCGCTTCGCACAGGTCGTCCTGGCGCTATACCATTATAAGAACATCAAAACTTTTGAAGAAAACCAACTCGACACACTCGATGTAAAGCGCCAGGTACGAAAAAAGAGACCTAAGCCATCCTATACCTAGTACGTAGGTATCCAAGGTCAAATAAGTATATTGTAATTCAGGCAATATGATTTTCGGATTTTCGAAATTCGGTCTTGCCTGCCATATTAGAGCTCACGCTAAAATGTAAATATTTTGTGATTTGTTAGTTGATTTAGCTTGTTTATTAAGTAGTTTTAACAAAGTGTAAATAATTTCCTAATAGGTAGTTAATTTAATTTGTTTTATAATAAATCACTTTATTAATTTTAGAGTAGATACCTATCCATTTAATTTTTAGGTTAGTTTTTCATATTTAGCTGGCGTCGCCATCATCGAAGTGGAGGACTATATCTAATCTTCTTCTCTTAATATATAAAACAAAGTCGGGTTTGTTCGAACACTTATAACTCGAGAATACTGAACCGATTTTCATGGTTCTTGATTTGTTGTATTTGTCTCCGTACCGAATAGCAGAATAACTATTAAAATATTGGAAAAATTTACGCAAAAAGAAATAATGAAGAAAATTAATTTGGGGTTGACAATTCTACCGGGGTGACGTACATTGTCAGTCCGCGTCATATGAATAATAATAAATAAATAAATAAATATTGCTGGACATTTCACACAGCGCTATCTAGCCCCAAACTAAGCAGAGCTTGTACTATGGGAACCAGATAGCTAATAAAATACTTATATACTTTTTTTTTGTAAATACATACTTATAATATATAGAAAAACAACCAGACCCGGAACAAATATCTGTAGATCATGCAAATATTTGTTCCGTGGCGGGAATCGAACCCGCTACCTCCTGCGTCTCAGCCGGCTATACGCCCACTGCGCCACGGAGGCAGTCAAATGTCAAGGCGGTACGAAGTTCGGCGGGTCAGCTAGTAAATATATAAAACAAAGTCGGGTTAGTTACACTATTTATAATTCAAGAACGGCTGGACCGATATCTATAAAATTTGGGATAGAGATAGATTATGATTGGGATTGAGAGATAGGCTAATATTTACCCGATTGTACTGAAGGAGGGTTATGAAGGTAATTTTCAGTCAGCTAGTATTATATAGTTTCCAAACGGATGTACCGATTCAGACGCAGCTAGATAGACAGCTAGTTATTAGCTATGTCAGTTTCCAACCCTGAATCAAAAAGGGGGGGAGGGGTTGGAGTTTTCCTAATTTTGTGTTTAATATTTAGTCAATAGAATCTTCTGTGAAACTAGTATTAAATAGGGACTAGTATAAAATAGGTTAAAAGAATTTTTCTAATAAATTAAATGAATAATGTTTTCAATACATAGGTATCTGGAATTCACACAATTAAAATCTATTCACACAATAAAATTATATTATGTTACATTAACATAAGATTTGAAATAAAAACACAACATATCAGATTACCTTATTAAATAACCTACTTCAAAAATGAAGGAAGGTCAGCTCCAAATTTTTTACAGTTTCCATATTTATTACAGTTTTTTTAGATGTTTAGTTTTTTTGTACCTAATAATTATAGTTTTCACTAATAATAAAAACAATAGCCACTAAATACAGATACAAAAAAGTACACAGATCTGATTTGTTTATATAAATGAAATTTTTTGACAGACTTTTTTTACTGTTATTTTATATGTATTATAATAACCTAACCTCTTTACAATTTACAATTACAATTTTTGACTAGGTTTGGTCCTACAATTTTGTCATGGATTGTTTGTCAACCTGTCTGTCAAATTCCCTTAACAATGTCGGTTTCAGCTGATCATATTTATTTATCAATAGACATGCTCCCAGTCTCAAATGTGTTTAAGAGATACTTGAAACAATTTATAGTAATAGAAAAAGCATATTACAAAAATTAATTTCCTAGCGATAATAATTTCTTGAATAATTTCATAAAATCTATAACATTTTATTATTATTTTTTATTTTAAACTAAGTGCTGACATGTTGAATATTGTAAATATTATTATATTTAGGTGCTATTATTTATTAATATGACTTTGTAGACTATAATATTGCGTGCCTTGAAAGGCAGAAATGTATTGATTCTGTATTTACTACTGACATCTTTGTAACATGTCATATATGTATTTCAATCAATAAATTCATTTGATTTCATTTGATACTTAAATCTTATTAAGTTTGATTGTTCTACGACAGAACGCTAATTAAAATTGCATGCGATAAACGCTGCATGATTATGGACGAACTTTAACTGTATCACAATATGCCTTAATGGCCGTAGTGATACAAAAGGCGCAAAAGCTAGTTAAAAAAAACCACCTGTTACTAACCCATATTCGCAATAAATATATTGACTTATTGATTGACAAAAAGTAAGGGTCTTGCTTGCCACAAAAAATTATACACTGGAGGCCTTACCGCAAACAAAGTTAGTCACTGTTTAGCGTGTGTTTATAAAATTCCTATACAAGAATTGGTAAGGAATTTTTTAAACACGCGTTAAATATTTGTTCAACTTTTTTGTGGTAACTAGGTATTTGTTTAAAACGTGTTTAAAAAAAATCCTATATAAAACTTGGTATGGAATTTTACTAATACGGGTTATACAATTACTTAACTTGTTTGTGGTAATAAGGAACCTAGATGTTTTTCATCAGCTCGACTTCTAAAAATATCGTTTTAATATAAACTTATCTCAAAAGCAATTTATGGGTGCTCATTATTCTCTCATTTTCTCACAGTATTCAGCATTAATGATAAAAAACCTTTGACCTTTATATGAATAGACTTTATTTTAACTAATTTTGCTAATGAAAATCATTAAAACATACCTGTACTTAAGATCCATCGTTTCAAAATTGTACACAGACGAGTACATTCCAGACAAAAACACAGGGAACAGTATCAACGTATAGCTGAACACATTAAACCGTCCAAACGGTCCTAAAATTTTCAAAATATCATCCACTGTCACTTCTTCACTTTGTTTCTTTTCCGGATCCATTTTTAAAAACACAAAAAGAATAATAAAAAAAGAATTTACACTTTTGAATTACGAATCGTTATTTGAATTTAAATATCGAATGCGAGGCGTGCGCAGCAACGGTCAGTAGACCGATAGTGCGCGGAGAGCCGACGACTTATGGTTTTTATCGCCGACGTTAAATAAACTGATTTAGTTGACGATAAAATATACAATGAAAGTAATGAGATTTTGATATAAAGTGGTTTTATTGTATTTCTTTTCTGAGAAGTTGCGAGTGTAAAGTACCGTCCCATAATATAATGAAAATTTAACTAAATGTCAAAAAGGTATACCTACTAGCTAATTAAAACCTGAACCGAGTTATTAAACTCGTTGTGTTATTAGAGTAGTTTCTGGACAGATGACTCTAAATGATCTTGTAAATAATCCTTCCTCAAATCATTTCACTTGTTGTTCTGCAATCACCCACCATTCCTTATTGATCGAGCGAAGCGAGATCTTCAAATCAACTTGGGCAAATCGGCGTTGTAAGTATGTATGTATGTATAATAAAAATAAATAAATAAATAAAATCTTTATTAATTTTTCATATTGCTGAGATTAACATTATGGATTAGTATCTACTTATAGGTAACACTTTATACATTGCCTGAACTAGGAGGACCTGTATCTCAGGCAAAAAAACTGGACTGGTGTAACTAATGAATACTCAAATTAACAAAACTTAGAATCTATTTACATAATGAAAAAGATAACTAAAAAAACTAAGTGCACACGTGCTATACAATATTTAAAATCCTACTTTATTACGGTTAGTAACTCCTCAGTTTCCTCGAAAGATAGATTGGATAGAGCAGACTGTAAGGCTCTTTTACAGTTTGAGAAAATCATTGAATGGATGCTTAATTTACGATTTATCCTTTTGTACAGGTATGGTCCTAGGAACATTAAAAATCTGGATGCAAAAGCATGTTTTATTGGGGTGTTGTTACTGCGGACTATATCTTTTCGTCTTTTGCTAGTACTTTTAGTGCTATAGGGAAGTGCTCTGTGCTGCCTTAAAACTACGTTTAGTATAAATAGTTGCCTAACTGTTAGAACTTTACATGACTTATATAATAAGTTGGTTGGATAGAGAAAGGGACGAAAAGTGGATACCTTAAGGATGTATGTATGTTGTCCGAGGATAACTTTCGAAGCGTTTATCCGATTATCGTGAAATTTGGTATACCTATAGGTAGGGAGTGATGGCATATTTTTGGTGTGACTAAATCAGCTAAACATGTGAGGGGGTTGTTGAGATATTGGGGTTCAATAGGTGTAAAAAAAAAAAACAAAATGGGACCGCTCAAATGCACGTATAGTAAAAGGTCTTTGTGAGTACATTTCGACCCCGGCTTTATTTTTACTATAAACCTTGTTGTTTTTAAGTTATTAGCCTTAATAAAACTGAACTTTGACAAAATTCACAGGGTCCACCAGTAACCTCACAGTGCTGAAATTTGGTGTGCGTGTAGCTTTAGTGACACAAATATAGGCAAAAATCTGAAATCCAGAATAACTGCAATTTCTACCCCAAAAAAGTATAACCATATAACATAAACTACCGTTACCTGTCATTTGAATGAAACTGTAGGTCATGTTAATTGGTTATTATTTCGTGGCACTATTTTGATAGTCGACGATTACGAAAAATATTTTTTTGTTTTTATTGGTGACTCGCGAGATCTCAGTTCGGGACGAACCACTAGTTATTCTCAAGCGGTGCAAATATGGAAGTCTCGACAGATCTCAACGTATTTGAACCATTTGTACTATATACATGGGGGCTCATCGCGTTTTCTTAATTCTTTCTGGTGCTGAACTGGGTCAACGCATAAGTATTGCAATTCAGCGGGACACTTCCGCCTGGTAGTGATCTAGATAAAGACGTTAGAAATAGTAATAAATTTCTTTTTGTATTTAATTGTAAATTCTTTCTGATAATATTTTTTTTATTAATTGCAACAAGATCATCCCGACAGCGCATAAAACTAATATAAAATTTAGTAGAATTTTAATTAATCAGCTGAATTAATAATTGCACCTGTAATAATAATAAGGTACCTAACTACCTATATTAAATGCCAAGTATTAAGAAATAACAGAAGTGCTCATTTTCTACAAACTGTTATTTAGCTTGCAATGTTTGTTTGTGTGTTAATTAGTTGGTTTAGGTAAAATCTTGTGAGCTGAATTAGAACCACTTCCTCTTATCCTACGGAGTTGAAATTTCGCATGTTGGTTCAATTTAGATGAAAATGTATTTTTATAGCATTAAGCATGACCTGATTCTACGCCCTGGATTAGCTCCAAACGAAGGAACTCCTCAACGGTCAACAGCACAGACACGAAATTTTGTGTACGCATAGAGCACTTATATAATAGCTTGTATATAAAAATGTTTTTACTACTAATTTATTTTTGATCGAGTGAAGCAAGATCTCCATATCAACTTGGGAAAATTGGCTTTGTGTGTAGGTTGTTTGTCAGAGGATATTTTTCGAAGCGTTGATCCGATTATCGTGAAATTTGATAAATAGGTAAGTGGCACAATCTTGGTGTGACTAAAGAGGCGTTTGTTGAAATATTGGGGTTCAAGAGAGGTAAAAAAAAACAAAATTTACTAATAAAGACCTTTATTATAAATTTATTATAAATTTATGTCTTTATTAGTAAATTTTGACCCCGTTTTTTCATTTAATCTTTGCTGTTTTTGAGTTATTAGCCATAGTAAAAACTGAACTTTGACGAAATTCTCAGGGTACACCAGAGACCACAGTGCTAAAATTTGGCAATCTTGTCAAAGCATTAGTGAAACCAAATATAGAGAAAAGTCTGAAAACCAGAATAACTGCAATTTCTACCCCTAAAATAATTAACCAATTAACATGAACCTCCGTTACTTGTAATTTGAATGAAACTATAGGTCAAGTATATTGGTTGTTCATACATTACTCAAAGACTATCAATTTTGTTTTGTGGGAGACTCGCAAGATCTCAGTTCGGGGCGAATCACTAGTTAACACGTGCTCAATAGTGGAAGAAAACACTGTGATGCAACCATTTTGCAACCAAAGTCACTGACATACATAGCCCAGAGGATTAGCAAGCTGAAGTGGCAGATATCAAGGCACATAGCTCGAAGAACCGACACCCGTTTAGGCAGAAAGAATCTCTAATGGACACCACGTAATGGAAAGCGCAGCGTAGGACAGCCCTCACTATATGGAAAGACGACTTGATAAAGGTGCTGGGAGCCGTTGGGTGCAAGCCGCGTAGAATCGATCGGAAATATTTGAGAAGAAATATATTTGAGAAGAAATATTTTCAGAAGTGGACGTCCTATGGCTATTATGATGATGATGACAACATATTCTCTGATGACTCTGAACATATTCGATTAATTTTTTAATGTTGGAATCGGAAAAACTGTATTTTTATTCATGAATGAATGAATGAATGAAATACTCTTTACTGCACACCAAACAAAAATACAGTAGCAAAGGAAATAAACAATAAATAACGGTACAATGGGCGGTCTTATCGTTAAAAGCGATCTCTTCCAGACAATCTTTGGATGAACAGGATAAACAAAAATCAAAAGACGGCGGTGTAAGAGTCTAAGATTAACATGAGTCACCAACATAGCATATACAGACAATATTAGCGGTTACATATGGTAAATATTACTGTCTATCTACTAGAATTAAAGCATATAATTTATGCCAAACAAATAAATTTATTAGATTGTAATAATAAAATAAAATGCCGTGCACTTATTTCTAGCTAACAGTGTTAAAAATTATATATTTCATTAAAAAATGTACAAAAATTTAAATAATTTAATGATTTCCTATTTAGAAAATTAAAATACAATAAAAACATTGATACTTAACAACCACTTAACTAAGTACATTATTATAAGAAAATCTAAATATACAGGGTGTCCCAGAAGTCAACGTCAAGCCGAAACAGGGTGACAGGATTGATCATAACCATCACGAGAAAAATCTGAAAAAAAAATCTATCCCATGCAGTTTGAAAATTATGGGCATTTTAAGAAAAACCTAGAAATTTGATCAAACTGTACCATTTTTCGGTTATTGTGGTTATTCTCTTTTATTTTTGTTCATTTGAACTTGGAGACGTAATTCTAAATAACATTTCTAGAATCCCAATAAAAAATAATGACACAATTGCCTCAAGTTTCCGAGAATTGAAACTATTTGTTAAACTACGAATTTAAAATTTTCAAGATATGTCGACTTTGACAGGCCCTCCTTTAAAAAAATGTACTAGAGTGCCTTGGCAAGTAGCATTAAAAGTTGGCGCATTTTATCAGAATTCTAAAATGATACAATACTTGTTAGTTCCATACAGTAAAAAGAGTAAAAAAATTAAAACCTCAAGTAACCCGATTTTTGCTATCTCAGTTAAAATGTTTTTGATTCGCACAAGCTCTAGGTAGGTTCTTAATTTTAAGGCAAAATAATGAGAGAGATGGATGGTGGGTATGTTTGCCATGAGTGAGCGAGACAAATAGTGACGCCACTTTTACCAAAGTGAAAAAAAGTTAGTAAAATTAGTAAAATAATGAAAAATCTTGATCTGGTTTAATTTAGTTTTGCTGGAATAAAAGTCAGATAGAGAAATAACATTTTTTGTTACCATAAATGTTCAAATTGTTTACCATCAGCCTCAATGCAAGCCCTACATCTTCTTAAAAAAGATCTACTTATTAGTCGGGCATATCTTCGAGAGTTGATCTCCTCAGCTGCTTGAGAAATGCGTTCACGCAGGTCGGCTACGTTCTCAATGGGCTTTGAGTAATCTTTTTCATTGAGAACTCCCCAATAGAAAAAATCCAGGGGATTTAAATCTGGAGAACGGGCGGGCCACGAGACAGTGCCTGAACGCCCAATCCAACTTACCGGATATTCCTGGTCAAGGAAATCTCTTACTTGCACTGTGAAATGCTCTGGGCAGCCATCTTGTTGAAACCACATGTCGCGAAGATCTGCTAGTGGTACGTCCTCTAACAGGGTTGGTAAATCTTCTCTTAAAAAATATAGGTAATTAGTTCCATTCAAGTTCTGAGGCAGTTCAATAGGCCCAATAAATTTACCGTTTAAAATTCCGGTCCAAAGGTTTACTTTAAAACGATACTGGGATCTATCTTCTCGCATTAAATGTGGAATCTCCACATGCCACTCGTGATAATTGTGCAAGTTTATGTAACCATCTTTTTTAAATGTCGATTCATCTGACCAGATAATTTTTTGGATGAATTTGGGATTCTCATTATGCCTCTGTAGCATTGTTCTACAAAAAGAAATCCTTTCCTGATAATCTCGAGGTAGAAGACTTTGAACTCGTTGTACGTGAAACGGATGCATTTCGGCTCTTTGTAAAATACGATGAGCCTTTGTAAATCATCATTTTGCCTTAAAATTAAAACCTACCTAGAGCTTGTGCGAATCAAAAACATTTTAACTGAGATAGCAAAAATCGGGTTACTTGAGGTTTTAATTTTTTTACTCTTTTTACTGTATGGAACTAACAAGTATTGTATCTTTTAGAATTCTGATAAAATGCGCCAACGTTTAATGCTACTTGCCAAGGCACTCTAGCAATTTTTTTTTAAAGGAGGGCCTGTCAAAGTCGACGTATCTTGAAAATTTTAAATTCGTAGTTTAACAAATAGTTTCAACTCTCGGAAACTTGAGACAATTGTGTCATTATTTTTATTGGGATTCTAGAAATGTTATTTAGAATTACGTCTCCAAAGTTTAAATGAACAAAAATAAAAGAGAATAACCACAATAACCGAAAAATGGTACAGTTTGATCAAATTTCTAGGTTTTTCTTAAAATGCCCATAATTTTCAAACTGCATGGGATAGATTTTTTTTCAGATTTTTCTCGTGATGGTTATAATCAATCCTGTCACCCCATTTCGGCTTGACGTTGACTTCTGGGACACCCTGTATAAAACAAAGTCGGATTAGTTAAATCATTTATTACTAAAGAACGGCGGGACCGATTTTGATGATCTTTGATTTGTTGGATTTGTCTTGGCCCCTAAGAGCAGAATAATTATTAAAATAAAGAAAAAATTCACGCAAAAAGATTTATGAAGAAAATTCATTTTCTCGTACATAGATGCAACTAATGATGGTGGATTGATAATTCTACCGGCCAACGTACATTGGCAGCCCGCATCACATGGATGTCAAGGCGGTACGAAGTTCGGTGGGTCAGCTACTATACTAATACATATTATAAAGAGAAATGATTTGTATTTTTGTATGTTTCTAACGAATAAACTCAAAAACGACTTGTCCGATTTCCAAAATTCTTTCACCATTAGAATGCTACATTATCCCTGAGTAATATAAAATATATTTATTACTAGAAAAAATTAGGGATCCTTATTAAACCTTCAATAATGTAAACCAAGGTGTAAAAAAATTTTAAAGGTGTAATAAAACACTTTCAACGCATAAGCATTGCAATTCAGCGGGGCAATGCAGCCAGTGTCTTGGGGACATTTCTGCCTGGTAGTGATCTGGAGCAGTTAGAAAGAAGAAAGAAGGAAGAAAGAAAGAAAGAAAGAAAATACATTTATTTGAACCCACATGACATCACACACAATAAAAACAAAGGAAAAGTCCAGCTTCACCCAGACAGAAAATGATGGTGTTGCGTGGGAACAAAATGGTCCCTGTCTCAGCATAAGCTGTTTCGTACCACGGTGGATAGTATCTACAGTTGAGCTATCTATAGATTGTTTGCAACGGTCTTTAGCTGATGCAACTGTTTCTTCTGTAATTTAGTCATGTAAATAATTGTATATTATTTCTGTTATTAAAGGAATGTAAAGTTTATGTTTTTTGTAAGGGTTAATCTCAGAATTTACTAGATCGATTCTGAAAATTATTTAATTAATCGAAAGCTACACTATCTATGCGTGCTATAAATTATATTGATTTTAATAAAAAATCGCGAAAAGGTTTGTCAGCTCGTAGGTAACTAATAGTTCCAGTAACTAATAGAGTCTAAATATGTAAATGCTTAAATTATAATAATTTATATTCACGCTTTGTTTATTTATTTTTGCTACAACTTGTCACGACTCCCTGTTTCTGACGTGAGAAGAGTTAACGCTTATACAGGGTGCATCGAAATATGTTTGTTAACCGTAAAGGTGATTTGACCCATGGGACTGAACTTTTCATAAATAGAAGTAAAATTCAATTTTATTTCTTAAAATAATCATTCTTTTTTATTTAGTTTTATTTATTCTCAAACATTATTATTGTACGACATTTTATACAGTAAGTAGGTAAGAACACGGATAGGCATCCGTACAAAATTCGGCGAGCTGACAGGCTTGCTACCCTGTCCCATACCCTGGCCAAGTCGGATAAGCTAACACATGTAATGTAACAGACTACCCTGTACTGTAACTGAGGCCAGGGGCGGCTTTAGTGCAGAGGGTGCAGTGCACCCGGGCGCCGGGTGTTAGGGGGCTCTCACTCGTGTACAGACGGCAACAGGCCAATCTATCAAAACATGGCAAACTTCCTTACCCAATTTTAAAACTTCCCGGCAAGAAAAAAAAAATCAATTACAATGAAAAATACTTATTTGACAGGTTTGGATAGGTTGCTTTGTTGCCATGTTCACTGTAACTTCATAACCCGATCGAGTTTACCTGGTTTCGTGACAAAACAACGAGATTAAGCATGCGACAACGCATTCCAGCGAGGTTCGGAGTTTAGTCGAACGTGTTGTAAGTACCAACCTATTCCATTTTATTCGTGCATTTTGATACAAGAGGGTGCCAGGTTATTGATTGCATGCGGGCGCTACAAGGGACAGAGCCTCCCCCCCCCCTGACTGAGGCAACCAGTTGCAATACATTTAAACTCAAACTGAAGCGCGTGTTACTGGTTCCTGAGTAACACCTTCTAAAGTTATAAGGAGTTTATTGACATGACAAATTAATATTATATTAATATATATTGTACTATTTTATATTGACTTTTTGATTGACTATTTTGTATGACTATTTATATTGATTTGTGTAATTCTATATTGATATCCAATTTGGTTTTTTTATTACATGATAAAAATTTTATTATTATTTTTTTGCTTATTTTTACTATCGTACGTAACCAGTAATACGAGGTACCATTATAAATTATGAAGTAATATTCTTACCAAATAAATGATTATGTACATATACATTTATATACCGGTAGGTATTTTCGGGTTTTCAAAACAGCTGATATACAGAAATATTTACCCCAACAGCTGATACCAAGAGAAACACCGAATTTTGAAAAGTCGTAGAACTAACGTTGTCCGTGTGATGATGACAATGACAATTTCCAGTAAACATTTTCTGAGTGGTAAGGACGACCTGATAAAGGTTGCTGGGAGCCGTTGGGTACCGGCCGCACAAGACGTCGCTCTGAAAATCTATAAGGAAGTCTACGTTCAGCAGTGGATGTCTTGTGGCTGATATGATGATGATAATAATTACTGGTTTAAACGAGTATTTATCGCATATGCACCTATTTTATTTGTTATCTCGACGTTTCGACTGTGTTGCAATAGCCGGATAACAAATAAAAAATACGTGATACGTAATACGTACGTGCTAAATACCCGTTTAAATCTGTAGTTAAGTACAGTGTTCGCGAAAGTTTGACCAATACTAATGATTCCTGAGCACCTAGAAGAGTGGATGGCGGCCGCAAGTGACTTCTGGCAGAGCACCGCTAGTTATTATCGCGAGTTGATAGACTGATCTATCTATTTATATAAAAATCAATTGACGTGCGTTGGCCTCGCCAAAACTCGCTATATTTTTTATTATATGTACATTGTACAGTTTTGGAGTTGTGATGATAAATGTCAAAAAAAATACCGTCCCCCTTATCACCGAAGTTTTCAAAGTGAAAAATCTGAAGTTAATATGATTGATAGATATACCTATATATGCAAAGATTACAGGAAAATTATATCGAAATCTCTATCTAGAGTTTTTTAGATATCTGTCTTAAAAGTTTTCTTGGTTTACCACCCACCTAACTAGATGGCGCTCTATGTTCGGAATCCTCGAGGCGCGAGTCCTACTCGTACTTGGTCGGTCGTCTTGTTTTATATCACTTGAGAGTTTGGTACAAAGTTACTTAGCCTTTTAAAGGATTTACTTTGTTTATGGAGCCTCAAGCATTTTTTGATGAAGAAGCTTAAATAATATCTAATTAATCAACTTGAAGTATTTTGCGCAAAATGCCTTTAATAACAGAAAGATTATACATTTATTTACAATCAAAATTATATTGTAATGTAGCATCTATAGATCCTCCAGATGCTCCAGATCACTACCAGGGGGAAGTGTCCCCAAGACACTGGCTGCATTGCCCCGCTGAATTGCAATGCTTATGCGTTGACCCAGATAACCATCAGCTCTCGGATCACACGTCGCTTCGACCAGACGCCCAGAAATAATTTTGTAAACGCGATGGACCCCGGTACCCCATGGACCCAGGGTCTCGACCTCAAATGGCTCAAACACGTCAGCTCTGTCGAGACTTCCATATTTGCCGCTTGAGATCTTCGGCTGAATTTGCCGCCGCACCGGCCCCAACTGCTATACCAGACAGATGAGATGGCGCAAGGGTATCGACGCACGTGGCGTCCCACACCAAAGGCCTACCGTTCTCCCAAGGTACAAGAGTCATACCGTCAGACCTCTTACCATCGTCACGTATCAGACCGCTGCAAAAAGTCCGGTGTATGATATCATTAAGGCTAGCGTGACGGGAAATCCTACTGGTGGCCCTGGAACGAGATAATCCATGGTGACCAAGCTGTTCGACTGCCATACCACACTGGCACTGATGAGGGGCGCAGCATCGCGTACCCACTTGTGTGAATATTTATTATTTTAATGTATGGGGTGTATGTTTGAAACCTAGGCCTTATTAATTAATCAATAAGACCTAATAATAGACCTAAGACCTAAGACTATAAATAAGCAATAGTGATTGACTATTGACTATTATTTAAAACGCTCAACAATGGGCCTTGTTGAGTTAGCCTTCTAAACATTGACACTTTTTACTACTAAGGGAGCGTTTCCACACACCACCAGAGTTATGCGGGAAGCCAAGCGGTGAGCGAGGAAAAAACCACCAATAGGATAACTGGGCTATGAGAGGATAGGCATATGAAGCAACCCGACCTCCGTCGCGCAGTGGGCGAATAGCCGGCTGAGGCGCAGGAGGTTACGGGTTGAATTCCCACCGCGAATCAAATGTTTGCATGATCTACAGATATATGTTCCGGGTAAAAAAAGTATAGTAGTATAATTATAATTATGATAACTGATTCCCACAGTACAAGCTTTGCTTAGTTTGGGGCTAGATGGCGCTGTGTGAAATGTCCAGCATTATTTATTTATTTTATGATAATGATGATGATGCTAGAAAACGATATCATGGTTTAATACATTAAATGTCTTTTTCCATGATAACTTTTAAGCAAAGAGCGATATAAAGAACATAGTGTCGGGTTTACCACAACAATTCATAGCTGCAATACTTCATTAAAGTTCTTAGCTATTGTGCAATGCAAAACAACTTACAGTATCCGGCAGTTGCTATGTCCATGAGACTATGATAAACTTAGACATGATAAACTTAAATTCTAATCTTGTGAGCCTATTCTAAATAAAACTTTTTAATAAAAATTTGAAGAAGTGGTCGAGTGTCGCACAGGACAGAGATAGATGGAAAGACTTGGGGGAGACTTTTTCCCAGCAGTGGGAATATAGGTTGACAAAAAACTTAAAAAAAATTAAACTTACGAAAGAAAAACTGGAAATAAAAATAAAATAAACGATTTCAGTCTTAATTTGTGTTACTCCTAAACATATGTAAGTAACTAATTTTGAGTCGAATCCCACCGCCATCATTTTACGCTTTACGTAATTAATTTGCTTGTTAAGACTTATTTTATTAAATATTTATTTTTCTGTTTCTGTTTTCGTCGGTGTAATTTTTTATTAAAATGTTTTATTGTTGTATTGTTTTTGTAACTTATATAAATACATATCTACTTAATTCAAACTTCCTCCTGATTTTCGTAGGTTAAAAAATGCGCGTGAAACCCTTTAAACCGAAACACAGAGCGGCAGAAATAGGTTTGATTGTAGTAGGTGCTTCCCCGGGCGAGCTCTTTTATAACGAACTCTTATAATCTTAAACATAATATTGAGTATAACGGACTGATTTAACACCTAACAGAATTAATGGATAATAATATGTGCCACACCAACATCCGAGAGTTATACCTAGGTATCTAGGTATGCTAGCAACAAACGCTGTGGTGATTTATACAGACAGACACTCCCCATAATAATGTTATGAATACTATTTACTACTGAAAAACTTATCAAAGCAGTTAACTTAAACGGATTCTAACGAAACTACTTAGTATAAGTATATAATATAATATTAATATATATTATAAATATAATATTGTTCCCGTACCAATTAAAAAAAACCGACGTATTGAGAAAACCCTCCTGTTTTAAGTTATTTAAAAATTACATTTTGGCGAACGCTAAAATTATTAAACATAAAAGTAAATTAAAAAACAGAAAGGGCTAGGATTGGTTGTTCTCTACGAGATCTAATCAGAAATAAGGAGATTAATAGACAAACTATGGTCACTGATATAGCTTAGAGCAGAGGTCCCCAAACTTTTTGTCTCGTAGTTGCCATACCATGTTTTTCGGTTTTAGGTTACTGCACACCTAATATTCAATTTTTGCAAATTCATCGACTTCAATGAGTTGAACATTGACAGTTGGAAATTTGGCATAGTACACATACTGTGGTACTACTCACTTTCTAATATTTATTTTATTAACTGTAGTACAAAAAACTTAAAAATAATAGGTACTTTGTGTGTAGGTATGTGGTTTTTCTATTAATGAAAACCAAAATCAAGGTAAAATTAACCTGCTAAAATTACACATTATCACCTGCTTAAATGAGATTCGTTCTCGTGTACCCCCAATATTTTTGTTCGATGACATGGACCTCTTTGAAATCTTAGTCGACCCTTGGGGGTCGATATACACCACTTTAGGTATCATCGGCCTAGAGGATTAGCAAGCTGAATGGGCAGTGGGTGGGGCACATACTCGTAGTTTGAAGAACTAACAGCCGTTGGGTCCGAAAGGTTCTTTAGTGGAAACCACGCACTGAAAAGCGCAGCGTAGGATGGCCTACCACTAGATGGAAATACGTTGCGTTGGGTGGAGGTCGCACAAGATCGTCGCGCTGGAAATCGCGAGGCATATATGTTCATCAGTGGACGTCATATGGCTAGTAAAATGATGATGTTTAGACCAAAAGTGCAATATTTCTCTATGTGCGATACATTCCACCAGCGCGGACTTCACATCTTATAAGTATATCGACAAAGCTCCAGTAATTCCTTCGACATACAATGGGCGGTATTTTCATTCGCCACCGCACGCGACTTATGTCGCGGGATTTCCGTGTTTTATTCCGTTGACGTGCACCCACCAGATATCCGATATTGCACTTCCTCAGAACGTGATAGGGACTTGACACTTATCGATAAGCATGTCGATGAAATGCCAATATTAAACGGGTATTTATCGACTAAGTACCATTTTATTTAATATCCCGTCGTTACATATCAATGCAATAATGCAATAGGTACCCGTACAGTGGCGGATTTACCAGCAGGCTGAGTAGGCTTGAGCCTAGAGCGGCAGATTTTAGGGGCGGCAAATTTAGGAACAATATTTTTTTAAGATATATTTGTAAGGCGGTTTTCTGATGTTTTGCAGAAAGAAGTCTACAAGGCCTCTTTCCTACGACTTTTCCCTCTTCCCTTTCATTGTACATTCAAGCAACGGCACCACAAACTTCTATATTGTATGGTAAAACACCCAGTTCGCGGCTCTCCACCAATATACCTACCTATTACATTACCCCTTATAGTACATGATTGAGCTTTGATTAGCTCAGAAATATACCCAAAAAAAAATAACCTGGGCAATTTCAACTAAGTTGTTGTATTGAAGGGCGGCAAAAATTGTACAGCCTATAATTAGGAAATGTGTAAATCCACCACTGTGCCCGTAAATCCCGTAATTATGTGTAGTGATGGTGAAAGTTTGAAACGTACTGATGTTATTATTATGATGGACGATGGAGCTATTCGTGCAACTCACGATGCACATTGTATATGTACCAACTCCTTACATTAAATTATATCGCTACACGTGAAGTGTCATGAGATTCTGAGATTTACGATAATAAGTGTACTCTTTAGATTTCTGTAGTTAAATTAGGAACCCTTATAGTTTCACAATGACCGTCTGTCTGTCTGACCAGTTACAGCCGTGTTTTTCCCTTTCGCCTTTCGCCCGGTCAATCAATCCTTTCGTTTCACCGGTTTCCGAGACTTGTCGAATATAGCCTTGTAAATATTGGCAGATACACTCTACACACTCGTGTTCTTTAATATTCGTCTTGTCTCCGCCAATATTTAGAGTTTAATAGAAGTTAATCAAGTAGTATAAAGGAGATATTTGTATTTTTGCTGTCTTGAATTTGTTGAAAGTCATGCACCGCAGAATTGCCGGCTAAACAATCACTATCACGTAATGATAGTCGAAAGCTTATTTGTAAAAACATCGATGAGTGTAAACATTATCGATAACTGAGTATCTCTGACGTGTGCCGCAGCACTACATCTCTCTATTCTCAACGAGAGCTCTTTGTGGGATTGAAACTTTTTGACTCTGAAGGATTGTTATCCACAAAGTAGTTCGGAATATATGCGCTATCCACCTCCGAGGTAGAGCTAGTGTTCCGCTAAAATTGTATTATTGTGTGAATTCTGCACCGTCTAGTCTAGACAAGTGGTCGAGAATTCAAGGAATAAATCCTGCTCAATATATTTGAGTTTGCTGTGAAAACTAAATTCTTTCACACCATTTAGGTTATGTATTGTTCCATGGACACTTTTTAACCCTCAAAGCAGTTTGACTAATATGGGCGTCGGTATATGTGTGACATCGTAGTTCACAAACGGATGGGTCGATTTGGAAGCGGTTTAACTGAGGTGGTTCATCTACGGACTTGGTTTCTAATATACGCAGTCTCCTGTGAGATCAGACTACATATCCTTAACAAAGTGTGTCCAAAATATATTTAGAAAGTTCGTAATCATAACAATTAATAAACCTTGATCTTAGTGATGCGTAAATGGTACCTACACCTTACTGTTATTGCGTTTGATTAGTTTTTGCCGGTACATAAACAAATCCCTTCTAATCGTTATGGTTGAAGGCCTATGACGTAAATATTGACATCTCAGGGTGAAGACCGAAATAAAAATGTACTGCGTTGCTGGAAATGTATATTTATGGTTACGATATACTCGTACCTAGTAAACTCTGCAAGTATGTGTTTGTCTTAAACTAAAATCGACATCTTGTAATTTAACCACATTCCATGCAATAAATATCATTTTCGTACCACCAAAGTCAAAAAGTCAAATGTTTTATTCATTAAAATCACAAGGATCACTTTGAAACGTCAACTTTACTGCCTGTTCCTTCGCGACCAAGCCAGGAAAGAAAGGCAAGAAACAAGGCTGGTTGTTTCTTTTATGATACTTTTAGAATACATAACCAATACATAAAATAAATTACGTCTAAATTGTAACATTTTGTACGAGTTGGAGCCATTTCAATCCCAAGCTTCTCTATCATCTAAATAATCCGATATTTTATAGTAGGCTCTTTTATAAAGATTTTGTTTAATTACGTTTTTAAATTTGTTAATTGTCAATTTTTGAACATCCCTTGGGAGTTTGTTATAAAACCTGCTTGACAATGTCAGCATGCAGTTGATTAAATCCCTACGGCTGAGCCGGGAGTAAAGTTGTACTGAATCACACAATAAGAATTCGTAAATAGAACTAACCTCTGCACAGAATGCACCAACCTAGATTTGGTTTTTATTGTCTCTCAGAAAGTGAAGTGAAGAAAAGTAGAGTAGGTATTCTCCTCGAGGATAAAGCTGTCTGCATCTTGGGCGTGTTTATATCCCTCTCTGCACTGAGGATTCTAGTAACTCCCTCGGTCCACTCGTAAGTTAACTCTAGAATCCTTCGTTACATTCGGGATTCAATATAGCGCCCGTGACGCAAGACACTGCTTTATCTCCTCGTTTAATAATCTACTATTACTTTCACCACTTTTTACTGTACAAGGGCACGAGTCGTGATTCGTGAAATTAATGTGGGCTTTTGCTAGATTTTTTTACGACTTGCATATGGTACAAGCTTATGGCCAACCTGATGTTAAGTGATAACCATCCGCCTATAACAAAGTATGGCCTCGTAGGTCTCACATCTTAGATACGTGCCCTACGATGCACTGCTCTTTGAAACTTGAAGCATACAGGTGTAAAGCCTCATGTGCCTAATGTGCCCGCGGCTATTTAAAACTCTCAAAACTATTAACAATAAACAAAACAATAAAATAAATCAATAAAAAAGATTAACAATAAATTAAACTAGATCAACAACAACCACCTCCCCCCACCCCTCCCCACCTTCGTTTAGCATCTGAAATTGCTGCTACGGTTACGGCCGGTGCAAAGAGAATGCGTATGACGTGAGAGGTTGTACTGGGCCCCACACACATCAACGATATCTTTGCACAAGCCTCTGTGGGAAAAACTTGCTCTAATTTCTAAGCTTTTGCAAAGAAATCGTTGACGTGTCTGGGGCCTTTAATGTATGTTATTCGGAAGATATCAGACCGCTCCGCCTGCGTGGCACGCGCGTGTGCTTGACGGGAGCTGCCACACTCAGGGAGAGCTGTGTCTAGCAGAAATTATATTATCTGTCCATTTGGATTGCCACAACACTGCTAATAAAAAATAATACTAAGAACTTATCATGTAACAGAGAGATAGGTTAGTATTTTTATTTTTATAGTGTTATCCGAACACATACGGAAAATTCCAAGATTTTAAAAACCATCTCAAAAATTTCAAGCCTGGACGGGACTTGAACCCGCAACCTTCCTCTTGATACGAATTTTTTTAAATCTTAGAAGGATAGGTATATAATTATTGACTACTAGTACTAAAAACGGGATACTTATTTATCATGATTTCTGAGTTTTTGAGTATCCCGATATTTCGACGCAGTTGCATGCGCCATGATCACGGGTAAACTGAAGTCTGCAAGTGGATTGTTATTGGCAGATATAACGATCTACCCTCTTTCTCAGTCTCTTTCTAGAAAAAAATCACTAAAACAAACTAAAGTTTTTACCACAAATAGTGTTCATAACCATGATAGTTTCAAAAGTTATAATTATTGACTAATCTCCATAAAAATACAATATGTTTTTGAGAAATGTTTCGTAACAATGCGAACGTGAAAAGCAAAAAAAAGGTGTTTTACTTCTAAAATTATAATATTAAACCCACGTGTAACTTCTGCACTTCAAAGCGTATCAGTGTAATATGTGACTCATTTGAGAGCAATTTCTCAAAACATGTATAGACGGCGGCAAAATTGTCTTAGAACATTAAAAGTAAAAGATAAGCCGTCAGCAAAACTCGATGTGAATAATTTGTAAACAACAGCCCTTTTATTAATCGAAATGTCACTTTTTGTCAAGACTAGTTGTTGCCCGCGACTTCGTACGCGTTACACAACTAAATGTGTAGGTAACCTAGAAATAAAGCTATACTCGCTGTTGCAACTTGACTTGACACCCTAATTTTATCCCATGGGAACTGATTTATGGGATAAAAAGTAGCCTATGTGGTAATCCAGGTTATAATCTACGTACATACTAAATTTTATCGAAATCGGTTCAGCCATTACGAAGTGATCAAGCAAATAAATAAAAAAAACAAACATCCAAACTTTCGCATTTGTAATATTAGTGTGATTTGTAATCACCCCTCGTTATACATACGTTATAAATAAAAATATGAATTCTGTCAATAAGTGAATTTCTTCTATAGGTTTAACTTTATAGTTAATTAATTAAAGCCAATTCTTTATAGATAACTCTATATTATTTTTAGGTATGTACCAAATACAAATGCTTAGAGCCCTTGTCGCTAAAAACCATCTCTTCCATATAGAATGGAGTGAAATAACTTAACAACATGAATTATGCCGTTTTCCTTTCAGTGCATTAAATACGCATTTCAAGGAAAGTAGAGTGTGAAAGGGCTCGCCTGGGGAAGTACTACTCCATACCTATTTTTTCCGTTAAGCAGCAACAAGAAGGGTATGGATGCCAGTGAAATTAACAGCCACATGAGGCTTTATACGTATGCCGAAGTTGATGGACGCAGGGCAGTGCATCATAGGGCGCGTTACTAAGGTGCCTGACCTATGAGGCAATTCTCTGATAAAGGCAATGGTGACCATTTAACATCAGGTGGGCCATATGATTGTCCCATCTCCAGGTAGTATAAAAAAACGTGTTTCTAGTATCTTAAATTAAATTTAACACAATAGATTTGGCTTAGCTAAAACGAACTTAATTTTGTTCAACTCTGTGTATGAGTGTACTTCTAAATTAGATACGTGATGGTGTACGACAGAGGGCAGCACTCTCTCGACTAATTTATTCCCCGGGGGATAAGCGAATTACGTGCTATGTGTAAGTAAATTACAGGGCAACTCATTATGTTTCCAACTTTATCTGTCTCGAATCTGCCATATTTTATATTTGTAACAACACAAAAAGGGGCTCTTATTTTTATTCTAGGGTGGAGGGAATAAGGGATAGATAGATACATATACTCTTTATTGCACACCAAATAAAAATACAGTAACAAATGAAATAAACCATAAATAACGATACAACAGACAACCTTTGGATGGACAGGATATACTAAAATCAACAGACGGTGGTGTAAGAGTACCTTTAACATTCATAAAAATACGATATACCTATTGATTATACCTAACTAGTGGTTCGCCCCGAACTGAGAACTCGCAAGTCTCCTTACAAACAAAAAAATGTTATTAGTAATCTTTGACCATCAAAATAGTACCACAAAATATTTAACCAACCAACTTGACCTACAGTTTCATTCAAATTATAGGTAACGAGAGTTCATGTTAATTGGTTTTCTTTTTTGGGGTAGAAATTGCAGTTATTCTGGATTTCAGACTTTTCCCTATATTTGAGTCACTAAAGCTACATACTAAAATTCAGCACTATGGGACCACTGGTGTACGCTGTGAATTTTGTCAAAGTTCAATTTTTATCATGACTAATAACTTACAAGGTTAAAACTAAAAATAAAAACTCGGTCGAAATGTAGTCATAAATACCTTTTATTAGACGTGGCATTTTACTGGATAGTCCCATTTTGTTTTTTTTACCCCCCTTAAACCCCAATATCTCAACAACCCCCCACATTTTTAACTCATTTGGTCACACCAAAATTGTGCCATCACTACCTACCTATATACTAAATTTCACGATGATCGGATAAACGCTTCGAAAAAATCATCCTCGGACAAACAAACATAGCTACATAATACAACGCCCATTTTACCCAAGTTGATTTAGAGATCTCGCTTCGATCGATCAATAAATAAACTACACTACATATGGAGCATAAATAATGTTACGCCGAGACTGTTAAACAATGAATGGTAATCGAGGTTTCTCGAGCGCTTTTGTCTGCTATTGTTTGTGGTTTCGCAGAATGGGGAGTGGCCATTGTGTCAAGGGACCGACCCTTTCCTGGAAGAATCGACATCGTTCTCGAACAATCGAAATGTGTGCGATATAAATAGGCCGGAGAGATGGCCGGACGGTCAGTCTGAGTTAGTTAGTGAGACAGTCTCAGCGAGGCCCTGGAGGACTGACTTGGAGCAGAGTCTCGCGTGAACAGTAGTTGCTCCCGAGTCAGTCTGGATTTAGCTATACGTGCGAACATTTCGGTGACTTTAAGTGGTGCACCAGTGGTGTGAAGTGGTGTGTTGTGATTACGTGTGACCAAGTTCGTGTATTCATCGTTTAGTGCTGAATAAAAGTGTTATTTTGGTTAAATCGATTCCCATTATTTTATCCCGAACCCTCAGCTCGTAACAATTTGGTGTCAGAAGTGGGATAAAATAATGCCGGTTCTGCCAAAGGATAACGTGGACGGTGTAAGGACGAGAGGTCAACGACAACAGGAAGTCCATGAAAGGCGGTTTGGAGATTCCCCGGTTCAAGAAGATCAACAGAGTCGTCAGCCGATACAGATGGAATCAGCCGCCCCCGAATCAATTGGAGCTTCATCATCATCATCCGTGGGGCAAGCTCCTGTGACAGGCGATCTTGCTGCTATTATGGCCATGCTTTGTCGTCAACAAGAAGAGCAGCGACGTTGGCAGGAAGAACAGCGACGTCAGGAAGAAGAGCAGGCTCGGTTGCAGGAAGAACAGCGACGTCAGGATAAGGAAGAGCAGCGTCGTCAGCAAGAAGAGCAGGCTCGGTTGCAGGAGGAGCAGCGCCGTCAGGAAAAAGAAGAGCAGCGTCGTCATCAGGAAGAGCAGGCTCGGTTGCAGGAGGAGCAGCGCCGTCAGGAAAAAGAAGAGCAGCGTCGTCATCAGGAAGAGCAGCGACGTTGGCAGGAGGAACAGCGTCGTCAACAGGAAGAACAGCGCCGTCAACAGGAAGAACAGCGCCGTCAGGACAAAGAAGAGCAGGCTCGGCTGATGAAAGAATTGTTCGGTTCAATTGGAAAGGAATTCCAGGAAGTGAAAGAACAGATAGAACATCATGAGAGCCGTATGTCGGAAGTTGAAATTCAGATCGCCAAGATAAAAAAAGCTCTGGATGCCCTGAGTTCTGGAGACAGCAATGTAGCTCCTACAATTGGTACACCTTCAGCGCGAGATTTTAAAATGCCACCATATGATGGAAGTTCTTCGTGGTCAGCCTACAAGATTCAGTTTGAGGCTGTGGTCAAGGCCAACGGATGGACAACGGTACAGGCCATGACGGCTTTAACACTGGGCCTTCGTGATAAGGCACTTACGGTTTTAGAGGCTCTTGGAAAGGATTTCACCTATGAACAGCTATTGGAGGCACTGGAGTCACGCTATGGTGACGCACATCTGGAACATGTTTTTCGAGCGCAGTTAAAGGACCGGAGCCAGCGTAACTCGGAGAATTTACAGCAGTGGGCTCTTGAGATAGAAAAGCTGGTTCGAAAGGCATACCAAACCTCTCCAGCACCCCTTGACAGTTATTTGGTTCAGGCATTCGTAGACGGAATACGTGATTTGGAAGTGAGAGCTGCTGTAAGGCTTGGACATCCTGATTCTTTGAAAAATGCCTTGGCCCATGCATTGGAGGTGGAGGCTGTACGTCAGGACCACCGAGCTCACCGCATCAGAGAAGTAAAGGACTCTTACACTCACGACAGTCGTCCGAAGTTTAGCCCTAGATGCTGTGGGTGTGGAGAAAGAAGACATCTGAGGTCAAGCTGCCCAAAGAAGGTGGAGGCCGTGCGTCAGGACCACCGAGCTCACCACATCAGAGAAGTGAAGGACTCTTATACTGGGTACAATCGTCCAAAATTTAGTCCTAGATGCTACGGGTGTGGAGAGAAAGGGCATCTGAAGTCAAATTGCCCAAAAAGAGAAGAGAGCATGGATGAGTTATCACGACGACCATGCCCTGAAAACTGGAAACACTGTGCCGAAGAGAAGCCTAAAGAAGCGGTGCCCGTCAGGCTGTTGAGAAGTTTGAGAACGGATCTAAGTGACGAATGGAAAGAAACTTTGCAGCAGGCACAACAGGATGACAAAGACCTTAAACCCATCATTGAAAGGATCACAGCGGGTAGCACTAAGCCTTTGTGGAGTGACATTGCTGCTCTGAGTTCAACAACGAAGAGTTATTGGGCACAGTGGGAGAGCCTGGTTATCCACGACGGGGTGCTGTGTCGCAAATGGGAAAACGCTCGTGGAGATCACTGTCATCTGCAAATGGTGGTTCCCAAAGCCAAGGTCCCTAACGTGCTACAACTCTACCATGAAGGATGTTCGGGAGGCCACATGGGAGTAAAAAGGACACTGTTAAAAATAAGGGAGCGGTTTTACTGGATACATTGTAGAGAAGATGTTGAAGACTGGTGCCGAAAATGCACTACCTGTGCGGCAGTGAAAGGACCCCATACACGCAGCAGAGGAGCACTAAAACTGTATAACGTTGGAGCCCCATGGGAGCGTATAGCCCTGGATATTGCAGGACCATTCCCTGTAAGTAAAAATGGAAATAAGTACTTCATGGTCGTTATGGACTACTTCACGAAATGGCCCGAAGTTTTCGCCATTCCTAATCAAGAAGCTTCGACGGTAGCAGATAAACTAGTCCACGAAGTTTTCTGTCGTTTTGGAGTTCCCCTGGAAATTCACAGTGATCAAGGAAGGAATTTTGAATCACAAGTATTTCAGGAGACATGCCGAATAATGGGGACTCATAAAACAAGAACCACTTCTTATCATCCTCAGTCTGATGGAATGGTGGAAAGATTCAATCAGACATTGGAGAGATATCTGGCCAAAGTGGTCGAAAATAAGCAAAACGATTGGGACCAACACATACAGCCGTTTTTACTGTCAT
This sequence comes from Philereme transversata, assembly GCA_963924445.1. Classification (NCBI taxonomy): domain Eukaryota; kingdom Metazoa; phylum Arthropoda; class Insecta; order Lepidoptera; family Geometridae; genus Philereme; species Philereme transversata. The sequence continues at coordinate 4,169,226 of OZ004340.1, forward strand.
ACAGAAGTGCAGTCCATGAGAGTACAGGCGCCACTCCTGCGTTGGCAAATTTTGGAAGAGAACTGCGGTTGCCTGCAGACCTGATAACTGGCATTCCTCCAGATTCTCCGCGTGCCATCACAGATTATGCAAACGACCTGCGCAATAAAATGAACGACATAAATGAACACATTCGACTAACTGGTCAACAAATGTCTGAGAAAATGAAGACCCGTTATGACCGAAATTCAAACAACTTGCGATTTGATGAGGGGTCACAGGTCTGGTTGCACAATCCGATACGGAAAAAGGGAAAATCCCCTAAACTACAAGCAAAATGGGATGGACCATACCGTGTGTTGACCAGGATCAATGACGTCACATACCGAATTCAGAAGGGAACGCGAGGAGCGCCTAAAATTGTTCATGTTGATCGGCTGGCGCGATATTACGGGGCTAACAATGCTCGGGACGAGCATGTTTTAGGAGGGGGCAGTGTTACGCCGAGACTGTTAAACAATGAATGGTAATCGAGGTTTCTCGAGCGCTTTTGTCTGCTATTGTTTGTGGTTTCGCAGAATGGGGAGTGGCCATTGTGTCAAGGGACCGACCCTTTCCTGGAAGAATCGACATCGTTCTCGAACAATCGAAATGTGTGCGATATAAATAGGCCGGAGAGATGGCCGGACGGTCAGTCTGAGTTAGTTAGTGAGACAGTCTCAGCGAGGCCCTGGAGGACTGACTTGGAGCAGAGTCTCGCGTGAACAGTAGTTGCTCCCGAGTCAGTCTGGATTTAGCTATACGTGCGAACATTTCGGTGACTTTAAGTGGTGCACCAGTGGTGTGAAGTGGTGTGTTGTGATTACGTGTGACCAAGTTCGTGTATTCATCGTTTAGTGCTGAATAAAAGTGTTATTTTGGTTAAATCGATTCCCATTATTTTATCCCGAACCCTCAGCTCGTAACAATAACATAAACACTAACTAGTAGTTAAGAGGCAAAGAAAGGATAAGCGATGCACTGACGTCCCGCATTAGTCAGACATTTAAGAAAAGTATATTTTTTTATTTCCTGAAATAGGGTGACTGACCCAAATGCTAGCACTACACCAAATAATCAGCACTCCTAATAAATAGTAAAATTATAAGGTTCCACTAACTGTAATTTGGGTTACCACTTTAAAAATAAATTAAATTGATGTTTTTGGAATCCTACTCCTGGCAATACCATACTTTCCGACTTCAAACTGGCGAAAATTTTGTCAACAAACGTTTGTGTCCTGCATTTTGTCCTGTTTTTGCCTGTTCTTTGTGATCGAAGGTAAGTTCACGTGTTTACATTTTATACTATATTATATCTTTTAGATATTTTATACTGAAACTTTTGATTTCTCTGATTTCTAAGATAGTTTATGAGGATAATCTGAAGAGAAGAGGTTATGGTAATAATAATAATATTGGTAAAAAATGTGGTGCTGATAAATGGATCTAATATTTTGCGAATTTCAAATTATCAGCACTGGTGCTGATAAATGGAAAATAGTTCGTAAAAACTTATTCCATATTTTTTATTGTAAACCGTGTTTATTTTATGCATAGAATTCCTTTTTTTTGGTTAAATTAGTTTATACATTCGGAATCCAAATCTTAGCATGGTGCTGAAACTGCATTTCCCATTTGTCAGCATAGTGCTGATAATTGGATCAAAAGCATGCTGATAATTAGGTTCTCCTAGCATTTCATCATCTTTCCTTTTTTCAGAACCACTATGAAACCAAAGGAAGTAAAAAAACCAAATAAAAGAAAAAAATACACAAACGAGAATCTACTACAAGCCTTGGATGCAGTAAAAAAGGGTATGTCCAAAAAACTGGCCTCGAAAACTTTCAGTGTACCTAGAGGAACTATCCAGTCACGATTAAGAAAGCCGTGCAAGAATCTACCAGGCCCTGATCCAATATTGTCGAACGAAGAGGAAGGAGTTTTAGTACAGTGGGTTGTAGATTGCTGTCGGAAAGGATTCCCAAAAAGAAAGTCTGATTTACAATTGAGTGTAGCAAATTTCTTAAAGAAGACAGGAAGAGATTGTAGGGCAAGAAAAAAATTACATTTCTGCAAAGAACGCCGTTCGAAAGTCTATCAGAAACAGAAAGTGTTTGAAAAAGATTTGTTGTTATTTTGAAAATCATCCAACTGATGCGTCCACATCCCCAGAAGCTGTTGTTGAGATTGAAAATTACGAAGTAGTTGAATTTCTCAATATCGATCAATTTCCAGTAATGTTAGCAGAAGATTGTGTAGATGAAATGTGAGCTATGAACACTGCGATAACGAATGAACCATCTGAAAAAAACAATGAAAATTGTCTTGGAAGTGCGCAATTGGTACGTCTTGATAGTCAACAATATTTACTAACTCCAGTCAAATTACAGGACGTATTGGTTACGGAAAAAACGCCTGAAAGAAAAGGTGTTAAAAATGTAGAGAGATCATCCTTCGTTCTTACATCAGCTGAATGGCAGAAGACTGAAAACGACAAATTAAAAGCTAAACAACTTAAAGAAGAAGAACAGGAGACTCGTAAGAAGGAAAGATTACTGAAACAAGAAGAAAAAAATAAAGCGAAAGAAGAAAGCACCCAAAATAAGATAAACAAAAAAGCGAAAGTGACATTAGCTACCAAAAAACAAGAGACAAAAGAAAACAAAATACAAGAGACAAAAGAAAACAAACTACTAGTAACAAATGAAAACAAAATAAAAGAGACAAAAGCTTACAAAATACAAGAAACAAAAGCTAACAAAATACAAGAGACAAGAGAAAATCAACTACAAGTGACAAATGAAAACCAAATAAAAGAGACAAAAGCTAGCAAAATACAAGAGACAAAAGCTTACAAAATACAAGAGACAAAAGAAAACAAACTACAAGTGAAAAATGAAAACAAAATACAAGAGACAAAAGCTAACAAAACACAAGAGACATTTATAAATCACCACCATGTAGTTATTAATCACCAAGTTATGATTCATGATAACAATATGCCATCCTCTCCTGAAAATGAACACCTGTCTAACATTAAGAAAAGAAAAACTGAAGAGCAGCCTATGTTTCCACCAAATAAAAGAATCCAAATTCTTTCAGACGTTAAACTGAATTCACCAAACGTATCCAGAACTATGCAAGTTGGTCAAAGAGATGACAACCAAATTAGTGACCCACTGGACAAAATAATCAACAATAAAAGAAAGAAGACTTACTCTTTACTAGAACTAGAGAAGATACTTTCCGAGGATTAGAATTGATTGAAGATGTAGAGCAAGAATTATTATTTTTTAATTGATTTTCTTAGTATACTTAATTAAGCGTAATTTTATATTCCTTAAAATCAATAAAAGAGATTACACCTACCTAATAAACATTTTTTATTTCATATAATTTCAATACCATTATCACAGTGCTGTTAATTAGCTCACTCTATGCTATTAATTGGTGGTGATGGTGCTAGTAAATGGTGAGTCGACCATTTTTTACTCTTGCCTATATAAAAAAAAATAAGATAAAGAATTAACAATTTTTTTTTAAATATCATCTTAATGATTGAATATTGAAACTAAAAAACGCGTCATAACGGGTGAAAAAGTATTTTTCAATGTGATAAAATGGCTTAAATTAGGACTAACTCTAAAAGTGCTGATAATTGGGTCCTTCACCCTACTCTTCCATGATTTGCCATGCAAACTTACAACTTTAGACTTCAGTGATCCAACTCAATAAAGGTTCCGGATTTTAAACCAGAACACGAACTTTTATAATAAAATTCGTCGCTATATATAAATTTCGAATCAAGTAGGTAAATCTGTTTCTGATATCATCGTATGGCAGTTTGGGCTAAGCTTCAAACTCGGCTGAAGTTGTCTCCTGATATTGCAGTTTGCACATACACATAAGTTAAACTTGCTTGCAAGCTAGTAAGCATAATATTACTATAGCTAGGTAGCTTCACTACGAGATCTAATCAGAAACGGAGAGATTCGTAGGCAAACTAAAGTCACAAGGTATCGCCAATCGGCCTCTACCCAAGCCAAATAAATCAATGTCAAGTAGTACTGGCTGTCAAAGTCAGAAAATGGAGGGAGAGTTGCTTTTTTTTTCAGTGTGCAAGGGGGTTGGTTTTTGGAGAAATAAATTCCACACAAGGCATTGACAAAAAGTTACTTACAGTACTTATAACAAGCACTCGTCATCATCATCCACTGACTTTACCCATTGTTGGGTATTATAAGCCTTCCCAAGTTTGTGCCATCCTGCGCTAGTCTCACCCACTGACGGCCCGCGACCTTTAAGATGTCTTCCACCCATCTCGCTGCTGGACGTTCTACCCTTCTATATCCGCTCCTCGACCACCATTCAGTCACTGCCCTGCTCCATCTGTCATCACCACGTCTAGCCGTCTAACAAGCACTACAAAAACATTTCGTTTTATAATATGAAATATACATATCTTAATAAATACAAGTAAAAATATATTAAAAATAAATAATTATGTATGTGAATAATAAAATAAACAATTACTTTGTTTTATAATACATATTTTGTGTAAACATGTAAACGTATGTGCTTAAATGTTGAAACGTTCATTGATTGGTTTGTTTAGTATTTTTTTATTATAAAAAATAACGCCCTCGGTAATCAGTACCTAGTTTGCGATGCTCGTAAAGTGCAAATAATGTAAGTGCTATTATCTAGTTTTTAAGACCTTATTGTACACTTGTTTATGCAAATAAATATCTTGTATCCCTAGGTATGTCTCGGTTCTTAGATACACCTTGAGCCACTAACTATTATTTAGGTAGGTACCTACATACGTTATTCAAACTTATAGATAACTAATATAACTAATCTACCCATCTACGACTTATTACATTTTTGTTTGGTTGTGTTGTGGTGCCTGACCGAGTAAAACTAGTAAACGTGCTTGATACTTACAACGAAAAATAAAAAATGTGTGCTAGACAAAGAGCACATAAAATTAAGTTTAATAAGCTAAGTGCATAAAAAGCATTTTAAGCATATTCTAGGTTTAAATCGAGAAATAGTTATTTTAACAATTTTGTCAAAAGACTTTTATAGGCACTTCAGCCTGTCGAGTCAGTGGATTATTAATAGTTTAAAATACCTTGACTGTGTTTAGGGTTATTTTGTTACTCATGTATTTCTGTTAAATAAAGACCTTTAAAAACAAAACAAGTGAACGTCTTATGGCTATGATGATGATGGATAATGACATCTACAATCAAGTTAGAAAAATAATCGAATATAATCGGAAAAATATATACAAAGCTAGCAATGCAGGTGGGTATATTATTTAAAATCTAGCTTTTATCTAAGAATAAGATTCTCCTAAGCATTGCCCCTGTTCGTTCAGAAATACATACATGCTTTTTAAGAAATTGCCTACATTGTCAGGTACGGAGTGTTAGACATATTCCCACATAGTGACATGATAGGCTTACGTGTCTTTCAATCATACAAAGAGCCTTTTTGCTCCGCGGTTCAACTCATAGTGGGGGGAAAATTGGTCAGAGGTGGCTATCGATGAAATAACAAGTATTATAGATTCAGATTAATTTATTCCACTTCGATACAACTTTACTATAGTGAAGAAGACTGTTTGATGAAGAAGATTGGACCTAAGCAATATCAACTTTTCATGATCATCATCATACACGATGTAAATTGGAAGATGTAATTAATTTTTAATCAAAGATGTTTAAAAGTAAGAAAGAAAAAAAACATTATTTATATTTGCAAAACATCTAGATTATCTAAAACACTCGTAAATAAGTATAAAATTAAAAAAAAATCCCTACACAAACAAAAACCTCAAATAAATTTGCAAAAGAAAAAGTACTGATAATCTTCGGATCGGCTGACATCTAACCGAATTGGTTAATTGACATAAACCGAATGGAACGGCTCTCGAATTGGTGCATCCGTTTGGAAACTACGATACCACAGACAGACACATTTATCACACATACGTTTCCAAGTTATTGATTATAAAACCGAATAGGTAGTTAAAAATTTATTGACCAGCCACGAATGCAACTGACGCTTATCCTTAGATATCTATACATAGCACAGGATCAACCTAGTATAAGCTAAGCAGTCAGGAAATACTCAGTCGTAATCTTTAATTTTTTTATCACCTGTTAAAGATTTATTATTATTATTAGATGTACGTATTAAAAAAGAATTAAAACGGAAAGTAATATAAAATTATAGTTTATTGTAGAGAACTAAAGGTTAAGATAGAACCAGCCTAATGATTATAGCCATTGCCTATTTATGGTTGCAACACAACCTTTTGCATACTTGCCACTCTTGCGCAGGTAATAACCAGTATTGCATCGCTAAGATAATTGTGAGAACTGAGTTCGAGGAATTCATGGTGATTATTATGCACTGTAGGAACTTATCCATGATAAAGAGAAAGGAGGCATACATGCAGGAGTAGACAGTATTTGAATTACTTGTAATTAAAATACGTAATTGAAATACAAGTACCTACGTCTTTTGTATTTGTAATTCAATTACTTCGTAAAAATGTAATTTGTAATTGGTATTTTAAATACCTGACGCTGAGGTATTTTGTAGTTAGTATTTCAATTACTTATGGCTTCAAAATACATCTGAACATAAATACATTTAGCGATCTTATTAATGGTGCGTTCTACTGGAAATAGCGCTCGATAGTTTTCGTAACTATTCGTAAGCAAAATGTTAATCTTCAAAGTTGGCAACACTGCACCTGTACGTCCTTTTGTCAAATACCTAACACCTGACTGTATTTTGTATTTAAAATACATGGCTTAAAAATATTTTGTATTTCATATTTTAAATACGTGCAAGACAGTATTTTGTAATTTGTATTTTAATAAACGCAAATCATGTATTTTGCTCAGCTCTGATACATGTTTCTTCTGCTGACTTTTGCTGTCTGTTTTCTGGTCCGACTACAGAAAAAGTGAGGTTTTGTCAAATACAAAAGTACCTAAATCGTCATCATCATCATATCAGCTACGCTGAACTTAGTATATAAAAATATTCTTACCGATGATTTCAGAAAAAAAAAACAGCAATGTGTGGACTATCTGCTTGGCAGCAGAAACAAGTACGGCTGTAACTGATACCCGTTACTTCGGTACCGAACACTATTGTGACTAACGACCACCGCGGCGGCGCAGTGGGCGAAAAGCCGACTGAAACGCAGGAGGGTTAGTTTCCCGCTGCATAACAAATGTTTGTATGATCTACAGATATTTGTTCCGGGTTTGGATGTTTTCCAATATTTATTTATTAAAATTTGTGTAATTTATTAAAATGTGGGGAGGCCTTTACCCAGCAGTGGGATACAGAGGACTAAAAATAATAATAATCTAATATATAAAAATCTCGTGTCACGGTGTTTGTGGTCGCACCCTTCGAAAATAGGTGGTAAAGTATTTTTCACCCTCATACCACCCCTTTTTTAAATCGCTGTTTTAGTATTTTTGTATGAACAATATCCATATAATTTAACCTTCGTTCATTGACGTGAATTCATTTACATGAAGTGTCGTGTCACTTTAACAAGAGTGTTTTACATAGTTTTTGTTCCAAAGTTCCCACGAAACCAAACAGGAAATTTCAAGCATGCGAAGCCGCGGGCGAGTCAGCTAGTAAATATTAATTATTAAAATTTGACAGCACACAAAAGCTGTCAATTTGTAGATACAATTTTTTTTATACCATTACAGAACCTACTACATCGATGTAACTATTTTATATCGATACTGGCCCATCACTAGCCGGCGATTTAGAGAAGTGCAATATTTTTGGGGTCTCGCGACGAGTGTCCCGAACAAAGGGGCCGAGTGCGGCGGAACTGCGGCTTTGTTGCGACTGTGATACCACTCCGCCTTGAGGACACGCGGACAGAAGAAGAAGGTGATATGGTTTTTATTTTGATTGCCGTCTACTCACTGTATCATTGTTTATTTGAGAACAACAAAGACGACAGACGACCATTGGAGCTAAAAAGTTGTGTAGAGGTAAGTGGAGACCACGCACTGGAAAGCGCAGCATAGGACGCCCCCCCACTAAAGGGAAAGAGGGCCTGATAAAGTTTGCTGGGAGCCGTTGGGTGCAGGCCGCACAAGATCGGTCGCTCTGGAAATCGATGGCGGAGGCCTATGTTCAGCATCGGACATCCTTTAGCGATGAAGTAGTGTAAAAATTGCCTTCTCTAATACAAGATTATTTCTAACTTCTAGTAGAACGTATCACACTAACTTCGCAGTACGCCGCTTTCTGTAGGCCGTTTTCACACTCCAAAAAATACGGTTTGTGGCATCCAAGCCTAAATGAGAAACTTGGAATGCTGCAAAATGGCTGCCATTTGTACTTTTGTATTTTCTTTTAGTAATTATACTGCAGAATACAAGTTTTTATGAACACTTGTAACAGGAATAAATATAGTATACTAGCTTTTGCCCGCGACTTAGTACGCGTTACACTACTAAATATGTAGGTACTTAACCTAGAAATAAAGATAAACTCGCTGTTGCAACTTGACTTGACCCCATTTTTATCCCATGGGACCTGATTTATGGGATAAATAGTAGTCTTTGTGTTAGTCCAGGTTATATTATACGTACATACCAAATTTCATCGAAATCGGTTTAGCCGTTACGACGTGATTGACTAACAAACAAACAAATAAATAAATAAACAGACATCGAAACTTTCGCATTTATAATATTAGTGTGATATATTGCTGTAATATGTATATTGAAGAAAAGCAGTATTATATTATTATTCTTAATTGAAGAAACTTTGTAACCCGCGCGCATGGAGTGTGTGAGATTTAGCAGCGGCTACGAAGCAAAATCCCCCAATTAAATAAAAGTGTTAGTTTTCAAGATTATTGTTTCATGTACGCCTTTAAGGTAGATATGGGCCTTGTTATCATATTTTGTAGGTGCATATTGTTGCCTGAAATAAACTTATATTATTATTAAGTAATTAAAGTTTCTATGGAGAAGGAGGGACGACTGCTAAAATTAGGTTAAAAAAACAAATATTAAGGTCGATTTTCGACCATTGTCCATACTATCATAACTAGTGGTCGCCCCGAACTAAGATCTCGCGTAATCATTGACTATTAAATAAGAGCCACGAAATGTATATCCAACTTACTTGACCTACAGTTTCATTCAAATTACAGGTAACGGGAGTTCATGTTTTTTTAATAATATTAAACTTGCAGATACACAAGCTGATGCGCCTCCTGATGTCAAGTGGTCACCGCCGCCTATAAACTCCTGCAGCACTCGAAAGTACTGCAGGTATTTTGTGGGTAATTTGGTTACCCTTTTTGGGGTACAAATTGCAGTTATTCTGGATTTCAGACTTTTGCCTATATTTGTGTTACTAAAGCTGCACGAATACCAAATTTCAGCACTGTGGGGTTACTGGTGTACCCTGTGAATTTTCTCAAAGTTCAGTTTTTACTATAGCTAATAACTTAAAACTACAAGGTGTAAACTAAAAATGAAAATGGGGTCGAAATATAATCACACAGACCTTTTGTTTTTTTTACCCCTCTTGAACCCCAAAACACCCCCCCCCCCCATTTGTAGCTCATTTAGTCACACTGAAATTGTGCCATCACTACCTAACTATATACCAAATTTCACGATTATCGGATTAACGCTTACATACATAGGTACATACAACGCCGACTTGCCCAAGTCGATTTAGAGATCTCGCTTCGCTCGATCAATTATTCACACTAATATTATAAATTCGAAAATAACTCTGTCTGTTTTTATGACGCTGGACCGATTTCCATGAAATTTGGTATATCGATAGATTGTGACCTGGATTGAGGCATTTTTATTGACAAGCCACGTTTGCGAAGTCGCGGGTGGAAGGTTACATAAGTTTTATTACATAACTTGTATTTGACCAGAAATTAGCCACGTCCATACCATGTAGCTTTGCACAGGATTGCAATATTTTTGCGACTCATATATAGTGGCCCACACCTGGTCTTTTAGTCCCGAACAGGATGATTCCGATCATGAAAATTAACAATTTTTCATAGAAAAATATTAAACATACTTATCAAGAAAATTTAGCACTTTATGTGAGGTATATTTTATGTATTTCGTTTATGTAAGTGTATTATTATTAATTTTTGTAAGTTTATTTTATGAAACTTAAGCTAAAGTTTTTTTACCTCTCTATTTTCTGGCACTACCACTTTCTTCACACTACACAAAGGTTAGAAAGAAAAAGAAAGAAAGAAAAATAATTTATTGGACATACACAGGTTCTTACAGATAACATTACTTACTAAATAACACAATGATAACACAATATGAAACACACAACATAATATAAATACAAAGATATAACAAAATACAATTGATACAAAGAAGATACAAAGATGTAGGTTTATCCATAATCACCGCGTGCATGAACCAAATGGTACTGTATCAGCATAATGCTGTACACATGTGCATGTGTAGCAGCGCTGGTTTTCAGACAAGACCAGAGTGGGTGACTTCACGAACGTAGAACCTTGACGTAGCACCATTAAACAGATAAATAGGTGATATGGTAAACAAAAAAAAATTAAAACATTAATTTAATTAATAAACATAAAACATAAAGAAATTAATACATACATACAAGAAAATATAATATATGTACTTAAATAGTGCTATATAAAATACATAAATATCAGCAGCAAGGAAACGCGTTTTCGCTTTATATAGTATTCAGCTTATATGATGTACTTTGACATAATTATATTATTATAATGTGGTTGATGCCGTATTAAATTAAAAAAAAAACAGAAAAAAACCATCTGAGACGTGCTGCCAGCTATATATATGTTAGCTGGAAGAAAATGCTAATTAGTATTAAGTTCGCCTATGTATTATTTTTTTAGTGCAATAAAGAATTTTCTAATCTAATCTAATAATTTTCGGGATGAGTTTCATGAACTTTTTAGTTAAACTATAAATCAGCTGTTTTTGAGACTTTGCGCCTTCCCTAGAACTTTAAACAAATGCAATAGGTATTTGACCTAAAACACAGAATTTTAACCGAAATGAGCTGATTTCTACCAAGTGATTCCTGAATGAAAATCGAATTTACAAAATTTGTAGAACACTTTTTGTGTCGAGAATCGCCCCCTCGCGGTATTATTAGGTTTGTATATTTTTTTGTGCAATGTTAATTGATTTATACCTAATTAATATCTGGTTTTGTTTCATTTCCTTGTTTTAATTTATTATTTATTGTATTTATTTAATTTTCCGCACACAATTTGATTTTGTATTAAATAAATTAAATAAAATGAACATAATAGTGCTCGGACACCCTGTATTAAGACGATTCGGCATATTTGTTCCCTCAATCTAAAACAGAATAAATAAATAAATAAACATTTCTCATAGCGCTATCTAGCCTCAAACTACATAAACAGAGCTTGTACTATGGGAACCAGGTAACTGATAGAATACTTATATATATATTTTTTGTAAATACATACTTATAATATATAGAGAAACAACCAGACCTGGAACAAATATCTGTCGATCATGCAAACATTTGTTCCGCGGCGGGAATCGAACCCGTTACCTCCTGCGTCTCAGCCGGCTATTCGCCCACTGCACCACGGAGGTGTCAAAAGGTCAAAAGGAAGGTTCCTCTTAAAAGGCCACCATTGTCCAGTATAAAAAATCATTAAAACAAGTATTTTGTTCCTAAATAACACGTCGCGGTTTCCTCGACGTGCGGATGTTTTCTGGAAGTTTCCAAACCAAAGCTTTCATACGTACAAAGTTCAACACGTACGTCCACTGTTAGGGCTGCGGCTTCACTCTCGTTAAAACTTTTACTGTATTCAAGGATTGTCCAATTTAGCCACAGTTTTTAAGTTGCACATAAAAAAATTGTGATATATAATAATGCTGGACATTTTACACAGTTCCATCTAGCCTCAAACTAAGCAAAGCTTTACCACCAACCCAACCTTTTATTTTATGGGACCCCATATCAAATTATTACAAATCGAAGACACTGCAAGAACAAAAACATGTGAAGAATGAAATTATCTCACAGTTTTATCAATATTGCTTTATAGTTCGGTTTTATGTCCGACAGTTGTATGCGCATATCTGGGGCAGCATCCAATCTCGACCGGAATTTGTTTTTTGTATAAGTTGTAAACCCTGTTTCACAACGATATGATTTGTATATTATATATCAGCAGAAAACAAAAGCAATTTCACAGAATCCTGGTGATTTCTACAGAACCCTCAGGTACCGTAACTGCTTTAATTTTATTTTTGACTAATTTCCATACATTTTGCTTATCCACCTTTGTATGTAAGTTATTTTCAACTGACTTCAAAAATACGGGTAGTTCTCAATTCGGTTGTATATTTATTTTTATCCTGCTGACAGCCCCTAAACTACCGGTGCCGACACTTTGCAGTAAAATACTTTATCTGGAACTTATCCATTGGTTACCCAGTTGGCGCTTATTGAGAGATATCCTATTCGAGCGAGGGCGAGGTTCACTACAGGCTTGTTAATGTTTTAACCCCCCACACTAAAAGTGTAGTGTTACAAGTTTGACGGCTATAAGTAATAATAAAAAATGATGTTGGACATTCCACACAGTGCTATCAAGCTCTAATCTAAGCAAAGCTTGTACTATGGGAACCAGATGTCTGATAGAATACATAAATACGTATTTTTTTTGTAAATAAATAGTTTTAGTACAGAAAAACACCCAACCCCGGAACAAATATCTGTAGATCATGCAAACATTTGTTCTGCGGTGGGAATTGAACCTCCTGCATCTCAGCCGGCTAGTCGCCCATTGCACCACGGAGGTCGTCATGTATATATGTGTGTCTGTCTGTTTATGAAGATCAGGTCAGCCGATCAGAAGATTAACAGAACTTTTCTTATTGGTGAAGGGATTTCATCTGTAAAATGAAAATTTAATAAAGGAATGTTATTCTTATTATTAATTGTATACTAGCTAACCCGCCAAACTTCATACCGCCTTGACATGTATATCACGCGGACGGCCAATGTATGTCGCCGGTAGAATTGTCAATCGGCCATCATTAGCTACATCTATGTAGGTATGAGAAAATTAAATTGTGTCATATTTTTTTAACGTGTATTTTTCCAATATTTTAATAGCTGCTATTCAGGACAAATCCAACAACTCAAAGATCTACAAAATTGGTTCAGCCGTTCTTGAGTTATAAATTGTGTAACTGACCCGATTTTGTTTTATGTATAATAATAATACCTAATATAATATATTATAAATAGATTTCCTTTGTTACTGTATTTTTATTTGGTGTGCAATAAAGAATATATCACAATCACGTGTTAGTAAGGAGGTGTTAGTCATTCTTTAAGAGCTTGTTTTTCCTTGAAGAACTACATGGTAAAGTTACGCTCTTTTCTTTACAAAATCATCTTTCTGTCCTTTTTTTAAACTGGATAGATCTTTGTTTGACCACAATCTCACCTGATGGTAAACAATGATGTGGTCTAAGATGAAGCACGAAGATCTAGCTAGAAGAAACCTATTCACACTTGACGATCTCCGTGGCGCAGTGGGCGAATAGCCGGTTAAGACGCAGGAGGTAGCGGGTTCGATTACCACCGCGGAACAAATGTTTGTATGATTTACAGGTATTTGTTCCGGGTTTGGATGTTTTTCTATATATTATAAGTATGTATATACAAAAAAAAATGTATATAAGTATTCTATCAGTTATTTGGTTCCCATAGTACAAGCTCTGCTTAGTTTGGGGCTAGATAGCGTTGTGTGAAATGTCCAGCCCTATTTATTTATTTACTTACTATAAAGAGACCCGGATTGTATTCTTTAGGAAAAACAGACGAAGGCAAAGTGCTTAATCCATGCGATGGACATTTTATCCTATACACATCCCATAAGAGAAAGAGTAGATTAAAGTCACTTTCTACTTTAAGTTTGATTATTTTATTGGTGATACAAACCAACAGTTTACTTAATACAATATAAACTATTTCTACTCCAACCAGAAATAGAGTTTCTACTTCAGCCTGTTGGACTTTCTTTCTCGAAAGTACAAACATTTTGATCTCAGTCTCTCCGATACTGTTTCCAAAGTTTCCTAACTCTTGTAATTAATCATTGGATAACATCAACGTCACTCCTTGCATACTTAGGCAATTACTTAAGCTTGGTTAAATATTTACTGTAAGTTTCCGTTGGAACCGCCGGGAACTTAAATTGGGCGGTAGGCGGGGGCGGAACTAAAGGTGGTCTTATACTGGCGATTTATAAATATTCCGGGGAATTTTATTGCCTCGTAACCACTCATACATACAGTTATGGTGCTCAAAAAGGGGGTTATCATTTATTTGATTGCCTCCGTAGCGCAGTGGGCGTATAGCTGGCTGAGACGCAGGCGGTAGCGGGTTCCCGCTGCGGAACAAATATTTGCATGACCTACAGGTATTTGTTCTGTGTCTGGGTGTTTTTTCTATTTATTATAAGTGTATATTTACAAAAAAATGCATTCTATCAGTTATCTGGTTCCCATAGTATAAGCTCTGCTTAGTTTGGGGATAGATAGCGCTGTGTGAAATGTCCAGCAATATTTATTTATTAAGACATCGATTTGACTGCCTGTTCTTGCCTGAAAGAAAGGCATGAAAGGCTGTTTTTGTTAGTGATTTTAGTTTGTCTATATGAATCACTTAAATTCTGATTTGATCTTGGAGAGAGACACCATGCATATCCCTCTAAATAGCACGCTGAGCGACCTTGAGCCTTCTTATGAAGCCCAAAAAGAGATACCACGTTTCTGTGCTTAAATATGCCATCACTGGCAACACACACTGATCAAAGACTTTCGTCTTCATATACTGTGGTATTTTGTACTGATCTTATTTATTTACTTTCACACAAAACAGAATAGTACTAGAAGGACTTAATGCTAATAGTAATACCAGTCATCCAAGGGGCCAACCTCAATCTCTTATTAAAATAAAAATAATAGTATTATTATAATATGTATTAAAATAATATTACACTAAGATTCAGCACCATGACCCTCAATTAGTAAGGTTAATTTATTATTGTAAAGGCGAAGCAGTTTTATTTAGAGCATTAAGAGCTCAAATAAAGCGTAAAATTATCCTAAAAAGTAAGTATTGCGTTTATTTTCGCAATGTTTTTTACTGAACGTGGTGTAATCACTAAAAACTACTAAATATACAACATTATTCGGATTATAACAATAATGTTTAAAAGGTTTGTGGTTCAAATCGAAGTAATGTTGCTATAAGCTTGAAACAAAACGCTCCTGAAACATGATGGTTTTCTAAAAGATTGTGGTTGGCACCCTGGTCGTGCTATATCGTGGTCGTTGTGGATATGAAAGGGTCCTAGTGTTTATTAAGAGAAGGGTAAAGATCATTGGGCACCATAATATGGAAATTTTACCCACGGTGTAGGTACCTATAGATATGTAATAGGGCAAAATGAATATAGGTATCTATCTCAAGTTTATGATGGTATGGGTCCATTACTGTGGAAGGTATTGAACTGTTTTTACGTTAATAAAGAGTAGGTACTGAGTACATACCCTTTTTACACGCAATAACAGAACAGAATCTTCAAATATAACATTTTATATATTTTGCTTCTTAAACTCAAGTGATTTATTTCAATAATTATTATAAGAAAGGGATTTATCTTGTACCGTTTTATCGGTGTTACGACCTACAATATTTTGGTTAAATTCGTGGACAAAACAGTACGTGATAAATTCCGTATTTATAATAATGTAAAATAAACTTGTTAAAGGTACTCGGTATTTTATTATAATGAGTAAGTACATCAAATAAAAATAATAAATAAATATTGTTGGATATTTCACACAGTGCTATCTAGCCCCAAACTAAGCAAAGCTTGTACTATGGGAACCAGATAACTGATATAATACTTCTATTCTTTTTTTAATTACATACTTATAAATAAACTTCCAGACCCGGAACAAATATATGTAAATCATGCAAACATTTGTTCCGCAGCGGGAATTTAACCTCCGACCGTCTTACCGTTCGTGTCTCCAACCGTCCGTGTCTCAGCAGTACCCAATCACTTACCGGGTCATATTTTACTCTTGGTAATCTAATTCGGGTTTGTGGGCAGATGGATCGAATCGTTGGTAACTCTACATATTTTAGCTTAAAAACGTATTATTAAAAATGTATTTGTACTAAAAACGGGATATTTACCATGATTTGTGAGTTCTTGAGTGTCCCGATATTTCGACGCAGTTGCATGCGCCATGATCACGGGTAAAATGGTAAATATCCCGTTTTTAGTACAAATAGTGTTAATAACCATGATAGTTTCAAAAGTTATATTAAAAATGTATTCAGATTAAAAAAACTTTATTGTAAAAAACCTGTGAATAAAACAATAGAATTGTACTAAAATTAGTACATTAATGTACAAATTAAGTAGTAAAGTTATAGGAATCCTTAATCAGGCTCGCATTGCATTGCAGAAATGCATAACTATATTCAAATACATTTAAAATGCAAATCTTAGAGTCCAAACAACACTTTAGAAAATGTTTTTTGTTTTTTACACTTATAAAATACAAATATTAATAAGCTATATCTTTATAGAGGCCAACATTGGTGTCTGAAGGGTAAATTTGTTAACAGTTCACAAATTTTTAGAAACAACTCTAGCCGTAAATATGAAGGAGGAATTTTAACTTATTGGATCTGGATTGAAATAAGCGCTGTTCTGGATTACGGGCAGAGACGGTATTCAAAAGGTGTCTAGTGTTTACAAATTCACCCTGTCTAGAACCAAAGGCACATGGTCTTAACAATATTGTCCTTCGAAGCACGTAAGCGCATATATAATTGTAAACTTCACGAAACACATAATATGCCAACTGAGCTAAACAACGCTTAACCTAGTAGATCTGATCAGAAATATCAGGGAATCTAGAATGGCCACTGGAGAGCATCTAGAGTGGTAAATCATCATATAGCAGTATTATCAGCTTTGTATGCAAGTTTGCAGATCATATAGATTTCCTCTTTTTTTCTAATGTAGACATTTTATATCAATTAGAAGTAAAATATCTCATAAGAATCACTAAAAATGGGATATTTACAAAGTTGTGGCCTTATTTTTTGGCACAGTTCACGCCATGGTCACGAGTAAACTGAAGTCTGCGAATGAATTGTTATTGACGGATAACAATTTACCATCTTTTTCAGTATATGATACGAATGAACTCACTAATATTATCAGCGGTTTCATTCTCGATCTTAACAAATCTCAAAAACTCACAAATTATTGTAAATATCTCGCATTCGTGAAAATTGTGTTTATAACCATGATAATTTCAAAATTATAAAGGAACTTTTATTGATAGGCAATTCAGATCCGATAAAATACAATTATTTTATCGGATCTGAATTGCATTATGAAACAACTGAAGACCACTTTAAACCCCCCCGCAACGCGGCGACGCTCTGAAGTGATGAAACAAGTCACGCAATACCAAGACTAATCAATGGATCTACATCTCCGTAGCCCAGCGGCCAGTACCGTGATTCGGCAAAGGTTCGCGTTGTAATATCTCTGTCTATTTTTATAATTCGTCTTAATATGAAAGTTAGAGACACCAACCGCGAACATTCGCTGTAGTCCGATAACGTGTCCTCAGTGATATTACAATAGCAAAATTATTTAAATCTGATTTGGACATTCGTTTTATTTAGAGCTGCAGACGATATACAGGGTGTTTGGTAATATACTGACGATATTCAAGTGCCAGTTTCTCAAAACATAAAAAAAGACTTCTCGAATAAAAAAGCTACTAGTAATATTATCAAATTTTAAAGAAAATCGACTAAGTTTAAGTGATTAATTCGATATAAAACTTACTGCCTACTCTTGCAATCGGCATCCAAAAATAAAGGCCGATTTGATATTTCTTTCGGAAATGGCTGCGGGTTTTGGGTTGGAAAGGGGCAACAAGAGATATCTCGAGACACCACCAATACAGTATCTGTGGTTAGATGGCAAGCATTATGCAATAGCACAACATAAGTCAATTAAAGTGTTTGTTTTTACATACCAAAATAAATTTCACATTTTTTTGGTAAACATTTGACAGATTTATTTATTATGCTCATCAAAATAACTCCTTTCATTTTTGTGCGTATATTATCAAACACCCTGTATAAAATATTAAATTATTTTTGTGTTATACAGAGCGAAATGAACGAACCGACCATTTCTACTCTATACTGAGCAAATTTGTAAACATATAATATAATAAATTCTGACAAAGCTCCGTCCGTAATCCAGAGTCATAATTTAATGGCCTTCAATATTGGATCTGAAATAAATATTTGAATCCAATAAAGTTAAGAATACACCGTTTTATACAAACCGCGTTGTCTAAGGATGACGCAAAGTATAATTAGTTGGATTTTTGACTTCCTTGTTGGGATAATACAAACACAGGGAAAATTTTACAGGATTACGGGCATAGCCATCTCTCAAAATTTTTAGACTGTTTACAAATTCATCCTCTACACATGATAAGTATAGCCCAAAGAATTCAATACGCAGTGTGTCTTCATAAAGTGCACATATGAAATTGGGTGAAACTGAACCCAATTTTATTGACGGAATACATAATAATATATGCACTGCATGAAGACTCACATTGTGTAAAAACATATTCAAATACTACATATGTGATTTTTTTTCAATACTTTGCCATATTTTAACTAATGTGATAGTAGGAAGCTATGGACAGTAGTTTATTTTTGGTCCCAAAGTAACACTTAAAACTAATGAAATACAAAAATCAATGCTATACAGCTACGAATCAATTGTTGTTCCAATTTTATACTTTTGCTTATCAGTAAGTAAATAAATTCGCAAGTAACTCTGTCTGTATGATTTTGATGAAATTTGGTATATAGATAGATAGATTAAGACCGGGATTGAGACATAGGCTACGTTTTACCCGACTGCGTAAAAGGAGGATAATGTTATTATTAACAAATCATGCGAAAGTATTTTACAAACTTTCACGATCACCGTATGTACATAAATATTGATTAAAACGGGTATTTATTGCGTATCTACCTTTTTTATTTGTTATCTCGACGTTTCAGTCACCCGTGACCACGCCTGTTGCAACACAGCCGAAACGTCGGGATAACAAATAAAAAAGGTACATACGCGATAAATACCCGTTTTAATCAATAATTAAATCATGCGAAGCCACGGGCGGAAGCTTGTTACTATACAGACACATAGGCTACTTTTTATCTGACTGCTTAAAACGAGGGTAATGTTATTGTTAACAAACCACGCGTGCGATGCTTCTTTCTATATAAAGCTGGAAGAACTGTCGGTCGATAAGCAGAAAGGTCCTTGAGAGGGTATGATATGACCATCCCGCACTAGATGGACATAATAAAGGTTGCCGGGCACGTATAGGGCGCACAAAATCGGCCATGTATGGACAAGGCATGGCTAGTATGATGATGATTAGTAACATGTTAGTTCTCAAGTCTATCCATTTTTGGATAGTATGCTTTTTTTTGAATCAACAATTGCTTCATGCGATGCACAAATTGCATTGATATAAATAATATGTAAAATTAACTAAAATACTGTCTAAGTAAATGTCTTGGAAGGTATCTACAGTTATAAGTACTGATTAAGTATGTAAACTTAGTACTCAAGCTAATTGTAAGTATTATTATTAAGTGCAAAGTTGCATTTACAGTTCTTTCTAGGCAAGCGTGCATCATCTTCGACCATACACTTACCATCAGGGTCCGTAGCCAAGTTACATTCGCTTCGAATCGATTCGATTTAGGTTTGTTGTCGATATATCACGTGATATTTCTGTAGCATGTGTCAAATCCAATACATTTTCGGACTTACCGACGTCGAATCTAGCGTAGCGTTATTGCTTATTGAATGTAACTTGGCTAAGCCCCCAGGTGAGGTAGTGGTCAAGAGCTTGACTATCATTAATTCAAAAAAAACAGTATAATAAATAAGTAAAAGCACATATAAACGCAGTAAGTACATAGTATAAATACACTGAGAGCATAATTATAATTAAACATTTAGTTTGCATGATACAATCAAAGATAATAAAAAATAGTTTTTTCTCGTAATAATTTTTGAATTTATGCCTACTTCTTTTGGCGCCTTTGGGAAAAATTATTAGAGTAAAATTTTTACGATGCGCGCGCACAACGACAGCCAAAACGCGACATGATAAAGTTAGCTGATAACTGTCTCTCAAGTTTCCGTGAAAACTCATAACTATATTTATTAATTTATCATTTCTTTTACAAACAAAAAGTTGTGGCATACGGGATGAAGTCTTTGGCTGTTTTTGTTCTGTTACGCCAAAGAAGTTTAACTTCTTATGTGCGTACAAAAGTACACACACAGGTTTTTTTTATTACTATTTCGTTTTAAATATAATGATGAAATCAACTTGTCTTCGACTGCTCTGCAAGAAGCGTAAAAAATACCTATTTGTATTCATATTTAAGTAACAGTTACATAATAAGTAGACATCAATATTTCGACCAAATAAAATATGTATAATACAATTTTTTATTGTGTCATAATATTTAAAATATGGGTTTGTGAAATAAAAACCTAATTACTTAATATACATAATTATTAGGAATATAATTACTATATTTTGACTTATTAATTAAATATTTATGAAAACTAACCGTATTATACAGTAGGCGTGCGTGCTTCCGACATATAAACAAGACAAAATAAATAAGCATGTTTCTTTATTGAACTAATCGCTTTAAATATTAAAGCTCTACTAAATCAAAAGACAATTTTGATAACGCAAGTAGTCCGGATTGGTTTTCTACTAAAACAACCTGAATAACATCTTCACCTGAAAACATTTTAAATTTAAATGTTTATGGCAATTATTAACCGACTTCAAAAAAAAGAGGAGGTTCTCAATTCGTCAGAATCTTTTTTTTTATGTATGTTCCCCGATTAGTAGAAGACGCCTGGGCCCATTCGAGAAATTCTTTTTTTTGTTAAAAGGGTAAAGCTTCCCAGATGGTCCCATTGGCACCAAGTCAGGATCTGATGATGGGATCCTAAAAAAATTGAGGGACGCGCTCAAATTTTATGGGGACGCAATTCGGTTTTATGTTTGTTATTACCTCAGAACTCCGTCATTTATCACCCGATTTGGAAAATCTATTTTTAATTTGAAAGGATATACATAATTTCATCAAAATCAGTTCCGTAGTTAGGTTAAGCCGGTTATATTTTTGTTAAAAAGTTACTTGTACTTCAATAAGAGTGACGAATTAGCAGGAATCTGTTCCAGAAAAAATGACAAAACTATTAAATAAAATACATGAATTAAACTTCAACCGAATTATTTAAAATACCGGTTTAACTATCTTTCTCTCAGTCTGTCATTGAGGAAGAAAAGAGAGAGAGATACCATTACCGTTTTTAGGGATCCGTACCCAAAGGGTAAAACGGGACCCTATTACTAAAACTCCGCTGTCTGTCTGTCCGTGTTACCTGTACGGTTAGGCTGTATACCTCATGAACCGTGATAGTTAGACAGTTGCAATTTTCACAGATTATGTATTTCTGTTGGCGCTATAAGAACAAATACTAAAACCAAAATAAAATAAATATTTAAGTGGGACTCGCATACAACAAACATGATTTTTTTGCCGTTTTTATAGATAATGGTACGGAACCCTTCGTGCGCGAGTCCGACCCGCACTTGGCCAGTTTTTTAACAACGCGGGTAAGTTTACAGGTGTTATAGATAAAATCATTATAGTGAAAAATAATTTGTCACCTGATAAAGTGTTCATAAAACATTAAACTTCCAATTGCAGTATGGGAACGTACCCATACTACGAGACCCGTTCAGGGGGGGAGGGTCTTCAAAACACCACGCTTGGTCATAGGGGCGGTGTATGGGGCTTAGGTTTTCGTCACGTAGTCAATATCCTCTAGGGAAATATCGCGCTTCTTAGAGCTATATTCAAATATGCGCGCAGCAATTAGAACTTGTAATTAAAGGTTGCACACACTCTTGGCGTCACGCGGCAAGCGCCGTATTAATAAAGACTAATATGAGCCAAATTATTATTTTTTAATTTTCTGTTTACAAATGATTTAAAACCATATTTATGAATTACTACGTGAAAACTAGAGGGGGAAGAGGGGGGGGGTCTTGGCATATATCAGGTGGTCACCGAGGCGGGTGGAGGGGGTAAACAATTCTAAAAAATGGGGCACGTGGTATGGGTACGTTCCCTATTCATTTAATGTTTAGTCCTCATCCTCCGATTTACAACTTCCTTCTTTCTTTTGGATAGTGAGAGATTACCGGAGACTTAACTTTTCAAACCATAACATAAAAACACGACGTCATAGATTGCAAATTAAGATCAGTGACCATGACGAATTCACATCCGATTTTATGGCCATGGTTTTTAAAGAGTCTGTTCTGTTTGCTAAATGTTTTTAGATGCCGGATCATTTTAAACCTAAGGTTAGTCTAGTTTAGCTTCGTATTCACTAGGAAATAAATGTCGAGTTATCGTGCGACGTCGCCAGACATTAATAAGGCATGATTTCTTAGTGACGACGCTTACGCCAACGCAGGTAGTAAGGAAGAATGGCCCGTGTTTGATAATCTTGGTAGCGTCTACCGCATGAGGTTTGTCGCACATGCAGTTCAAAAGCTCATCTATATAACGATGCTAAGTATAGTCTTAGGACACGTTTATGGTAGTCAACTCAAACACATGTCTATGTATGAGAGCGTTCATGTCATGTAGTGACGAAGCGTTATCCGCGTCGATGTAGTCGCGGCGGCGCAGCGCACGTATCTCCAATAAACGTGCCCTAACATAAAGCCCTGACCTGTTTGGCATAAGCGTTACTTAAAAACCTGCCATAGATTTGCATCACGAATTTATTGACAAAACAAATGAGATTCAAGACGATTTGCGACTTCGCGGGTTATCTAGCAACGCAACATGATGTCTAATGGTAATCAGTTTTAATCCCCGGAATTTATCCCCAAGTGAGTACAAATTTGGTTATTTGGGTCTATATAGGGGTTTCAGATTTGCTCCTCATTCTTGACAGTTTCTCTGCCTCTTCGATGGTGTCAGGCAGCCGCATGTTCCTTGTCTCCGGTAGCATCAACACCAGCATGCTGCTGATGATACACATAACTCCGAAGATCACAGTGGGCATAGACTTGTGGTACAGCGACTGGAAGAGAAAATACAAATAGACCCAAGACTTTTCAATGCTAAGAACATTGATGATAGTTTTCATAAATTTTAAAATAAGCTAATTAATTTATAATTTATAATTTTTAATTAATAATTAAATTTTAAATTTTAGAATAAGCAAGTTGCAATGGGCATGCCGAATCTTCATAAAGCTCATTGATACATGAGGATTATAACAACTTCAAAACCGAGAACAAATATTTGAAGATGATGCAATAATTTTTCCAGCGTAGGTAGATCGTCGATTGTTTTGTTAGTTTTGTATATAAAATAAAATATGACTAAATTGTAATTGTAATCCACGAATCACAGACCATTAATAGTCTAAACATATAAGATAAATAAATACTGCATGACATTTCACAGAGCGCTATCTAGCCGCAACCTAAGCAGACTATGGGAAAGAAATAACTAATAGATTGCTTATTTATATATGCTCTAAAAATATTGAAAAAAACTCAGATTCGGAACTGATAAGAAATATCTGTAGATAATGCAAACATTTGTTCCGCTGCGGTGATTGAACCCACAACCTCCTTCTCCGTCGGATATTCGCCCACTGTGCCATCGCCTAAGCATCAAGCTACCTATTTATTTTCTAGAAAATTTTTAAAATTACATTATAGGAGTCGAAATTAAATAGCAGTATATTAAAGGTAAATTATGAAATTACATTTATACAACATGTGTTGAACTCTCTGCTACACTTAATTTCTACTACAGAGAGAGAGAAAGATATGTTATTCACTGAACAGAATACTTGGAAATATAACTTTAATCATGTTTGTAAAGTAAAAGCTTTTTGATGGCAATATTTGTACGTGGTCGAACATTTGCCACAGTATTTTATTTAGCTTTCATAGATTGAAATTCAAGTACATACCTACGTATAAATGGTCGACACAAAATGGACGGCTACAATATTGAATGCTGTTATTATTTGTAGTCGGAGAGGCTACTGTAGAGGATCTAACGTAATCTAGTTATAAATATTACATTCTTAAACTAACTTCGACATTTTCCTATTTTCTTGATTGCATAAACGCTGCGCGAAGACTAAACAAAGTAATCTTGGTATTGTGACATAATTCATCTCATGTAACCTGTTTCATTCTTGGTGACGTAAGGTAATCGACAATTGCATCGAAATTTATTTTACTTCATGATTGTTCAACCAGCAGGACCGAATCATTTTCATGAAATTATTTAATAGCCTATTCAATAGTGACTTTTGCAAGCATAACTTACCAATAACGGAGTGACCGGTGCGATCAGCGAGCCTATCCGGCCAGCGGTGGAACAGAAGCTGATCAGCGTCTGCCGCATGTTCGTCGGGAAGACCTCAGACACGTAGATGTAGACCGAGGAGTAAGCCAGGGTCACGCTCCACTTGCCGATCAGGTAGAGAGGAATCGACCAGTAGTCAGCTGTGCAGACCAAACGGAATCTGTTAGGGAAATTGTCACATGTATGTGCCTTACGGCTGCCATTCAAGCATAAAGTGACATTTTAATGTATCTTTGCCTATTTGAAAAGAATACACAACCTCGTTTTGTATTAGCTAGTGACCAACCCTAGTGTAGTACTTAGTAAATCTGAAGGTTTCTTTTTGGTTTGAATATTAAGGCCACTTATTTATGCATACGGCATCGTTTGTTCCAGGACACGGAATATCTAGAATGTTTGTTTCAAATATCATCGGAATAGGTTCCCCAGCTTGGTGGTTTATAGACCAAACAATGTACATAACTAATCAGAAAGTCTGAAGTCTTTTATCAATCTAATTTTATTAAATGTTATATCAGATGTTACAATTTCTATCTCTATCAATATTGTGATATATATGAGATACGTGACTCCCTTAGTCTTTTGCTTTAGACAGTTCAATGAATTACAATGCTTTAGACAGTTATAGTTTCACAATCATGTATGTAAGGCAATGATAATCATTGCTAAAACAATGCTTTCGATAGATATCGAGGTGTTTGTAATAAGCGGCAGATCTCTTACTCAATATTGTAATTCTGATTTCACTCTACTGCGGGATATAACCTCTCTTAGTGACAATAGCTATGGTTTTGAGCTTGTCTTAAAAGATTCGTATCTATTCGTTTTTTTCAATATACCATGAATAAATATATCTTTAAAACTAAGAAGTACTACACTGATGAGACTCCACTAAGTATCTAATATGTAGGTCGTCACCACCACTGTTTTTAACGTATAATTATTTTGCATTATATTGCAATCGTATCCAATCGCTTCGCAGTACGTTTAACTTGACCATTCAATGTTTGTTCGAGGCAATTATTGAATTTGTTTACAAATTGCTACAGCAGCAAACACTAACGCAGCATTAATTTTGTAGTAAACAAACGTATTGGGGGTTAGGTCAATAGGTTTGATGGTCATTCACTCTACGGCCTTGGAATTGTCAAGAGCACGTGTATTGAGTTTACATTCGATTTATATTTAGAATCAAGACACGTTCATTGATAAGTTGTAGATTAGATCATTATATTGCCATCTAGACTATTCTAATCAGTAGATTGCATAATATTATTGTTGGTTTATATTATACGAAGGAGAGCGGTGATTAATTAATTCGATCTTCTTGTTTGGTTCATTTTTATTGATCGAGCGAAGCGAGATCTCCAAATCAACTTGGGCAAATCGGCGTTATATGTATGTTTGTTTGTTCGAGGATAACTGGTATATAGGTAGGTAGTGATGGTACAATTTTGGTGTGACTCAATGAGCTAAAATTTTTTGGGGGTTGTTGAGATATTGGGGTTCAAGAGGGGTATAAAAAATTAAAATGAGACTATAAGATCAACTGGGACGACAAATGAAAGGTATTCAATAATTTCAACCCTGTTTTTAGTTTTAGTTTAATCCTTGTAATTTTTGAGTTATTAGCCGTAGTAAAAACAAAACTTTGTCAAAATTCACAGGGTACACCAGTGACCCAACAATGCTGAAATTTGGTATTGGTATAGCTTTAGTGACACAAATATAGGCAAAAGTCTGAAATCCAAAATAACTGCATTTTGTACCCAAAAAAAGAAAAACGACTTTATATGAACTCCCGTTACCTGTAATTTGAATGAAACTGTAGGTCAAGTTAGTTGGTTATTTAATTCGTGGCACTATTTTGATAGTCAAAGATTACAATTTTTTTTTCATGGGAGACTCGCGAGATCTCAGTTCGGGGCGAACCACTAGTTATTCATGAGCATTACCTGAACTTTCTGGACATTTTTAATACCATATAAGTGGCCAATAAGCATACGGCATACCCATACCTGATGGTAAGCGGTTACCGGTTTGTGAATTTTCATAACATTTACTGAAATTTAATAGGTAATTTGGACCCGGTATTTTAACAACCATGTATTTTAGCAAGCTGATCTGAAAGAAATTAAATTGAGTTGAATTGATATTGACAACTGACAGCCTATTCAAATGAAATACAAAAGTAAACAATGTGTACCTATTGAATACCATCACAACATTCTTTTATATTTTCAACCTTGTAATTTGTAACGGACCGTTCAAAATTGCACACCATTATTATAATTATATAGAGCGCATCTATGTTAGGTATGGTATGATACATAGCACATGTAAAATTAATTGGGTATGTGTGTTTAATATCATTTTATAATAATAAAATAACTAGTGGATCACCCCGAAATCGCGAGTCTCCATAAAAACAAAAAAATATTATTTGAAATCTTTGACTATCAAAATAAGTGCCACGAAATAAATAACCAACTTACTTGACCTGCAGTTTCATTTAAATTACAGGTAACGGCGGTTCATGTTAATTACTCTTTTTGGTATACAAATTGCAGTTATTCTGGATTTCAGACTTTTGCCATATTTGTGTTACTTAAGCTACACGCATACCAAATTACAGCACTGTGGGGTCACGGGTGTACCCTGTGAATTTTGTCACAGTTCAGTTTTTATTATGGCTAATAACTCAAAAACTATAAAGCATTTACTGAAAATAAAAACGAAATCTAAATTTAACCTTTTATTTGACGTCCCATTCGACCTAATAATCTAATTTTAATTTTTTTTATCCCTCTTGAACCCCATTATCTCAACAACCCCCAACATTTTTAGCTCATTTGGTTACACCAAATTGTGCCATTACTATCTACCTATGTATCCAATTTCGCGATGATCGGATCAACGCTTCGAAAGTTATCCTCGGACAAACAAACATACATACATACAACGCCGATTTGCCCAAGTTGATTAAGAGATCTTGGTTTGCTCGATCAATAACTTATTTCAAGAAACCATAAAATAGTTCGTTTTTATCATGTGGTTTGTTTACAATGTTCAATGATCAGTTTCTGTGGTTTGCACATTGATGAAATAAATATACAAAGTAAATATATATTACGCTGATAAATGCCGTTGTTTTGTTCTGTTATAATAAAATATTAAGATTATGATTATGACAAATGGAGTAATAAATAAAATCAATGATGATGATAAAATGTAATGTTGCATTACTTTGATTATTTCAAACGGTAACTATATATTTACCAAGTATATGTTCTAACGTTGTAAAATAATTACTTCCAAGGAAGTAACACTTGACAACGCAAAACATACAATAATCGTTAATTGCGATTAGATTATAGTGCTGTCTAAGTCTAATCTTTTTAGAGTAGGTATAACATATTTTTGGAATGTGAGTGCCTATCAATGTCTATCGTTTAATACAAAATCTTGATCTTGTATTTTTCATGGTTTCAGAGCATTTGATATCAGCTGTATTAAATTTAGTAAATGTATTACCATATCTGTCAAAAGAACTACCAGTAGTTTAGAATCTACGGGGAATAGAAAAAGAAACAGACTAAAAATAGACATCTAAACTCAGTCTTTCTTAAACTTGGCTCATATTCAAAGTGTATACTCACATCGTGGTAAGAAGGCAAACAGCAAGCTCATGGTCGCACACAGCACATAGGTCGTCACTAATGTCTTCTTCCTTCCGTATTTGTCCAGTACAATCACCACCACTATATATGCCGGTATCTCCACCAGAGTCACAAGCATAAAGCTAACATATCTATTACTGCTTAAAGACACTGCGTTAATGGATAAGCCATAGTAAACAAGAGAACACGTCATCCATAGAAACGAGCATACCATCAGTCGCTTCCAGATAATAGATGAACGTAAAGCTTTGTATAGTTGCGATTTTTTGTCCGTCGTTTGATTCTCCGGTTTTAGTAAGGGGTCTCCAAGAGCATCTAGATCTAAGATTCTCGGGTCAAGGTTGTTGATTTTTGCTGCTTTTTTCAATACTGTGATAGCTTCGTCTCTGCGTCCTTTGCTGAGAAGCCAGCGAGCGCTTTCGTTCATAAACCAGATGTAGATGACGACGATGGTGGCTGGGCAGTACAGGATGAGGATGTATGTGCGCCAGTTCTCGATGCACCAGGCGATAAGGGCTATGAGGACCACGCCGATGACGAAGGTCATGTTGCACATTGCTGAGACGATGACTCGCTGCTTCAGGCCGACTAATTCAACAACTAAAACAAAAACAGACCGTCAACAAATAGATCCAAATACATTCACAATAATTTCCCGAAGAGGTTTGTTACTACAAACTTTCACATTTTTTTATAAGTTATAGCTTATAAAAAAAATGTGACAGTTTGACCACGATCTCGCCTGATGCAGTCAGAACACGCATGCATGGAAGAAACCTGTTCTCTTGCGACTTGAAGCCTTAACGATTAGTATAAGCTTCCCTTTGAGGAGCCTAGTTTTAAATTCTCTCAAATATTATTGTTTGTATAATTTTGTAGAAAATTAAATGTTTTTAGGAGGTGGAGAATTTCCTTGAACACAACTTATAGCTCTAATTACATTAAAGGTCAAAGTAATAAGTTAAAGGCTAGACAAGTATCGATTTGTACCTATTTGGTATTGTGCGGTAATATTCTCTTTATAAACCAATACCCAACTAGTCATGTAGATATATAACATTGTATAAACAATTCAATTGTATGCATATCAGATGATTTTATCTTGGCCCACTTTCAGCTGTGTTTAAAAAAGATTACATATACTTCAGTTTTTATCTTCTTAAGAATCAGTCAGAAGATCTTATAGGCTATAAGTTTGAGTCATAAAAGTGTCTATATGACTCTAAGATCCTATAAAGCGGCCAAGGTCTTCTACTTACTAAAAACATACGCCGAAGGGTACAAGCCCCCTCCGAATCCAGCTTCCAAGAAATGCAGCGACACATACGTCATGTAGTTCGGGGCAAAGGACCTCGCAAATCCAAATATAAAGCTGGCAGTCGACGCAAACCCAACTGCCCACTTTCTGCCAAAACGATCAGAGATGGCGCCTGTGGATAACATGGCTAGAAACATTCCAGAATTGTGGATGGTGCCCACTAGTGCGCGCTTCCATTCTTGACAGCTTAGGTCGAACTGAAACAAAAGGAAACTTTAAAGATTGATCTTTATTTTATGTTTCGACCTTAGAATGATTTAATTTTCACTTAAGGAAATATAAAAAGCTTCTTGAGAAAAATTTGCTGCTCTATATGATATTTTAGTTTTTTCTGCCGTTTAAGTATTTCTGTAATGTATCTAGTACTTAATTTAATGAGGTCCACATAACCTCTTCACTTATTCACCAAAGTTATGCTAAAATCCAGGGTTGCATTTTTAACTGCAGCCCGATAAAATCAATATTTTTATAGATATTGATGCAACTCAGGCCAAACTGCCAGGCTCATTATAAATTTTATTTCTAGGCCCATTTAATCTCTTACTGGCCCGTGTTAGATTTTGCCATTATTATTATGAAAAACAAAATTGGAAAGCGTGATTTATCTGCAGGCTTGATCCCAAAAATAATTTATGCATAGAGGGGCTTATCTTGACGTTAACCTATTTTGTCGCAGAAGATAACCAAAATATAATTCTGTTAAAAGTCGATATCACACAGTAAGAACGAAAGTGGCGTCATCACCAAATGTGATTAAAATTTCATTAAAATATGAATAAAGGTAAAAAAAAAACCATAATAAGTCCGAGATTCTTATAAATATATAAAACAAAAGACGGGTTAGTTACACCATTTACTTATAACTCAAGAACGGCTGGACCGATATCTATGAAATTTGGTATACAGATAGATTATGATTGGAATTGAAACATAGGCTATTTTTTACCCGACTTGACTTGTTTTTATTGACATACCACGCGAATGAAGCCGCGTTATCCAATAAATAATTCATAAAACGGGTGCCT